>VXAB01008900.1:697510-800444 GCA_013399175.1 Odontophorus gujanensis | reverse complement strand
TCACGCACACTCACACTCACGCACCGCGCACGGCGACGCGCACACGCGGCGGTGCCCGCCCCTCTTCCCATCCCCGTCCATGGCGCTGAGGACGGCGGCCCCCCGCTCCGCACGTAAGTAAGCGGTTCCGCCGCGCCTTTGTGCCCGCAGGTGCACCTGCCCCCGCCGTTCCCGGCTCCCCGCGGGGCGGTTTGGGGGATGCGAGGACGGCAGGGGGTTCCGAGGCGGCTCCGGGGGGTTGGGGCGGAGGTTGGCTGCCGGGCCCGCGGCGGTCCGTTAAGGCGCTGCGTTCTGCATTCCCCGCGCAGGTGGCCCCGGGGCGGCCCGGCGCGGACACGGAGCGCGGTGACTTCCCCAGGCCGGGCGCCGAGACCTCAGAGCCGATGGAAAGCGGGGGCGATGCCGGAGCGGCACCTCGGCGGGGAGGCGGCGGGGTCCCGGGCGCTGCCCGGCCCGGAGCTCCTCCGGCTGCGGACGGCGGCGTGAACATGGATGGGCCCGGCGGGAGCAGGAGCGGAGCGGCCGCCGCTGCGGGGCCGGGAGCGGAGGGAGCGCCCGCGCCGCCGCCCCGAGCGCCGTGCTCCAGGGACCCCAAAATGGTCCATCAGCGGTTCCTGCGGCGGAGCGTGGTGGACTCGGACCAGGAGGAGCCCGCGTTCGACCTTCCCGAGTCGGAGCATCAGAGGAAAATCATCCTGCTCCCCAAAACCCGGAGGATAATCGCGGAGAGGGCGAAGGCAGGGCACGGGGCGGCGGAGAAGGTGTGCCTGGAGGCCGAGCCCCCGGGGCCGCTGCGAGCTGGGCCGGCACCCGGCGGTGCGGCGGGGCCCGAGGAGCAGAGGGAGGTCGGCAGGGATGCGGAGAGGAAGGAGGCGTCGGATGCGGCCAGGGAGCAGGGCAAGGCCAAGAAAGAGGAGCCCGAGGAGGAGGCTGACATGAAGGCGGTCGCCACCTCGCTGGATGGCAGGTTCCTCAAGTTTGATATTGAACTCGGGAGGGGATCCTTCAAAACGGTCTATAAGGGACTGGACACGGAGACGTGGGTGGAAGTCGCTTGGTGCGAACTTCAGGTAAGCTCATCTTCCCGTGTGCTTTCGGATTTTTTTCGCTTTGTAAGCCCCGGCGTTAAGGGCAGCGGTGCCGGTGTCGCCCCCAGCAGCTCGGCTCCGAGCAGCCTTTATAGCCCCCACCGCTCGGTACCCAGCGTCTAACTATAGCGCAGTGCCCTCATTGGCTCCGCACCCACCACCTTATGCGCACTCCTCCCCGCATTAACCCCGTCCACTCCGCACTGCTGGCGGGGCTGTCACGGTGCTCGGAGCTGGCGGGGAGCTGAGCCGAGCCCCGGCCCCACCGCGGCACTGGGGCTGGTGCTGCGGGAGCCTGGAGCTGCGTTTGGCGGAGGGTCTGGGCTGGAGGCATTCAGTGCATATGCATCGACTCCAGAGAGCTTGCGGAGTGCTTTCGGACTTTCCCTGTGACTTTCCCTGTGAATATGGGTGTGTGATGTTGTACCGGAGATGGGAGCTGTGTTATCTCTCAGCCCTTCCTTGCCCTGCCCTCTCACCTTGTGGGGTGAGCCTTCTGTTAGGTGCTGTGAGCCTGTGTTGCGGTTCAGCTCTGTGCCCCGATAGATCTAAAAGTGAGGCTAAGAAAAGCAGCTCTGCTTTGGGTTCTGGTTCTTTGGGGTGAAGTCACCAGGTAAAACCTCGAGAGAAGATGCAGGGTAGTGTCTTCGTGCTGTTCTAGGGCGTGATTATTACCATTTATTTTGTATGTAATAGTTTTCATTATTTTCACTTCTGGCTTTGTGTGCTTCTGCTATGTTCACTGAAGTGAGAATATATACATGAAGTAGGATACTATTTCCTTTGCAAATTTTTTAGGGTCTGTTCCTTACCTCACTGATGTTACTCACAGTTAACACCAATTTGAATAGGATTTTGTGTGGGAAAGCCTAAAATCTGTATATATCTTGAGGGAAAAATAACATTTATAATATTACCCAGAGTTCACTCTGTGATTTGGGTGGGAATCAGGCTCTGACTTCCGACCCTGGACCCTTTTGGTCCTGCTGTGTGGTGATGATATTATGGGCCATGGGAACATGTGAACAGCACGTAAATACTGCATTACAACTTTCCCTGTGACATATGAATATTCACATATGAATACTGTAATGCATTCCGCTTGAGCTGCCTATACTATCAGGGCTGGCACAGACTGTGTATATTACCCCTAACCTGATGGGATGGGAAGGGATGGATGTGCAGCCACATCCCTATTCCCTGATGGCTTCCTTGCACAACATGGTTGTGATTCACTGCAGTGCTGCTCCCTGCTAAGAAGCATGGGCAGCACTCTTCAGCCCTCACCACCTCTGCTCTCGTTGGCTGTCATTAGGCAGAGCTGTGAGGTGCATGGAGGCCTGGAACATCGTGGTTGTGATGCAGTGGTACAGGAAGGATTCAGCCCAATTTCCACTCCCAGCAGTGGGGGGTTGGGGGTCTGGGTGGGAAGGCTCTAGGATTGCTAAAGGGGTTTAAGGAAGGGCCTCATCTCTTTTTGGCTGCTGCCAGGGACTGAGCCCTGATGTGCGAAGCTTTTACTCCTGAAATTCATTTAGGGCAGTAATTCAGATACCCTCTGGGGGAATGTGTGCAGGAAAGGGCTGAGGCTGCTGGGCTGTTTGCTCTTACCGGTGCATGCGAGCTCTGTCACAACAGAGCCATCACACAGAGCAGGAATTCATTTTGCTGCCAGGTTTTCTCAGTATCCTCAGTTGNGGAATGTGTGCAGGAAAGGGCTGAGGCTGCTGGGCTGTTTGCTCTTACCGGTGCATGCGAGCTCTGTCACAACAGAGCCATCACACAGAGCAGGAATTCATTTTGCTGCCAGGTTTTCTCAGTATCCTCAGTTGGGGAATTAGAATAGAGATTTTTTTCAACATGTTTTCCATAACAGAGTAGCTTCAGCTACAGGGGACTGCCTGGTGCATTGAAAAACCCATTCTATTCAAGTTCCCCTGTTTGGATCATTTAAACCAAAGGAGGAGATTGGGAAGGGAAGTTTGCAGTGCAGTGTGAGGTTTAACTTCTTTAATTCCTCATTACACTCTTTTCGGAGTGCCTGAGCCCACTGTTTGTGGAGAAATCAGCTGTCATATTTCCACAATTCCAGTGTGTTTCAGTTACGGACTGTGCTTCAACCTGAACCAGGCCTTGCTGCTGGGTGGTCTAAATGCAGCACAGAGCTTGGTTTAGGCCTCTAACTGTGGGAAGGATCTGTATTAATTATTAAACTAGTTTAAAGGAATGGGTTCAACTCCCCAGAAGTGTTGCATCTGCTGTGTCTTTTTGAAGATGGGTGTTTCTCAGGGTGCAGGTGATGCTGGAGGCTGGGTGCTGCGTGTGGGGTATGTGAATTGTGGTCTGTAGTGAGAATGTGCATGAGTCTGCCATTGGCATATGAGACCTTTGCCTCAGGGTTTGCTGTAAGAAGGAAGCAGTTGATAGGTGTGAGTAGCTCTGTGTTGTCTGGAGCCTTTTGACTTGTAGGGCACTTACTTTAGCTTGGGATTTTGATTGTGCACATCAGAGTGCTGCAAAGGAATGGATTCAGTCATGGCCTTTGGGATGCTCCTCTGTATGCTGTGCTGTTTTGATAAGCTCCTGTCTGTAGAAGTGCAATGCTCAGACATACTTAACAGTAAGCTGGGAGACGCCATGACTGCTGTGCTGCTGGAGACAAAATGACTTCCTTTACAGTCTCACACAATCAGGACCTTTTTGCAGGAGAATTGTGTTGTGGTGTTATTGGTCTTCCTCCTGCAGGTGCATGTGTACCTCTTGTTTCTAATTCTCAGACTCTTAAAAGTGAGCAGTTGAGGTTCTGTGCGGGCCTTAATGCCCTGCCCTGGCTCAGCAGTTCTTTCAGCCTGGTGGTACTGCTGCCTGGTGACTGCCTCTTTCTGTCCATCTGTACAGACACTTTGCGAGCCAGTCCTGATCAGTGCTTTTATTTCAGTGAAAAGATGGCTTTAGGATTCAGAAGTGAAATCATGGCTAGAATTACAGCTGGATCCAAGTGATAACCGAGTGAAATCTGGGTTTTAGACCTGTCTGGGAAGATGTGAAAGCTTTAGTCAGATTCTAATGAGAAAATAAGTTTATTGTTCCTTCCTGAAACTGAACTATTGGAATGGGATTAGTGTGTCTTGCAGTCTGGAAGGATTTGCATTCTAAGGTTGTCAACAGTTATAATTAATTTTAATTGGTGTCATACTATTGCTCTGTGGTGAGGCATCAGTAACAGCATTTCAAGTGTTCTAAGTAAAATGTTAGGTCGTGAATAAGGACTGCAGACCTTTGCCAACCTGCTGCTGACAAGCCAAATGTCCTTTTCTAGTTAGATGAACAGCATCCAGCATCCCCATCCCGTTCTCCTTTGGGAGCACACGGGGAAGCTGCAGAACAGTCTAACACAGTGCTGTCTCAAATGCAAAGACCTCATTTTATGTTTCAGTTTATTTTTTGGATACTGGGGTGCTCTGTGTGAGTTCTTACTACCGGGGTTGGCACTGTGGGTGTTTGGGAAGCTGTGGGGGAGTGAAAGAGAAAGAGGTGAATTTCCCTCTCACCATGTGAAATTAGAAATCATGGTGCTCAAATAGCTCTGATTGTGCAAAGCTACTAAATGCAGAGTGCTGAAATGGCCAAACACAAACAGACATGGCAGAGAGTTTGTGTGTATATTTTGCCACCCCTCATCTTACTGCAGCTTTCCTTATAAGCTTCTGATGGTACAGCTCTGCAGAGAGCCTGAATCTCAACAAGGTGAGTGTTGGGCTTTGTACTTCTGTAGTGCTTCTTTTCTGTGCCTCGAAAGATGGATGGCTTGGATGTTCCTGCGTGAGAACAGAAATACTGGCCTTGTTAAAAGCAGGGACCCATGGAATGGGCAGTGTTACAACAAGTTTTCACACCAGCTGACGAGCCACTTCTGGCAGTGGAAGGAGGATGTCTGGAGACCCTGTGTTGAGCATTCAGGAGATTTCCTTAAGGATGAAGTAACATTTTGTTGATTTTTGTGGTGTCCTTGTTGGCTGACAGCATTCATTGATGTCAGAGGAGCAGATTGTTACTCTCCAGGCTGTTAATTTATTGGCTGGGTAAACTTTGTAGTGTAAATGAACAGAACAATTTAGAAGACTTTTGTGGAAGAGGAAAGTAGGGAGAATGTCTCTGGAAGCTTGAATCTGCCATTACTATGTGCTCGCTACATTATTTCCAAGGCCAATTTCATCCATCTCAAGTCAGCTTCTGAGGTACTGCTATGTAAGTTTGAACAACTGGTTTAGCTCTGTTTCATGGTGACCGTATGAAAACATGTCTGTATTACTGGTGTTTGTTAGTAGAGCTGTCTTTGTGACATAGCAAAGCAGAAATAGGAGCATGGTAGTGAACTATTAATAGACTGCTTCTCAAATCATGATATGAAATAGGGTTGGGTCAGGCTTCAGATTCATTCCTTTGAATGAAATGAGGCTCCTTTCTTCTGCTTTTGAGTACGTTTTCCCTGAAGGTTGGCAATGTGCTCCCTTAGTCCCATTTAAACTGTTCTCTGTAAATGTGTGTGGTCCTGTTAGAGTAAGAGGGAAAGCCTGCAAATAAAATCAGCTCTTGGTGCAAAGGATATTTCTGGTCCCTTTGGTCACCTCTTGTCTGCAGCTGATGGGGGGGGGGGTGGGGGGGGGGGAGGAGCCCGATTCTGGAAGCTGTCATCTTAATAAAGTTTGCAGTTGATACGCAATCTGACTCATGTGTGCATAACACGCTTTGCTTTTGTGGTCTGGTGGTTGCTTTGCTTTGTGGTTAGGGCGTAGCAGAGGGCTGAAGAGAGAATTCAGCAGTGCTGATGGTGATGTGCTGAAAGAAGGATGGCAGAGCAGCTGAGCTTCTGTTGCTGCCAGGGCTTCTCCATGCTCCGAGGTATCATAGGCAGGGGTTGGGAGGGTGGATTGCTGGGTGTGAAGGGGCTGTGTTGGAGGAGCGGATGGATCTGCATCCCAGGAGCCCAGCTGGAGGTGTGGCTTTGGGATAGGTGTTAAGAGCTGTCTGGTTAGAAGATGATCTGCTTTTAGGCTTGCCACTTCACAGCTGTTTGTTACAAGCAGCAGGGTACCAACCTACATCTTCAATGGGGTCTGTGGTCGGTTTACAGTGGTGCTTTCAGGCCAGGGTAAGCACTGATATGTGATACCCAAACAGCCTGTGGGTGTAAGAAGAGCACAGCCAAACACGTGTGAGGTGTATAGGGATTGGCACTGCTATTGGAAGAGACATCTCTATTGCTCTGGAATGAGTAATTTATGCAAATGATACTTGGAGAATATCTGAAACAGTTACACAGAAGCAGAACAGGTTTTCCAATTGCTTAAGTTTGTATGCATGGAATTAAAGTTACATCTAGAAATGCATAGTTCTCCTGAAGTGATGTTGGCCTACTGGAAAACACGGATGCTGTCCTGATGGGACTTGATTTCAGCATGCCTGAAACCTAGCTTGGCAAAGAGGGTGGAAATTAGTGTTTTGGTGGTGGTGTTTTTTTTTTTTTCCATGGAGTTGAGAGTTCATACAGTGAAGAACCACCTTCATTTCACATCTTACTACTTCTCTGTGACTGAGATGTAGGAGCCAACTCTTAATCCTTCATCAAGATTGATCTTAGATGGAGGTGTAAGTCGGTTACCAATAAACTTCTGCCAGAACATCTCTGTAGTGAATGTTTTGCTTGCTAGCATTGACTTGACTTCAAATATGTGTCACAGTGGTTCGTGATATCCGTTCTGCTCAACTGTTGAGGATAAACCAAGGAAACACATACAATTGTACTCTCCTCAAAAAATGTTTTTGGAAGATGCTCCATTTTAGTCTTGAAAGGACTTATCTGAGTTTCCAATTTACCAAACCCTCAACATGGCTTTCTTAAAACATTCCTATAGCCCTCTGCACAAGATACAGCATAGTTGGTAACCTCACCATAACTGCAGCATTGTTCCAAGCGAGCACACTCATGGAGCTGATGAAACTTGGTCCCTCTTGTTCCAGAACCTTCTGTGTAAGAGCACATATGTTTTAATTCATATCACATGTTCCAGTCCACTAATCCAAGTTTAGTAAGTTATTTACTGGAAAACAGTTTGTGCTGTGTTAACACAGTGTAACTGTATGGTGGTTATATGTGCTGTGGGAGTAATGGGTAAACTGAAGTGCTATGGTATGGGAATATATGTTGATTGAACTACTGAGGAAGAAGTAATGTAAGACTTAATGCCATCTGTTCTTCAGTTGTTTGCCACAGAGGAACACAAAACGCTATTCATGAACTGAGGAGAAGAGATAGGAGAATACAGGCTCAAATAACACGTGCATTTTTTTCCTTTGGCCTTTTCTTGTAAATAAAATCTGATCTTCATTCTGAATTTAAGAGAAAATGAAATACGCTTTAGGTGGTCTTTGATCCTATTAGAAAAATCACTCAGCACACTTTACCAGAATTGATTTAAATTTGAATGCAATTTTTGGTTAGGTAAACAAACTTAAAATGGTGCTGAATTGTAGTTTCAAAGTAAGTCAGCAATACCACTCCCCAGCTTAAAAAAAAAAAGTGTTTTTTTTTGTTTGCATGCTGCTTTGTTTTTTTTTTTTAATGCTTTTCTGAGAGGGGTGAAGCTGTAAATAGTAACTTCTAAAGCTACCAATTCTTTGAGGTAGTCCAAGTCCTTTTAGCCCAGCTCTCCAGAAAACTATTAAAAAGGCGCTTTTTTCCTATCTTAATCCAGAGTAGTTGTATTTGCCTCTGCATGGATGATAGCTGTCTGTTCTAGTTATGTTCAATGTTGTGGGGTAACTGTCTTTTTTTTTTTTTAATTGTTTAGTGAAGTATGGACCTGACTAATCTGTGGTTCTGAACAGAGCCCAGTAGTACTGCAGTCTCTGTAGGTATTGGCTGTGCTTGTCCAAATATTGTAGTTGGTTTGTTCTGGCCATTTAAAGCTTTTTAAGACCTAGCAAGACCAAACAGATGGGGGAAAGTTAATAATTGAAAATGTTTATCTCATAATGGTGTTATTAAAACAAATGGCAATTGGCCACTTCATATATTGAGAACTGAGTTATTCTATGTAGAGAAATACAAAACAGGTATTGCCTAAGTCTGCTTCTGAAATGGATTTTTCTCTCTGATGCGTGCTTTGAGAATTAAAATTATGGTGTCTATTCCAGGTTTTTGTACAACAAGCAGCTTTTTAATGCTGCTTTTCCTGAGGCTGTCTGGGTTTTTTTCAGTGAGAGGAACATTTAGGGTGACCCATTGTACTTGCCAGAGCTAATACAGCTGTGGTGGTTGACTGAACTGAATCAATTTTGTCTATTAAAATAGAAGCAGTGCAGAAGGGAGGGGGAAATCACATTTCCAGATGTATCCAATTGCTGCAGACCAGCACAACTCTTTGCTGAAGTACTTGATATCTAGTTCCTGTGAAACTGACTCAATACATGGCATTATTCTAGGTTTTACTGATTAACTAAAGGAAATTGTCATATTTATGTGGATTTTGACTTGTTTCTATTTAGTACTAGAACTTCTTTGGGCATTAGTGCAACCATGGCTTTATTAGCAATGGAAGACTTGTTTTTCTCTCAGTTGCAGTAGGAAACTTATAATGTCGGCAGCTACTGATGAAGGATGAGAATATGTTGTCCTATGGCAAATAGTGTGACTGTAATGAACACAGGTGTTTTGGGATGAACTTCAGTGCTTATGTATAGAAATTAGTAGAAGAAAATTACCCGTTGCTTCACACAGGTGGCTGTGTATTAAGTAAAATGAGCTGATAATCAGCTAGAAAGATCCTTTGCAGCCCATCTGTAATCCCCTGGTCAGGTTTCTCCTTTATGTGTGGTTTTGGCACATGCTGCTGCTGGGGTTGTAGCATCAGCCCTGCTGTTCTTCAGCTTCTTGTGGGAGTTGTACTAACTTGTCTCAACTTTTGTTGGCCCCAGTGAGTTTAAGTAGTCCTTGTGGCAGTTCAGCCTGACTGAAGCTTGTAAAAACTCCAGGGACTTCCAGTGTGGAGAACTGGGGTTAGTAGGGGAAAGAACATCAGGAGATACTGGGTTATTTTGCTGTTAATTTCAAGTTCTCTTAGTGCTGCTGTAGGAGATGAAGGAATTTTCTGTAACTTACTCCTTAGGAAAAAGTGCAAAGTGCAAGAAAAGTTTCTGCTGTCAACCTGCACATCCTCAGATACACAGCGACCCTTGAACTGGACTAAAGCAAGTCGGAGCTATAAATTCCCCTGGCTGCCACTAGTTGCTGAGCCCATTGGTGTCAAGTAGCCGACACTGCTTTGTCTTTAAATAGAAGTCTCACTTCAGAGTCTGTGTTTCAGGCCTGGAGGCTGTGCCCCACAGCAGCAAGCCCTCCATTGCAGCCCCACACTTCTTGCTGTGGGTGAGTCCTGCCACAGGGCCTCTGTGTTTGCATTCAAGTTTACCTCTCTGAGCGTGTGTTGCAGTCCTGGAGGAGGGGAGCCTGCAGCTGAGTCCCTCTTCTTTCCAGTCTCAAGGCAAAGCATGCTGCCTTCAGTTTCCTGGCAGCTGCTGGGCTGGGTGGTGGAGCAGCAGTGATTTCAGAAGAGCCTACTTGGCCTCGGGTCAATTTTATGCCTTGTTTTTATAGTCTTGTGTTAAATTGAGCCAACTGGGATAGATTCCTACCTGACACAAGATACTCCTATGAAGGCACCCTGTGGTTTCCTCTGTGCTGAAGACAACTCCATGTGTCCCTTGTATGTGGAAGAGGATTAATCCCCCTTTTCAACCCACAGGAAAAAAAAAAAAAAACAGGGGAGAAACCTGCAGGCATATCTGTGGTTGTGTGTGTTAGTGGGTGGAAACAATAAATGAATGGTGAATGTTTTGTGGGATTTCTTTCACTGCTGTACCACTTGGGTTGCTCTGCACTCTGCCCACATCCTTACCCCTACCAGGGGCCACTCAGCAAAGGTGCTGGGCTGTTCCGAGGAAGGCTCCCTGTGCTGGGGGAGAGAAGTGGCAATAAGTAACAAGACATGAGAGAGAGCTGATGCTTCCAGCCATTCATCTGTTGCCAGTTTACTTAAACGCAGCTGCTGTTACAAGTTTGTAACTGCTGAGGCTACAAAATTACTGGTAACTCTGCCTGCTGGTGTGAAATACAGAGCTTCATTTATTAAAGGATGCGTATTTCTTTGAGAGCTATCTCTCAGGTGTTCTCTTTCTCCTTCAAAACAGGCTCTTGTTCACTGGCATGCGGGCTTCAAAGGACACTTTTTCTCTAAATGTGTTTTGTGGCAGTGATCTCTTATGCTTGAAATGAGATACCTGGGGAGCAGTGGTGTCTGTTTGCATTCGGAAGTAACTGCTGGGGCTGTTTGTCAACTTCTGCCACACAAATACTTTTCTGTCCTCGCTTTTCTTCTTTTGTTTTCCTGCTGTTGCTGAACGAGGGCTCGGTGTATATAAAAAGTGCTGCTCTGCAGAGTGATCCAGGTGGGGAAGGAGTCTTGGCATGTGGGTGGTGATGGAGAATCGCTGGAGCTGCAGGCTCTGTGGCTGGGGAAACGAGCTGTGTAGGAAGAGGCCATAACAAAGTATGTAGCTTCCTGACCTGGGACCTGAAGATGAAATCGGTGTGGCTGCTAAATCCTGGATAGTCCGTGTGAGAGGTGTGACTGGTGCTGATCTGGTTTTGTTTCAGCTGAGGGGAGGATTACAGTGACTCACAGGCTGGTTCCTGCCTTCCTTGGTGCACCTTTAGGGAGGGTTCATTAAAAATGGATGGTGCTTCATGAAAACTTTCCAGTAGGCTTTTTTTTTTTAACAAAAAAATAAATAAGAGTTTAATATCCTCCCTTTTATTTCCTTTTGCTGTACCCCTGTCCATACACAAATAGTGGCAGGGTCCTGGTCTGCAGCACCTCCTACACTGCAGGGTGTATGTGCGTGTGCCTGGCCTTTTGTCACATGAAATCCTCTTCCTTGATTAATAAAATGCTACTCATTGTAACTAACCATCCCTCTGAAGTGTTTTTCTAGACATCTTCTCTGTGCAGTGTTGAGCCTGTATATCAGCAGCAGCTCGGTGTGCTTTGATGCTTTCTTATTGAGGGCTTCAGCTGAGACCCAGTGTCCCCAGCGCAGTCTGCTGGCTGGGGTTTGCACTGCGGGGCTTCGGGGGCACTCACTACCGTTTTAAAAATCTATGGTGTGATAGTTCAGCCTGAAAGTAAAATCAGAGTTGGCAGAGGAGCAATGGAAAATGAAGTAGAAACCACTGTGAAGAGGGGAGAAGGCATTTCATAACCTCTTGCACGCTGCTAGCTGCTGATCAGTGCAGACTGATAATTGCAGCTCCGCTCGTTCAGATGTTGCAATTAACTTGACAGCACATGTGATGTGCATGGTTGGTTGCTTGCTTTTTTAAAGGAAAAAAAATCGCAGAACTTATGTAGTATGTATTTTATTTATGCCAGAGTATTTGCTGTCCTTGTTGTGTTACCTTCCTTGTTGTGTTACCTCCGTTCTTCCAGAGCTGAAGCTGAAATATACAAGGTGTCTGTTAGAGAAAGGAGAAAAACAAAACATTTCCAATAAGCTTCTTTATATGAGTAGGAAAACTATGGTTTCCATTGAGTGGTGACCTTTGCACCTTAGGAGACATAGAGCATATACTTGGAAGTGGATTTCTGTGAGCTGATGGAGTCGTCTTGAAGTCCTTGGCTCCTAATGAGATGCAAGCTCCTGCTGAAGCTGCTTCTCACACTTGGATTATTTATAAATGTGCTTGTCAGGGGACAGCTCCTGGGGTCATGCTTTTTCCACAGTTTTTCCTTCACTGGGAGCAACAGAAGAATTCCTTTACCTTTTATATTAGTGTTCCTGAACATGGGATGTCACTTTGTAATGTCCCTATTCAGTATGTCCATTTCTTGGCTGCCCTGGGGTGGGTGAGGATGCAGATGTGGATGAGGAAGAGGAAGATGAGGATGGTGGTGCTGCTGCTGGTTTGGGGTTTGGGGAAGTGCTGCCTGGGAGTGCCCACTGCATTGCTGTGCACTGATCTGTGCCATTCAGTGGAGATGTGTGTTATTTATGACATCATTAAGATGGATTCTTTTGCAGCCTATGTGGAGGATGCAGTGGAATGCTTCTCATGTGTTCTATAGTAATACCCAGCCTGGGTGAATGAAGTGAAACCCACTCATTGCTTATCGTTTATTGCATCGGTTCTGAAAAAGTCAATTTTTCTTCACCTTAGTGCCATTGTGTCTGTATTTTTCCCAGCATGCACACGTAGAGGTCAGCATTAACTCTAGTCTGTGCCAAAGCAGTCTGTTCGATTGTGTGAATGGAAAAAGGGAAGGACCAGTTTATCTAGGAGATGTTAAATGTGATGAAATGTTAATTACCCTTAGAAGTTTAAGACAGTGAGGTGAAAAATTGTTAATGAAGCCTGTGCACCTGTTTTAATGTATTCATTAAAAAGAAATAGCTGCATGCTCTTTTTAAAATACCCATAGAGCAATCAAATGAGTAGCAGTTTTAAAACTGCTGAGTTGTGGCTTATTCATGTGTTGCAATGAGTGTTATATTCCAGCTGCATTAGTGATGCTCCGTATTTTGAAATGCAGGAGCATTCCTAGAGCAGCAGTTTTTAGTCTTATGTTTGCCCCAGATTACCATGCAAACTTGATTTGAAAATAATTCTCTGTGCTGATAGTGATGTGATGAAAGCAGGTCTTTGGAATAGGACTTATCTTGCAAGATTAAAATACCTATGTAAGTGAACAAACAACTTTTTATCAGAGAGATAATGAAGGCAGTGATACATGGTGCACAGCAGCTGGATATGGGGCTGTAGTAGAACTGTAATCAGCACAAAGGAGAACACAATGGCAAAGCAGAGTATCTGAAAATAAATACAAGTATCTGAGCATATGTTTTTACACGTTTAAACATACCTAAATGTATATATTTAAATAAACATACCTAGAATAAGCATTTCAGCTGATTAACTTCTCCTTAATTGTAGATGTGCGGGTGAAAGTATATGCTCAAATGTTGCCTTTCTTGTCTTCAATCCAGTACTTCCACCTTTCTCTTTTACAGAACGTTACGCTTGTGATCTATCATCGCTTTATAGTGTTAAGCCTTACTAAGTGGGTGATGTGATATGTCTAGTAACAATAGCACAAATAGATTGGAGAATTCATGAAGTAATGGCTTTTTTCATTTGATTTAAATAACCTTTCTCTTACCTGTTGAGTTGCTGTTTGCTTTCATAGCAATGATTTACTGTTTGGGTGCTTGATCTTTGCCCGTTGCATAGCTGAGATGGATGTGAATTATGTGCAATAATACTGATGAAGAATAAAATGTTTGTACAGGTGACATAGATTCAAGATTTTAGAGTTCTCAGTATCCCCTTTAAATTTAGCAGCAGTTAGGTAAGATCTCACAAGGATGATTTTTTTAAAAAGACCCTTTAAAGTAGGCAGGTTTTTAAAATAAATTGCAGCACGTGACTGCAGTAATTGTAGCAGTGCAGGATATAAAATGCACTTCTGGCAGGCAAAGCATGCCTAAATGACTTCTAAGAAGTCATCTTTAGGTCGTGAATTCTCAAGCACTTGCTTTAAAAAGTACTTGGAATGGTTTGGGTGGGTTGCAAGCTCGCTACTTCACAAGTTTGCCTAGGAGCAATAGAAGGCTTGCTCTTACTACATTTTAAGTGCCTCTTTACATTGCCACTGATATATCAGCTTCTTGAGTGAGATTGTGCTGATTGCCTGTAACAATGTCAGAAGATGCTGGAGAGTTGATCCATCCTTAGGTTCTGATGTTCCAAACATTGAGTGATTTATGATCTTGGCCATTGGGCAAGTGCTGGCACAACTAATCCAGCTTCCTCCTGCAAGAAGTCGTCTGCTGAACCCTTAACCACCTCCTTTAAGGTACCTAGAATTTCACTACAGCTATTTGGAGGCATTGAACTTTCACATTTCTAGCCTTTTTTTTTTCTTTTCTTTTTTTTCCGAAGTGCTATTTGCAGGAAATCTGATCAGGTCGGTTTTAAGACTGTTAGTAAAGAATGAGTGTGCTTTGAAAACTTTTTCATCTGCAGCTTGATTAAAAACCAAGTTTTTGTCAAAATAAAAAGCTCAGCGTGGTATGCTGAGAGCAATTAATTCTCATGAAGACTGCCTGTTGGCTGTGCTTCCTTGCGTTGTTGCAAGTCAGTGTCCTGCTTTGAAAGGGGCAGCAATACATCCCTACTTCCCTCAAGTGAGGTTAAACAATTCAGAGAGATGGGAGGTGGTGAGAGCTGCACTTGTGCCTTGTTTGCAGTAGGGAAAGGCTGTGCTGCTACTTGCACAGAAATTTGGTTGCTTGTCCTTGCATCTTGTTACTGCAGAGCATTTGGCAAGCCAGAGATGCAGCAGTCTGGCAGCATGCAGACACTTCGTTTCTTAAGAACCTCAGCACAAACAAGCTGCGTGCAGAAATGAAGCTAGCAGGAGCTTAGGAAAGGTAAAACCAATTGCTAAGAGGTCACGTTTCTGGAATTGGGTTAATTGAAAGAGTGGGAAGAGATAAATTTTCCAGATTTAATGTAATATTTGGGTGAAAGAATGACCCCAGTTTTTATTTCTTTTTTTAGTAGGTAAGGGCATTTCATTTCCTACAGCTGTATTTCCTGACTCCTCTCAGAAGCCCTGGATTATGGCGAGTCCTCTCACACAGCGTGCCTGGGTAGCCAAAAGTAGGAAATATTAAATCCTATTAGAGGCTGAGCCTGTGGCAGTTTTTGAAAATATGGGTTGTGTGTGTTTAATGAGTTGCAACATTTTGTCTCTCTGTGAAACTTCTTAACACGATGTTACAGGGGCTTACTGGCTTCCGTTGCCAGCTTACTGCCCTACCTGCTGGTGCCCAGCCCTGCAGGGACTGCGGTGCTGGGAGTGCGTGGAGCCCAGCAGCTCTTGCTGCAGCTCTGCTGTGCTTCCCAGGGCTCCCCTCGGGGCATGGAGGGTAGAAAGCTGCAGCATTCGGCTGTGTGGATTTGTAGGTGAACGTTCTTTTTTGACAGAGACATGTCCTATCCTACTTCCGTCCCCCACTCTTTAAGCCATGTATTTTTCAGGCTGTTGTTCTGGAGGACCAAGACCTTTTAAAATAAAAAAGGGGGGGGAGGGGAGGACAACAGCAAATCAAAAATTACTATTAGGAATGAAAGGTCATCACAGAGCTTTTAATTTGGAGTCCAACCAAACAGACGTGGTATTTAATCCATCTTTCTTCGGAACAGCAGCCAACGTATAAAAGCTATAATAAGACAATGATCAGTTACATCCTCTTTGCAGTCTAACTGAACGTCCTCTGAGCTAATGCTTAAGGGCTGGCAATGCCTTTTTATAAATGCGGTTTTTCTTTTGCTGGAGAGCTCCAAGCTAGATGCCTCAGCTTTCAGGTGATGACAGCAGTTGTCCAACAACTGCATGGTGCCAGGCACCTGGCTCTGCCTTGCAGCTCCTGTTTGTTTGTTTCTCTCACTGGGGTTTGAGCTGCTCCTTGTCTGGGTGCCTGATTGTCTGTGTTGCTGCGTGAGATTGTCAGGATCGTTTGGTCAGTGATGCTCAATCTTAGCTGTGGAAGCAATTATAGGGAGCTGGACTGGAGGCTGTCCTGTTTTAACTGGCTCTGCTTCCTCCCACTATTTGCAGTTGGAGGTTCCCAAATCTGCTCCTCTGTGTGTGCATCTGTTGTAAAGCACAATTCACTGGGCTCACAGAGAATATCGATGTGTTATCTGAATTCTGTAGTGACGCATAACTTCCTCCAAGTCCTGTTTCAATCTAGTTCATTTGAACAGAGTTTAAGAAATGTTTTCTTCTGAATTTAGGTCCATGACTGCTTTTTTATTTTTTAACAATGATATTTTCTCTGTATCTTTTCCCATTTCAGTGTTTCTGCTGAAATGTTTCAGAATCCCTTTCTCATTTACCTGCAAATTTAATTGCGCGAGGAAATCTTTCCTCTCTTTACCCATAATAAATGGTACATCTCAACTCCAGCTTCTTACAGCAAGGAGGACAACATGTGCAGTAGCACTTGGCTGTGCTGTATAATGCTCTCCAGCTCATTAAAAGTTTCCAATGTGAAGTCACCGATATGAAAAATTCTAAGTGTATTTTTCTCTGATAAAAGAACAACAGCATTTGTGAATTGTTGCAGTTGGAGGTGCCAACTTAGAAAGAATTTATTCAGGTATCCTTTTTGTGCTCAGAAATAGAGCCTCTGTCAGCTGACACTGAGCACTGCATGTGCAGCAGTTGGAACACAGTCTGAACACCACAGGCACCTGTGGCCCTGTGTTGAATAAGGGAGCACAGAGAAAACTCACTTTGAAATGATATTCTCACCATTCAGTGAAACCGGTGATAACCTCATAACCAAAAGCATCACAGGTTTTCAAATCAAAGCTCAAAGAAAGGCAGGCTTTCAGCAGGTGCTGGGGTAGTCTGCATCCCCAGGACACAAAAACTTTCTGGCAGCAGTGCCTGAACTCCCATTGGATCCTGCAGAAATATGCTGCAGATCGCTGAGTGGGGTCTGGCAGAGGGGTTCCTATAGGTGCCTTTGCAGCACTGACTGGAGCATGAAGCGGTGACACCTTTCTGTGTTTTCTGGTGCTGCTCTGTCCTGAGAGGAGGAAGGCAAAGCAAGGGTGAATGTCAGAAGGAGCCAAAGCTGGAAACATGGCAGAGAGAAGATTCTGCGTGGATTTGAGCTGCATTAACTACAGTTCAGAAACAGGTTTCAAAAATAGATCTGCAGATAAGTGCTCTTGGCATCCTGACTGTGGAGGCAGATAACAAAACCTGGTGAGGGAGAGTGGTCTGGATTCTTCCCTCAGGTGCAGATAACAGAGAGCTCATTGAGTTGGGTGCTGGAGGAGCCAGGCTGGGACCTCACTGCTGGGTCCTCTTACAGGTCACATTGCCATGGGTACCTTTCCTACAGGGGCGTTTCTTCAGAGGCTTTCTTGGTGGGCAGACTGACGATTGTAGCCACATGCGGCATTGAAGCAAGATGATGATTCACAAGACTGAGTTCCTACTGTTCCTTCCTCTCAGAATTGCTGTGAACATACACTGGAAAACGTGGTTAGGGCTGATAGTGGAAGAATTTGTCGACATGCAGAGGTACAGTTATGTAACATGGATATAGAGGGCAACAGCTGCCACTGTCTGCCTGCAAATTGCAGCACAGCTGAAATGCGTCTCCTTGGGGTGCTGAGGGCAGGGATTATGTACGCAGTGGTGGTCTGGGGAAGGGCAGTGAGCCTGCCTAGTTGGCATGAGTGTGAGTGTGGTCACTGGGAGGAAAGGAGCCTGATGATGACAAGCAGCACAATCCTCTCTGAGGTGTTGTTTCAGAAGAGCATCTAATTGAGATGTGTGAGCCTCTTCAAACCTTTCTGAAATCTGCTTCTGTTGAAGATTAATATTGCAAGTACTGCAAAGCCTGTAGGCTTCTCTATTTTTTTTCTCTAGCTGGGGTGCCCTGTCACATTGTTCTAATGCTGAGTGAGTGCGCTGAGATACTCTGAGATGGAACTGAGAGATTCCCATTGAGAGATGGAGTGAGTTGGTCAAAGCTTGGGGTGCTGGAGAGGAGAAACAACTGACATTAGATATTATTCTTCAAATATCTCTAAGGAAATTCCCCAAAGCCTGCGCTCAGATTTGCTGAATAAGTGATTCTTTGTGCTCACTATGTTGAAGTAAATAATTAAGGGGTGTAAATTGAAGCTAGAGAGGTGTAGGTTGGGTGGAAGAGAACTTTCCAACTTAGAACATTTAAGTATTGGCAAATACTGCCTAGGGAGGTTCACTGGAGCTGATGTACAGGTCTGTCAGGAATCATTTAGGAACTACTGCTCCTGTCTTAAGCCTTATTCATTTATTCTATGCTATGGCATTGGCTATATATTTGAGATTATGTTTGCATCCATATTGATTTGATGGGTCCTGTGAGCACTGTTATTTCAGTCAACACATGCTTTATGTAAGTTTGGTTTAGTTTGGGAAGGAGCCAACATAAATTGAACAGTCATAAGTCATCCTTAAATTGAGCTGCTGGCAAATTATGTTTGCATTAATTAAAATAAGAGTGTGTTGAACTGGTTTCAGACAGTGCAAGGGTTATGGTGCAACTTCAAATAAAAACCAAGCCAACAAAAATTGTGCTCATTTCACATCCAGATGGATAAAGCACATGAGGAGCAGTGACTTGTCTGGGAGCAGAGAGTATTGCAGCTGTGGTCGCTGTCTTCAGGAAGAAAAAATACATTGTGCAGGACTACCAGAGGGACTACGTGAAGGGTAACTGCTTATAAAGGGAGGCTAGACCTTAGCCTGGTTAGCCTGGCAAGCTGAAAACCCAAGCCAAGGGTGGGCTGCAAAAGGAGAAGACTCAATAGAAGGAAGACTGAAGGATGAAACTGACGCAAGAAGCAGTGTGTCTAAGCTGGTCGTGAATAAGCAGAATGCAGAGGTGGAATAGAGTTTTAACATGACTGTGCTTTAGGAAAGGCATGACAAGAATTCTGATTGTTCTAAGATGACTGTTGCTGAACTGTTGAACAGGATTATATGACGTGTCCTGGAATTGACCTTGGAGCTGTGCTGACAGTTTTCAGGTTTCATCCAGCACCTGCAACGCCATAGTGTAAAGCAGAAAATTTGATTAGAAGAACATAGAAATGAGATGTTAATTAGTAAATCCTTTTTTTTTTTTTTTTAATTTATTTTTGATTTCTAAGTCTGGAGTTAGTCAGGCTTACAACTGCATGAATCAACATACCAGTGAAAATACAGATTTTTGTTTTCCTAATGGTGCTTCCAATGTAAAAGCAGGAAGGAAGGCTCTCGTTCTGTTTGTGAGCCATGATGCCTCTCAGCCCAGCTGATGCATTTACATTTTTGC
This sequence comes from Odontophorus gujanensis, assembly GCA_013399175.1. Classification (NCBI taxonomy): domain Eukaryota; kingdom Metazoa; phylum Chordata; class Aves; order Galliformes; family Odontophoridae; genus Odontophorus; species Odontophorus gujanensis. The sequence goes on along the minus strand of VXAB01008900.1, from coordinate 781,347 downwards.
TTATAAATTTGATTTGTTGTGCATTTGTGGCAGTAGCTGGAGGCTCAGAGTCAGAAAACTAACACAAATGATGGCAGTGGAACCTTGAACTTGAGCGCTCAGGTGAACTGATGTAATCTGATGGCTACTTGTCTAGTACAGAACACATGAATTCTATTTTTAAGCAGAACTGTGGTCTGGGCAAACCAGCAGTCTGACTTCCACAGCCGGCAGTGGTGAGGGGGGTTCCCTGGAACGGCCGCTCTCGATGCAGAGCCAGCAGTGCCACACAGCAGCTGACCGTGTGGAAGCGGTGGTAATGTCTGTATGTTTTGCCACTTCCTGCTATCTTCCTGATTTTTATTTTAAATAGCATATTGGTGTTGTTTTTACTAATATTTTTTTCTTTTCATTTTAAGTGCCAAGTCTGGGGTGGGGTGGATTTTCAATCTGTCTGACATCTTTTTGAAAGCGTCTGTGCATCTCACAGAGGACCTGCAGAATGAATGAGCCTTTTCTCCATAACTTCTTGAAATGTTTGAGCCTTGTTCAAGATTGCTGTTAGCAAGGCTCCAGTCTTGCTGAGGACGGTGTACCAAGCAGCTTACCAGTGTGCTCAGGGCAACCTGAACACATACAGCTGCTGTCTGTTCTTTCAGAATATACGTGATGGCTTTTGGTAGTAGTTGAGAAGTACACATGCTTGGTGTCAAAAGAAATGAAGTTTTGGCTAAGGCTGAAATGCAGAAGCTAACACTTAGATTCCACAAAGTCTCAGCTCTGTGAGTAGGGCATTGCTGAGTGGTGTGTGGGTCGTGGAGCAGCCCAGTAAATAGACCAGAGGAAATCACTGGTTATTAACTTTAGGGTGGTTGAGAGGGAGCAGTAATAGCAAGAGACACTAATCCGATTGGTAGCAAATTGGTTACAACGGTATCTTCGAGTTGAAGTATCTTTTTGTGCAATAACATGAAACTTAATTCCTGTTATTAAAATAAAATTAATTAATGGGAAAGATTGCTGTGTTTACTGGGTGTCATTTTAACGCATGACATTTATTCTATGAGAGCAGAACCAGTGTTTGCCATTCCTCATCCTGGTCTTTCTGTCAGCGTTGTGTGACCATTCTTCTCTCTTCCAAAGCCATGGCATGGTGCAAGAATTGAATGAAAATGGTGTTCTTGATATGGCAAAGGGTTATGTTTGTGGGCCATCTCACAAATCACACCTGCTTCCCTTCTAAATGTTTCCTATGGCAAGAACATCTGTTTAGGAGAATACCACCAATCCCTATGGGCTGATTTTCCATATGCTCCCATTTCAGGGTAAAATTAGGCCAATGGACCTTGACGGTGTTTTCTTACTCAAAAACGAGTCTTTGTGCCCCTGTTAACAGTCATATGTAGTATTATTTAGTGAAGGCATGAATCACTTCCACTAGTGCTCTTCTGGAAAGTAACTCAGCATCTATGTGACTTGAACTGTTCGTTCATGCATGAAGGCAGACGGTGTTAAATAAATCAGATAAGCATATGTCCAAGCTGGTGCTGCTTGGCATACTAACAGGATAATAATTTATAGGATTGGGAGCTCTGACTACAGTTGCCACAGGGAGGAAGAAGGAAGGGCTTCTGAGCCCCTTTCTGCAGACCAGTAGTGCTGTCAGGTGCCCAGGTTTCCTGGGATGTGCCACTTTTTGTGTCAGTAAGCTCTGCCTGGTTGGATAAACAGAAGCTCCAGTTTTTAGAGAGAAACTTTCTTGCCTAAAGGGCAGCCCAACTCACCTCAGACTTGCTGTGATTTCTGAGACACCTCTGCATTCTTGCTGCATCTGACTCCTCCTGACAAATTGTGATCTATCAGGTGTAATTAGCATTTTGTGGTCCTTGAGTGCTTAAGAAGTGTGCACTAATGCACTGTCGTATTTATAACGAAGCTTAATTTAGAAATAGTACGAAGGCTCAAAAATCCCTTACAGCTTTCAGTGAGGGTAAAGCTCACTGGTAGGGATCTGCTTGCATGTTTTTTTTTTTTTTTTAATTTCAAAGTCAACCTTCACTTGCACTGTGATTTTTAGTATTTTTTTCATGTTCTTTTCATGTCTTCCCAGACTTCTGTTCATAACTCCCATCCTATCCTGCATATCAGTGTGAGCTGTAACTAAAGGGGCAAGCTGCTGTTCCTGTGTGCAGCCATGGGGACTGTGATTGCAGCATGTTTTGGGCTCGTGCATGGCCAGCTGTGATTGAGTGCACTGCCGTGGACCTTCATGTCATGATGGGTTTTGAGGACAGCCCTGTCCTCTGATGTGAGCGTTCAAGATACCTCAGTGCCTTATTTGTGTTATTTATCGTGGAGTCTTACCTGAATTTAGTATGCAGTTATTTGTCTAGGTACGCTGATTTAAAAGAGACAGCAATGCCCAAGGGAAATTATTTTGGTTGAAGAGTGACAATTTGTTGCAGGAGATGTAAGTCTTGATACCTAATAAGTTTTCAGAATTCCAAATGCAGGCAACACCAGTGCTTCAGACGGCAGTAGAGTGGCAGACAGAGGTAATGACCCAGTGGGTATCAGCTGAGAGAGCTGGTCTGTGGAACTGGGAAACAGTTTTTCTGTCTTCCCTCCTCTTTTCTTCAAGCTTTGTTGTAGGATCTGTTTGCTGTAGGACAGTGGAAGAGCAGTGTGCAGCAAGCATATTTTGATGACGTGGGGTTGTTTGAGCCCTGCCACTTCCTGCTAACCTCAGGAGCTGTGCAGACTGGCAGCCAGCTCTGTTTTTGGCACCAGGTTGGCAGTGGCAGAAGAGCAGGGAGTGGAACTGCTGGGAGGTTAGGTGTGATGAAAAGCATATTTTGAGAGGGCTTAGGAAGAAGGTCTGCTGCTTCTTTCCCAAGAGCAGGCAGGTGGCATGGCTGCACTGGGTCGTCGTGCTCTAGGGGAGCACTATGAATTCAACTCTGCAGGGTGAGCTGCCTCTTTCTCACGAGCTTGCATTAAATGACCCCCACCTGAAGCATAAATCAGAGGAGAACCTGAAAACAGAATCCCATTTGATTGGTGTGGATGGCTAAAGAATAGGTGTGTCCTTTTGCTGTTTGGCACAAGTAGCAAATGCTTGCACCTTTCAAGCATCCTGCTGAGCCATCACTGGATAATGGGTGACTGGCAGGTCTGTGCCAAGTTGGCCAGTTATTGGGCAAGAATGGAGGCAGGGCCTTTCTGACCACTCTACTGATGTCTTGAATCAGACTGCAAGTTATCAGTCTGCCATGCCTTGCATGAATCCAAGTTTTGTTAAAATCTCTATAGAAAACAAATAAGGAAGAACTATTAAAAAAAACCAAGCATTTGGATGTAAAGCTGGATATTAATAAATACTGTGTTTAAAAGGATGAAGATATTAAAATTGAGGGTCATGAATGCATGTGTGGAAGCATGGAAACCAATTGTTAGTGCTGTTTCACAGGGGAGAGGTGGTTTTGGTTCAGAAGTCCCAAGCGCGAACACTTTATGTGAAACAAATTCCTACTGGTTTCTTTGGATTCCCAAGAAAATTTCTTAGAACGGATTGTTGTTAATAATTCCCCATCCTTGTACCAAGCCTCACGTGGCTGCGTCCCCAACCACTTACAAACTGCTCTTGCTCAGGGTGTGGAGCCCTGCAGCACGGTGCTGTGGGGTGAGCACTGGGGGAAGCAGATGCTGGGTGCCCGCTAGGCTCGTGGTGCCATATGGGAACAGTGATCTGAATGAAACAGAAACCAAAGGCAAATAGGATAACTTGAGGGCATTTGGTTTGCTTTTAGTTTCAGTAAGTGTTGAACATCTTCCTGCAAGGCTGTATCCTGTGCTCCTTTGACCCAGGGCAGTTGGTAGTATGTCTCCTGATGTGGCTGAATACTGCATTCTTCATTCTTTATCTGTTGACTCTGTGGGTATCAGTGCTTTCGTTTTTTCTGTATGAGTACCATTTTCCCTGTGACTGAATGGTAACTTGTTGACCAGTGAAACTCCCTATGTACTCACCTGCCACTTATGCTGGTGACAGTGGAAAATAGAATTACAGGATTTGCATTCTTTGCAGCGAGTGTCCATTACTACTAGTGATTCAAATAAGTCGTGCTTGAATTGCTGGTTCTCTATCACTAGTAATTAAGCTGCTGTTTCTTACTAGGAAAAAGCTTTCATGCTGTGCAAGCCACAGGGACTTCAGAGAGACCAGCACTTTCCATCTTATAAGGGCATATTGATTGGCCTTATTAATAGGAGGATCTCTAAGGAGAGATGAAATACTTGAATTTTGGAAAGTTTAAAGAATATTCATAGTGCATTTTTAAACTGCATGAACACTAGGCAGAGTTCCTAGGTAATTTATCCAAACTTGTAGTAAACTTTTTCACTGTTCTTTATTTTTAACAGGTACTGAGTAGAGAGGTATCTGTGTGTAGGAGGGAAATAGTCTTTATAGCACCTTAGTGAAACAGTTTAGTGTTAATATTATTCACCTGTTGAATACACAACTGTTTTGTTTAATGTGTGTTGAACAAAATGGTTCTTCAATCCTGAATTTTGCAGACATTGCAGATTTGTCTTAAAAAAAAAAAAAAAAAAAAAAAAGTCCATGTGGGGTTGTTCAAATTAATATGACACTGTCTTTTTCTTTGGTTCTTTCATTTTTTGTTAATTAATAGTGGAGAACGAGCACTTCCATTGGCTTAGTTCTCTGTGGCTGGGTTCTTCTCCTCTGTAGTGCCTTGTTAGTGCTCTTGAAGTCAAGTGCTGGCCAAACTGAAAGGAGTTTTCTGATAGCTTTTGTGTCTTCAAAACAAATTAATCTAATGTAGGTAGTACTGCTATCTTGGTGAAAGAAGTCAGTAGAAGTTTGGGAAGGAAATATAAATATTTCCTTTTAATGGGAATAAATATTTTATTAAATACCACTATTTAGTGTGATCAAACATCTTGCCTGTTGTGATATTAAAAAAATAAATAAATGATTGCCTTGGAGAATAGATGGGTTTGGATAATTTGATTTTCTAGTTACGTTTATTACTGGGTTTTAGAAATGGAGGAAATGACATGCCATTAATCATACATATTTAAGGGTTTTTTTAACAAATAAGGTTTCTTTAACAAGAATATCTTGTATCTACTCTACTCATGAAATCTGAGATTGAAGACCAAGCTACCAGGCCATTACTTTCCTTTCCATAGTTTGATTTTTCTCATTTAAAAGTATTTGAAGTATACTGTTCTTGAAATCTTTAATAGAATTATTTATTTTGTCCTCAGATTTCTGATTGATTCTGACTTTCTGCAGTCTCTGGATGTCTAATGCCACTTGTTAAATCCAGTACATCAAACATTACTTGTGTTGCATTCCAAAATGCACACTTATATAGTCTTGATACTTTTAGCTAACTGAACAACTGCCTTCAAGAGGTCTGAACACACTGATGTGTAAAAAGCCTATCTATGCCCACCAATTGTGAATGTGCTAGCACAAGATATAGGTGAATAAATATTTTTTTTCTTTGTTTTGGGGTTCTTTTGCTTGTCCAGTCTTCCAGCTGTCATAATTGGCTGCAAGAGCTCCAATCACTTAGCACAGCCCAAATCTGTTGAGACTTGGTGCTGCTGACTTCATGTTTTCATGTGTCTTGTCTAACCAAGATTTGAGTGCTCCTGATCGTGTTCGATAACCTGCATTCAAATTAGTATTCCAGGACTTTGGCCAAAAGCAACTGATTGTAGTATGGTTGCAGAGGTTTCAAGTCAGAAAGTAGCACTGTGATCATCTCATCAGTTCTCCTGTGGACCTTGGTTCATACATGTTTTAGATCAGATTAATCTCTGATTCAAGGCCGGGCCTGCTAAGTGTATGAAGCATGTTGCTTAGGAAAACACCCAGCCCTGAGGTATGGGCAGCAGTAATGGAGGCTGCTGGCCGCTTCACTGTGCTTTAAGGAAAGCGTGCCTTTTTGCCAATGAGAACCTCAGCTTGCAGAATAGCCATCTATTTGATAGAAGAGTTTTCCCACACTGAACTTTGTTTTGTTTACAGACTGTCATCAGATAATTCCTTTCCCTCTCTGACACACATTGTGCAGATTGACCTCCTTGGAGTCATGGTTAGTCTAGCCCAGTTCTGTAGTGATGCTCATGGGGCCATCCTTATCTAGACCCACATAAAGTTGCATATTGAAGAGCGTGCTTTGTGATGGAGATGCTCTTCATGATGGGAAAATGCTAAGACCCTTCTTGCTCTGTGCTCCAACTTGAGCCTCAAGCCCCAGAGGCTGTTCTGGCTGGTGATGCTGCTGTGTCTTTGTCCCAGCCGTGCCAGGCTGGCTGTCCTGCTCGAGGCCGCCTCTGCAGCCTGCAGCCCGAGTTACACAACCCAGGATCGGTGGAGTGCTGGCAGTGCTTGTGCCCAGCTTATGCAAGCATCTGAGTCTCTTTGTGACCTCTCGTCTTTATGCTTCAGCACTCTTAACTCATTTTGAGGTGTAAAATGTCGTAGTAACTGTGCTTTCTCCACAGTTTATTAAAAAATACAAATCACTTCATTAGGAAAAGACCTCGGCCCTGTAGAACCTCCTGGATGTCAGCCAGCATGAGCAGTTTTTATATGTATAATTTTTATTTTGAACGATTACCTTGTTTTTAAACAACTTACATAAATGGATGCTTTCTGTATCTTTGTTACTTTTTTTTTTTACTTAAAGTGAAACAAATGTGTTAGAGACATCTGAGTTTATTATGTCAATGCTATTATCTTTATCAACCCAAACATAATCTCATTGGAAAGAAGCCAGGATCTGTTTCTCATAAAACTGAGTTGATGTTACTCCTTCATGCTTTGCTGTTGAAGGGATGTGAAGTTGAATTTTTAGCTGTTAGTATGTTTTATCTGACAGACTAGTATTATTTTTTTGGGACAAAGTTATAGAATGCCATGCTTTGCAGAAGGATCTGCAAAAAAAAAAAAAAAAAGAAAAAACAAAACAAAAAAAAAACCATTTGGTTATGAATGTGATGCTCTCAGCTTAGTTCTTAACCATTGTGGCAGACTTTGATTAATATATCCTGGCCAGGAGCATGGCATTTGCCTTTGAGTGTTTTCTAGCAGGTTGTCAAGTGGTGTTAGCTATGCAGGAAAAGCGACAGCTCTCTTTAGCATGTAAATTTTTTCCCAAGATGTTTCCAAACACCACATAAATGATCGTGTAAGTGCTCAGGAGCATTCTGCAGAGTACCTTTCTCGGCTGAAAGGTGCCTCCTGATGGTGAGAGGGGCCTCTCGAGGCAGGCAGGTCTTCACATCTTGGAGTACCCTGCTGTGCTGCAACTAGTGAGAGACACATTTCAACTCCACGTTTGTGTGATTTGAGCCAGTTTTTGTGAGAAGTACAATTGGACATAAGGTGCATTCATCACTGTGTAAGATAAGAGATTTGGAGAACTTGTGAATGCTTCTCTGATCTCCTGCATCCAAGGCTGTTAAATGTTTTTCAGTCCAGCTGTCTGCTTTGCTGAGGAGTTTTGGGGTGTTTTGTGTTTTTCTGCTAATTTGAAAATTTTTGAGTTACAACTAACTCAAAAAGGAAAAAAGTACTGAGTAATAGTTGCACTCTGCAATTATAGCACAGGCCTGAAGGCATGCTCAGTGGGTGCCTTTAACATTGATGAGGCTGCCTAAGCCCATGCCTTGTGACTACAGCACAGTTGAAAGGCTTAACTTTGGAGATAGAAAATGTGTTCCCACTTAACAATACTCCATTCTAAATAGGTTAAGTGTGTTTCCTCTCAGTGCATTTCTGATTTGATGCAAGTTCTACAGAGAGTGACTTATCTTAAGAGACTTTTCCAAATGGGAATATAAAAACTAATAAATACTGAAAGCAAGTAGAGGTTTATATGAAAATCATTATATAGATTATTATATATTATACCTTCTCCAGGTGTCAGTAAATAGAAATTAATGTGTTTTAGCTGGTTCTTACCTTTGCTACTAATGCAAAGGGTGTTGTAATTATTTACAAAATACTTTAACGAAGCTGCAAACCCATGAGAGCATGTCTGTGCATAGCAGGTTTATTGTAGAACCAGCCACTTGACAAAAGTGAATGTGTTTTCAAACTGAAATCCCAAACTGATATATTATAGCAGGATGGGAAACGGTAACAATAATGGGATGAAATTGAAAGGAAAATGAAATCTGCTGTTGGAAAAGCAAAACCACATCCTACATGAGAGACAGCTAAATTATGTTGGCCAGGGCAAATCTCAATAAAAACTGACTTATTCTGCTTTTTTCGTTTTTTTTCTTTTTTTTTTTGTGCTTGTTAATTTCACCAGCAAAGTAAATTGTCCAAATGAGTGTTGCCCTTGACAAGCTGAATGGTAACGTGGGACAGATAGCAGTTTTTGCTCGGTGTGGGGCAGCTGGCAGTGGCTCAGGTGGGGCTCCTCACTGCACAGAATGGCATCGCAGCCTTTAGGGAGGGAACACACATCTCCTAGCCGGCCCTATGGAAAGCATGGAAGAGAGAAACAGAAGGTTGTTTCATGCCCATAAAGTTAGCTAATTAGCAAATTGCCTCGTAGTAAGGAGAGAAGCTTGAAGAAACAGCATGGATAGGTGCTCATTGCCATGGGCAGCCTGGCTTCTCTCCCTTCTTACTAGGCTGGGGAGATGGCAGCCATCTGTGGGCAGCGGTATCTCTCTGTTGTTCCCTTTCAGATATCTGAAGATGGTTTTGGGGCAGCAGCTGCACTCAAACATTTCTTTCCATTCCTGCTTTGGCAACCAAGGTCAGGAGAGAGTCCCACAGAAATGCTCCCTCCAGGGGATGGCTGCAGCCACTGATGTCTGCCTTTGTGTGGCAGAGCCCAGCGCTGACAGAAGGGTATTTTGTGACCACAGCCATTAGAAGTACCAGACACCAGCCAGTGTAACTCCATCCATTTGCACCACCTTTCTGGGTCTTCCAACCTGCAGCTGGTACTCTTTAAAAACTCTTGGAAATGAAAGTGGAAGTCAGGATAGTTGTTCTGTGCTCATCCCGCTAAGACTGAGCCACACAATGGGACCATAGGCACGTGAGTTTGGCTTCATCTCTTTGAGATGCTGTCTGGTGGTATTAGATGTTTTACGTGTCCAAATACTGTGTTTATGGATGATGTGAAGTAAGTGAAGCAAAGGGTTTTTCAAAAGCGGCATGAACTTTAATGTTGCATAAACTTTAATGAATGCTAGTTCAGAAGTGAACTCCAGAAAACAGCAAAATATCAAATCTCATGACAGGTCTGAAATGTTCTGTGGTTTTTTTTTTCCTCTCTGTTTTGTTTGTTGTTTTTTTATTTTATTTCTGTGTTCATTGACAAGCAGAGGTTGTATTTTGGTGATCTCATGTCACGAGATTTGTCTGTTGGCTGATGTTTTCTTTTTTCCCCACACACATCTATTTCAGTTTCATTTGAAAAAGTCATTTTGTGAGGCGTGCCTGAACTGTTTCTGGTATTTCATCTAGATTTATAAGCTTATGTGGTACCTGTGAAGCACTGGTAATTAAGAGAGTTAATGAAGTGCTGCCTGCAATTAGTTCAATTGCTTGTGACACTAATTTTTTTTTTATTTATTTTTTTTCTTCTTAGACCATAGGTTATCATACCATAGTTCGGTTTGGAGGTTTTGATCTGTAAAACAGTCTCTGCCCTGGGTGTTGTGTTTTTTATGTATTTTCGTGACCCTTGAATACAGCTTTGATTTGAGGTGTTGATTCATCTTCCTCCTGCACCTTGCAGGACAAGTTTTTTAACTTCTGAGTTCAGCAGAAGAGGTGAGTTTCAGTCTCACTCTACCAGGGGACATGTCCCTTAAGCAGTTTAAAAAGTAGAAAACTGTACTTGCATACAGCAGGAAAGAAAGCTCAGTCTTTTTAGAGTGCCAGATTTAGCTATAAACTTTTGAATTCAGCTCCTAATTTTCTGTAGCTTTCTAGCAACAACTAAGAAAAATAAATTTAATTTCTTGCTGCCTTTACTTTAGGTCCTGCTCACTGAATTATGAGCATCCTTTTGGGCAAGGACTGCTTTTTATGCATTTGGAAAATGAGCTACCGCTGGGAAACCTCCCTGTGCTTCACTAATAGAGCTAACAAATAGTAGGCTGTAATTTCACAGAGGGTGACTTAGTGAAGAAAAATGTTGGCTGAAAGCTGATGTGCAATGAAGCTGTAAAAATCTTTCCTGATTTGCAAGTTGTCTAATGGCATCTGTTGTCCATTTGCAGAAAGGGGATTTTCTACTTCTGAACTGCTTGAAACGACACATTTATAACTGGATGCATGGGGAGTGGGATTAAAGGGTCTGGAAAGATATTAAAAATTGATAGCATAGGCAGGATAATAACAAGGGCATAAACCTAGTACATGAGAGCAGATACTTTGGTAACATCTTGAGCTCTTCACAACCCAAAGTGCTGCATGTCTAAGCCTGTTTGTGCTCCCAGTTGTCTCTGGGAGAAATCCTAGATTCTTCTGATAGGGAATGAGGCAAGTCCTAAAAGCGAGAAGAGATTGTACTACAGGAGTGAATTTTTCATTTTAAATACAAAATTGCTTTTAAGTTTCCTTCTTGAATGTGCTAGTGTTCGTCATTATTTCCAAAGGTCTTTGAATTTTTAAAATCTTCTGAATTACAGTATTAAAAGGTTAAGTAAGCCAGATCTATTCCTGTTGAAGTTGTTTCTTACAGAACTTGCAAAAAGTTATGAAGATGGAAGAGATCAGATTTTATTGTACTCTGTATCTTGCTCAGTAGCCAATAAGTGTATTTCTATCAGTATTTCTCAAAGGTTATTTAATATAGCGTTCTTAATAAGGAATAACTTAAAAAAAAAAAAAAAAAAGTTTATCTGTTGGAAAACTCTCTTGACAGTCTTCTCTGGCATTGGTGAAAGGTTTTGGAATTGTGTTCTTCAGAAATTGAAGGATTCATTTCTAGAACTGTGAAGATGGAGAAAGAGGGGACCCATTTAATGGGATGGAGCATCTGGGTACCGTTGGTTTCTCTGCCAAGCACAGGGTGATTCTGAAACTAACTTACGCTTTTCACAAACTGCATAATTCCCCTTGTATCAGACCCTGCCGTCAGCCATGACCTGAAGGGAGAAGTCTGGTCGCCCTCTGTAACACTGTCCAGACCCTGCAGCACCTACCTTGCACAGGTACAAGCTCTGGTACTTGCAGATGTTTTAATTTTGCTAGTTACTTTGAAAACTTCTCTAAAGTCAGGATGTTTCTCAGAAGAAGACAGTACTGCTAGTACAGAATTGAAGGAAGTAATGATGATATGCAGGTACCAGCTGACATGTCCCAAGATCACAGCAAGAGCAAAGCAAGCGATGTCCGGTTTGTGCTGTGCTCCCACCACGCCTGGCTCTCACACTTGTAGGGCAGACCAGAACTGCGCTTTTGGTCATAAGTTTACAATAAAACAGTTTATAGCTGTGTAGGAGAGCTGTCAATGAATCGTGCTGCTGATTGATATCTCAAGGTGATCTCTGCTCAGAGAACATGAGCAGATCTGGCGCACAAGTATAAAAATCGAACAGTTTGAAACAGATGTTTGTTCTGCTGATTTAGCTATCTGATTTTTGTTCCCACATTTGAAGTGCCTCTTCAGCTTCCTTTTCTTCATTGCTAGCGTGGATAAAAGATGAAAACAGCCCTGAACAGGAGTGTAGCTGATATAGTGGTGTGCATGCTGGAGGTGAGCCTTGCCCTCATCTGCTGCCTGGTGCTCCTGCTCACCTCTGTCCTCTCCAGGCTGACCAAAGTGTGTTCCAGTCTGTGGGCTTGCTCTTGTCTAGGCAAAACCAAATAGCTAGCAGTAAGTACAGCTCTGTAATTCTAAGCATCATTAGGCATTACTGTGTAAAAAAAATACAACTTGGTATGGTCTTGTTTTTTCTTCCATTTCATAACCTTTTTTTACTGGGTGATAACATAGTTACTTCCCAAATCCATTAGCCTCTAGCAAGTGGGAGGCAAGAAACTTGACCTCTTAATCTTTCTTAGGAATCTTCCAAAAGCTCAGGTGAAAGCCAGTCTCATGCTTGTATAACTTTCAAAGAGTTAGTCAGAGCCCATATGTTACAGCCGGGAGGAAATTATGCTTGGGGATGACTAACAGAACATGTTCCTGCTGTTAATTTGGGTGTCATTCCAGAAACGTAATTTGTAGCCTTCTCTTTGATTTTATTAGCACATTTATGTACTAATGCCAGTCTTTGCTACCGTTCTTAACCAAGGAAATTAATGAAGGGATAGATTTTTATATGAACAAAGAGAAGGCTTTAGTAGCTCTGCCTGGAAAGAACAGGGAGAAGCAGAGAGCACGTACGCTAGGATGGTGTCTGGTTAGCAGAAATATGAGTTACAAATAGGGAATTCAGTTAAATGCATCATCCTGCTACAAATACCACATTCCTCAAGACTGTGAATTGATACGTAATTTTCTGCCTTCCAAAAAACAAGGGAATAGCTTTCAACAGTTTGATGCTGAACACTATCATCTGGTTTGCAAAGGGAACAATTTGAATGCTGAGAACATTAACATAGAGAAGGTGGTTTATGATTTATAGCCTCATTTTGACACTTACTATCTGTCTGTTACAAACTGTCCTTCATAGTGAAGGATACGCTGTGCAGCTCTGAACAAATTAATGCCTGTTTATTGATGTGAAAGGTTAAATTATGGAGGCATAAACGTGTGACTGGGCAGTGCCTGTGCACCTGCTGATACTGTGCCTGCCTGCACCAGCCATGCATGCTGCTGTACCTCACTCCTGCAGGAGCACACAGTAGATAGGTATTGCAGGAGCCTGGAATAGTTGTAATAATGAAATGGGGAATTCTGAACATTGGCTAGGGCAGCTGGCCACGGACTGTCAGCGCTGCACTTGACAATGGGTTTGCCAACCATCCCGTGGATGCAATCCTTTATTTGCTTAGAAGAGTGAATTTCTTCTTGTAGCTTAGTGCTTTCCTTGCTTCTAGTTATTCTTCCAATTATGTCACTGCAGTAAAATAACAGGCTGAATGCACGAGTTTGCACTGTGTGTGAATGTGCAAAATTGATTCCTCTCTGTGAGAAAGCTGCTTTTAGCTGGTCTCACTGTTGCTCTTGTTCTGACAGTGCAATAGACAAATCTTTGCTGAATCCTTCTAAGCTGACTGTTCCTCAGAGTTTATTAAGGTGGAAGAACAGGTTAAATTCACAGATTCCTTCTTAGGGGTAATGCACACTGAGGCTTGCTTTGTGCCTGGTTTTGTTTGAAGTCGCTTAGTCTGGAAGAGCTGAACCAGCTCAGTGTGATCACTTTTGAAGGTTGAAGTTTATTTTAGAAACCTTGGTGCTATGTAGTAGACTTAGAAACCTTTCGTTATTTTAAAAGGGAGTACAATGCAGCCTCCTGAGCCAAGGCTGCATCCCCACGAGGGCAAAAGAGCCAAGCAGCTGGGGTACCTTAAAAGGAGACAAAATGAGTGGGTATCTGCTGGCTGATATCTCTCAGATTGCAATTTTCTGTTCAAGCCTTGTGTCTTGAGGAAGCTCAGAATAGAAGCAGTGCCATCAGCATGGTGCAGCAGACAGACCACGAGCTTGCAGGGCAGCTCCAAGCAGGGCTTGTTGAGTGGAGGAGTGCCATGTGCAGTGGCATCCCCAAGAGCTGCCTGTTCGGCTGCGTGGGGTTGCAAACCCTCTCTGTGCAAGCAGTGTGACAGCTGGTGACTCAGTGAGTGAATCTGGAAACTCTCTTCACTCCCCCAATTTTTCATAGATTTTGTTTGAATTTGGATTATGAATGGTGGTGCCTTATATCCAACTCTGTGGGTTTGCTATCTTTGGCATGGCCTTTCCAGAAAATCCTGTTGCCATCTTAAAGCTGCACGTCCTAAAGTTTTGGGCTCATATCCTTGTGACCAGTGCAAAAACTTTCCTCTTTGCAGAGGCTGTATGATAGGAAATAAGGATCAGTGACTCCAGTGAAGGCTTTTGGGTTTTGGACTTAATGCTGAGTGAGTCACCCAGGTTTTGCTGCTCCAGAGTAGCAAGCAGTTGAAGTGCTAAGCCCTTTCAGGAACAGCTTATGTTTTGGCAAAGAAGCTCACGTCAGGCACAGCCTCGTGGAATTCACAGAGCTTGGTTTGTGCCCTTACAGCACCTCTGTGCTGGGGACACCCTGGTGCCCATGCAGCTGCTGTGCCCACAGCCTCATCCTGACCTCCTCTGTGTCAGAAATGGGCCCAGGCTGCCTCCTGTGGAGCGTTAGCTCTGCTGGATTTTGGTTGGGGAAATATTGTATCTATATTCAAAATATGTCTTCTGAAATCACTTTGTTGCTCCGCTTGCTGTTTAAGCACTTTATATTTTGTTGTCAGTCTAAATGCTCCTAATATGTAGAATACATAGAATATGACGGTCTGTAAAGTCTGAATGGTATTTTAAGTGTTGCCCATAAAGTAGCAGTGGAAAATTTCTTCCAGTGCTCAGAACTCTGGAAACGAGAGTGGAGGGTTTCAGTATTCCTTCTTTTAATTAGAAGGTTTTTCAAAACTTGTTAGATCTGTGTTGCCTCCTTTCCCTTTCCTTGCTGGCCCTGGTTGAGCTCTTCCTGTCTCACACAAGGGCTCGTTCCTTTTTCTCCTTAACAGCAGTGTCTGATTTATTCTACAGGGCTTAAATTAAGAGGAAACTCAGCAGTAGGGGAAGGAGCGATGGATTCGAAAGCAATTCTCAGTCTCTCCTGTGCTGGCTCATTAGACAGCCTTTTTGTTATTTTTTGTAATACTTACAGAGAATGCAGCAAGCCCATGAGGCAGGAGCAGCAGCATGCTGAGAACCACAAGACTGGGTGCTCCCCACTGCCCTGGCAATGGGGCCGAGTCCTCGGGTTCACCAAGGGCAATACTACCCTGTGCCCATGGAGGAGCAGCCTTCTGTTTGCTAAGCCCAGCTAAAATGTCATCATTGCTACCCAGGCTTTCCTGAGTGAGATCTCAGTGTAAAGCCAGCTTGTTTGCAGGCCTGTGAATTCTCATGGCTGCAACTGAGCTCTTTGCAATCACAGATGATGGCAGGCTGCATCAAAAATGGCAGTGACCTTGCCACTCTGGAGCTCGGTTACAAACGAGTGGGCTGCCAATTTAATTTGCTAAGTGTGTGCTGCTACAGGCATCCCGGGTTAACTGGGAGAAAGAGAGAATATCCGAGGTTACTATATGAACTAATTAATTTCAGTGATTTGTGAGCCTGCATTCCTGTAAGTAAGAACAGTTACACAATAGTGCCTTTTAGAGAACTAAAACACTTCATTTCTAGGGCAGTGGACTGCAGTGCTCCTGGCTCATTCTGCTGTCCGCAGCGGCTGCATGGCCCTCAGTGAAACTCCTCTGCAGGGGCCGTGTGTGGAGCAGAGATCCTGCTGTCAGGTTGGGTGGTGCTAATTAGAGCAGGAAGGCTTCTACTGGCCAGGCAATGTCAGCTGGGACATCTGCCCCTGCAGCCCTCCTGTCCCAAGCCTGCAGGATGGGGAGCTGAGGATGAGAAACCAGGCGGTGATTGGGGGGGTACTTGGTTGATGTCTCTGAGTTGCATATGGCAGTTTCTGGCAACAGGAGCTCTTGAGAAGAGAAGAAGCTTTTCTTGGGCTTCAGTGCTGCTTAAAGTTATGCTTTATGGCCTGGACTAAATACAACCAGATTTCTTCAGGAAAAAAAAAATGGAGTAGTAGAACATGACATCTCCCATGCTTCTGAGCTAAAGTTATACGTATAGTCATGCAGCCAATGTGCAACCCAAAGAAAATCGTGAGGAAAAGTTTTGACTGAATTTTAAAGAGAGCTCTGAAATTAAGCAAGGCTGCAAGCAAAGAGAATAGGAGGAAAAAAAAAGTGTTTTTTTTTTTTTTTTTTTTGTGGTGGTATTGTCTTAACTCATCCCTGGAGAAACAGAAGGGGCTGCACAGGCAGCAGGGTTACTCAGGGGACCTCACCTGGGAGCCCTTGCCATACATTCACAGGTGCAGTCATTTACTGGGTCCAGGATTCGGGGCTGTAAAAGCAAGCAGCAGCATTGCTATTGACTGCGTTGCACACCTGGAAGTGAAACTCCCATGTTTATTAATCTCTAGGATAATGATCCTCACAAAAGCAAGAAGTAAACAGCTGTGTGTTGATACATCAGGACACTGGTATGTTTATGTTGCCTGAGATATTAATGCTGTCATGTAGCTTAGCACAGACATCTCTTTGTTCTGAGGCAAGTCTTTGTCTTCTTGACACTGGGTTTAAGGCGAGTGCCCTAATTCATACGCATTGTTCATCTGTTACGTAAAAGATTTTGTAAGTGTTCCTGATACAAGCATAAAACAAGAATTCTGTTGTAGCAGCATGGTGGCTTTGTTTTTTGTCCATTCCATACTAATAGTGTTTTATTTTGGATTATAGGACAGAAAATTAACAAAAGTAGAGAGACAGAGATTTAAAGAGGAAGCAGAAATGTTGAAAGGTCTACAGCACCCAAACATTGTAAGGTTTTATGACTTCTGGGAATCCTGTGTAAAAGGAAAAAGGTGCATCGTGCTGGTTACCGAACTGATGACCTCTGGAACACTGAAGACGTAAGTACTGTGCTCCTGGTGAGCAGCCTAAGAATAGCTCTGGAAATTTTTAGAAAAATCCTACTTTCGCATTCTGAAAGAAGGCACCTCAAGATAAAAGATAAAAATGGAGCTGTTCTCTGGTGTCTGTCATTAGTCCCTGTGCTTGGACTGCATTGACTTGACAGGAAGAATTTTGGCCTCCATCTCCCTTTCCCTGATCTTCTGCTTCACTTATGTAACTGGCAGCAGTTCTCTGCCTTGCTTCGTGTTGTGTGTGTGTGTGACATTTCTGTTTGTCAGCATGTGTTTCTGTGGTCACTTCTGTGCTTGTATTTGTGTGCTTTGTTATCAAAGTCAGAATAGCACTCGAATGGTAAAATCTCCTTTTGAAGCATGAGGTGCTCTAGGTTATATACTAAGCAGTATTAATAGCTTTGGTACTGACAATCTTGTTAAGGTTGATATAAAGCAGTTGGCATGAATTCTGGAGCAGATTTTCAGCCCCAATGGGAGCAATGCTCATCACTGCATATATCCAGTGTGCGGCTCTGCTAATGCATTGGCAGGTTTTATGTTTTTCCAAAATGTACCTTCCCCCTTCTCAGTGTTCTAGACAAATAGTAAAAGTGCAGGTGTGTGATGCAGAGGTCAAAGTCTTGTGGTTAAAATTAATTTTCAGTATTATTCTGCTCTGGATATATAAAGCATATATTCCAAATCGCTTCTCTGCATGAAGTGAATTGCTTTGCCATTAGACTTGCAAATATTTGGTTGTATTTGCACCAAAAATGCTTATTATCTTCCTCCCCCAAAATGAATACTCTAATTCCTTCTTTAAAAAAGATCTTTTCCAATTTGGTGATATTTCTGAGTTGCTATTATGGCATCTAATAAGAGGCTTTTATCCAAAATGAATTTCAGCTGCTAAAGCTCCTAGAATCTTTAGTAACACTTTGCTTTCTTTATAACCAGCTTCTCTGCCTGTTTGTTCTGTAGGTATCTGAAGAGATTTAAAGTGATGAAACCAAAAGTCCTGCGTAGTTGGTGCCGGCAAATCCTGAAGGGTCTTCTTTTCTTGCACACGAGAACTCCACCAATAATTCACAGAGACTTAAAATGTGACAATATTTTTATTACTGGACCAACTGGATCTGTGAAAATAGGAGACTTAGGTCTGGCAACCCTCAAGAGAGCTTCGTTTGCCAAAAGTGTCATAGGTAATCAGTTTGTTCTCTTTGGCTTCCTTCTGTTGGTGTGATGGTTGGCTTTATAATTTGTCTGCCTTTCACGCTTCACAGCAGTGTTTTGCTCTTTGCATGTGGGCTGATGGTGGAGATTGAAGTGGTTTTGTGACTGTTCCCTTTATACCATTATAAAAATGTCAATCTGTAGAGCATATCTAGGAAATGTTATCTTGGCCTTGTCTTGTCCTTCCTTTGCAGTGACAAATTTTTAATTGAAATCTTACTTTGCATCCACAAATCCTTCTTCTTTCTCTTCCAAGAGAAGCAGCAACAGTTCCCAACAGCTTGCGCATCCCATCCCCCTGAGAACAGGCTCAGCATCTGTTCAGGACAGAAAAGAAAAGGGATGGAGGAGGGAAGCCACAGGCTGCCTTGCTGTCTCACCAATGAGGTGATGCTGGAAGTCTTCTGCTTCCAGTGAGCGGAGATAGGGTACGGCTGTTTCAGCTGAAGGGAGAGGCAGCCCATCCTCTGAGCAGTGCCGTGCAGAGCCAGGCTTCTTGTCTTTGCAGGGAGGTCACAGGAGAGCTGCCCTGGCTGGAACAGCTTATCCCTCATCACTGGGCATCAGCAAAATAAGTTGCTTCTGCAGGCATCTGCAGAGCTTGTCCATGCCTCAGTGTGATCCTGACAGAGTTCTACTGGAACAGCTGCAGTTTATTAAAAGTCAGTAGCTACAGAATTGAAAGAAGTTCCCACTAGGGTACACAAATAGCTGATTCATGTGGGTACTATGTGAAGACGTAGTCAAACTTGATTTTGCTTGAACTGGGGGGATGTGTTCTGAATGGTTGTCAAAGAATGTCATTCCTTTGCAAAAGTGAAATTTAATGCCTTCTGTGTGAGAAACACAAATGGGATATCTTTTTCCTGAGTTCGCAAACTTTTTTTTTTTTAACCTTAATCTTTCTCAGCAAATCTACCTTGTTCAGGTCTGTAGGTGATGGTTCTAGAAAATTATAAATCCTCGAGGAAGGATGAGGGAAGTTACTGTGCCCATAGTCGTATTTCAGCCCCTATGGAAATAGAAATAAGATTTGAGATGACTAGAATTAGCAAACTGCTGGTGACAGCTGCTGTTCTCTAACTATAAGGAAAATGGCAAGCTATCTTTAAAGTAGTAGTTCCCAAAGTAATTATAGCACCTCGTATGTTGGGGATTATATTTATTACTACTTCTGTGAAAGTTTCAGCCTTTATGCTTTGAGAACCCAATATTGTTGAAGTTGCAATACAATTGAAGTTGTGGATATAGGCTTGGCTGCTGGGGGACTGCTGAACGCTGCTGATCTCAGTGAAATCACGTTAGTTTGTATCTGTTAAGATTATCTGGCTTTTACTTTGTAATATCGTATTTCTGTTTCTTTGTTTTAAGGGGCAGTATTCCTTCACACAGATTATTTTGCAGTGTAGCTGTTGTTTGTGGGCTGGGAATGATATCAGAAATATTGATCTTAATTTTTGCAAAATGAGTTCTTATAACAGCTCTGTCAAACCATAGCTGTGTAGGACAAATTTGATGATGGAAAGGGCTGCAGTTTGCTGGCAAGCTGTCTGTATTCTTTTTGGCAAAATGACCAAACTCCATCTTTTTCATGAGTTGTGCTGCTCCAAGGAAGGAACTGGGGGATTGCAAACACTGGTGGCTATGCTGGTGATGTTGGGCCAGCTCCCACCTTAAAGGGAGGGTAGAACAAAATGTAATCCCCCCCCTGGAGTGGGAAGCTGAGGCTTGGGAATGCAGGCAAGGATGTGGGATGGCTGAAAAAGAGGAGGCAGAGGAGAGATGGAATCCCAGAGGTGTCAGCCCCAGGGTCTGGCCTCCCCTGCCTACTGCACATCCCAGAGCTATGTGTGCCCTGCTGTCCTCACTGCTCACCTCATCTTCCTAGATGGAGTAGCTCTAAATGGATATTAGTAGCTGCAATTCTACATCATTTTTAATGGTGAAGTCAGTGTGGCTGAAGTCCAGGTTGCTTCATTTGTGCCACTGCTGATTTCTGCCTGACCTTGTGGTGTGTCTTCAGGGAATCCAGCCAGGGCCAAGCTTGTGCTGCAGAGAGCAGCTGAGTAGGTGCTGAGAAGCTTCGCATTTAGGTGGTCTGCTTTGTTAGGAGTACTTATATGTATTTCCTTCCCACTCCTAAGAGTTAGGTGGAGAATGTCATTTTCATGGTGATTTGGACTACTGTCAAGAATATCATTTGCTTCTTAGACTACTGCTATCACTTTTTCAGATGTGCAAGGAACTTTAAATGCTCCATAATTCATGAGATTCATTCCTGTGTCTGAGTCTTGTTCATTCTCAGACAACATAGCATCTCTGGGAAAGACTCTGACAGCTGTTAACCATTTCAGAGCAGCAGCCACAGCCTTTGTGACAGCTGGAAGAAAAGGCCTGGGGTCAGAGCTGAACTCAGAGCATGGCTGTTAAGTTCTCACAACAGGGATCCAGCTGATTTATGAAGGCTGAGGGAAAGAATGTCCTTAAGGTGGAAGGAGTGGCAGCAAGGGGAAAGAGTGATCTGGAGTTCTGTGAACATTACAGCAGTGCCTGAACTGAGGCTTATTTAGCGAGTTAGTTCCCAATCTACTTTGGGAAGCATGCAAAAGCAGTTTTAGAGACAAACCCTAATTCTGAGAGATGTAGTTTATGCTACCATTAGGAAAAACAACTTGCATCGAGTCACCAATCATATATGTATTTGAGAACTGTTTTTCCTGACATCTGCTCTTTAATCACAGCTGTGCCAATGGTGGAGATGTCCTTGCCAAAAACCAAAGCTGCTACTGCATGTCAGCTGGCGGAGGGCTCTGGGGAGGGGATGTGGGTGCTGAGGCAGATCCTGCTGTGCTGAAGGCCAGGCTATGGGTGTGGGATTGCTCACCTTCCTTTTGGCAGCCTGCTGCTCACTGGTGGGAAAAGCCTTCTCCCAGAGGAGACAACTGTGTTAATCTCCTTTCTTCATCTTTTCTATATGTGAAAATAAAAATTGCTCTTGACTCCCAGGCGTGAACTACTTTAGGAGATAAAGTTCCTGGAATAAATTACCTAAGTGTTAATTTTGCTCTGCAAGACCACACCTTTTTGGTGCAGAGATTTTTTTGACAAAAGCTGAGCCACTCTTGAGGCTCAGCTTCCCAGTCTGCGTGAAGCGTAGGAGTTACTCTGCAGTTGTTGATGACATGTTTTGTATTCATTCATTTTTTTTTCCTATATAAAAGAGACCTTTTGCAGGCATTGTAATTTGCCACTTGTCATAACACTGCAACTTCCCATTATGAAGCAGTAAGTACAAATGTTTCCCTTTATTTATCCAGTTTTATCAGTTTCCTGACACCCTAATCCCTTTGGAGCAGGACCTTATTCTGCAAGTAGTCTCATTGATTTGTACCACTGAACCAGCAGCAGAATCATGTTTAATGCTTTGTGCATGACTTCCTAGATGAATTTGTGATACCACTTGCTTTCAAAGTGCTGTCTCGTCAGCTCGGTGGTTGCTGTGCATCTCCCTGGAGGGAGAAATGCAAATTTGCATTGACAAAAACAGAGCCGAGGCATCTTGTTTCTTTTGTCCTTTTCACCACCACAGACTGCGTGTCCCCCTCTCCATCCAGAGAAGGAAACCATTTTGTATCTTTCAAAGTATTCAGACACCATGCCATATCTCATTTCAGTGTTCTCTTTTGAAACTTTGGTATGTTTTTCCCTCTCTGTGTTTACTATCAGTGAGCTCTGTGTGTGTGTTGACTTCAAGTTTCTTCCCTGGAGGATGCTTGAGCTTATTCTAGTTACTTCCCTGTTTTGAAATAATCTTGCATGTCCCCTTGCACAGCTGTAACGGGCACATTTCTGTAGGCAGAACAGGACTGTGATTGAAGCCTTTCAGACTCGATGAATAATTCACAATCTTTTTTTTTTTTTTGTGTAGGTACACCAGAATTTATGGCCCCGGAAATGTATGAGGAACACTACGATGAATCCGTTGATGTCTATGCGTTCGGAATGTGCATGTTGGAAATGGCTACCTCAGAATACCCTTACTCAGAGTGCCAGAATGCTGCTCAAATTTACCGGAAAGTAACCTGTGTGAGTAAACTTCCTTAACTGTAGTTACATCTGTCATTTGGGATTGGGTGATCCGGAAGTTTAAAAATGAGATGTCAGTACTGAGTTATGTGTGCATTTTGTTGTAGAAATGGAGGTGTCTCAGTTCTGGGTTTCTTCAGAAAGCTTGCAGTTCCGTAGTAGGATTATGTTTGCCTGTACTACAGTTGTGTATGGTATTTTCAGTAATCTTTGCCCATATTGTCTCACTCAGTCAAAGGTGCATGAGACATAGGGAAAATGAGCATGGAAGGATCCCTGCTATAGTCTTCTCTCCTAAATAGGGTTGCTCAAAATTGATCAAATTTCCTACAAAACAAAAAAAACCCAAACAAACAAAAAAAACCCCTAACTTTTAGGTTGGAAACTAAATGTTTATGTGGTGTAGGATGTTTGATTCAGATTTCCAGCACAGATTGATGCAATATGTAACAAATTGTCTGAAAATATAAAGGGAAAAATACGGCAGTGTTTAGTTTTGGAATGAGACAGAGGAGCTTTAAGTTTGAGCTTACCAGTTCTGCAAGCTCTGTTAATTCCCAGACTGGAACCATGGAAATGGGTTTGCTGCATTCTCAGGTGAAATCAGGCCATAGCCAATCTAAAATGATTTCTACCCTGAAAGAAAAATATCCCTCCTAGCACTCTCACCCCCATATGATAAATATATTTGTCTACATGAGCTGCGCTGTGAATGCCTGAAAAATCTGACTTCGTATGATGCTGTCAGCTTGCAAATCAGTGAAGGAATCACTGCAGAGAAACAGGACTTGCCACTTGCTTTGGCAGCAGTGGAGTATTCTGCTCTGTTTGAATAAGTAAGAGCAAGAATACAGGAGTTTCTGCCCCATAGGTTATGCTAAACAAACTGGTTCATCAAAGGTTTTTCCAGGCACTTCTTTCCATACGGTTTCTACAAAAGGACATAGTGAGCTATGTGCCTTGGCCCTTGCACATCCCCATCAGCAAAAGATGCAGACTGCACACTCAGGATGTGAAGAACATAGTTCTGTGAAGCTGCACTAAAATTTGCAAAAATAGTTATGGTTAAGGTGGCTTTAATATCTTTCACCTACAAGATAGAAAAGAGTGGTTAGACTTGCATATTGTAGATGCAGTAAGTGAATCCATCTCAGCCACCAGAAGCACGATCCTAAAATTAGTGTTCCTCTTAACCCACTGCTTGTAATGAGCAGAAATCTTCACAATGTGATGTGGTGAAAGCTGGTCAATTTTGAGATGTACTTAGGACCATTTGCCTCTTCCATTTAGTTTAGTGAATCATGCTAGTACAAATAAAATCTTTTAAAATACTGCAATCAGCTAAAATTGCTTGAGCTCAAAATTGCAGTTTCTGACTTGGTGAACACAGGTTATAAAGGTGTTTTTGTCAATACCCAAACATTTGCATGTACCAGATGATATGCACTTTAATGTTGATAGGTATATTTTGTGCTAATATCACTGAGAACCAGTCTGCCAAGAAGTCACAGAATTGTAGGGATTGGATGGACCTCTGGAGACCATGTAGTCCAACCCCTCTGCTAAAGCAGATTCCCTACAGCAGGCTGTACAGGAAAGCATCCAGATGGGTTTTTCATATCTCTGGAGAAGGAGACTGCACAACCCCTCCATGTAGCCTGCTCCAGTGCTCCATTACCTTCAAAGTAAAGAAGGTTTTCCTCATGTTCAGACGGGACTTCCTGTGTTCCAGTTTGTCCACATTGTCCCTTGTCCTGTAGCTGGGCACCACCAATTGAGCCTAGCCCTATGCACTTGGCTTCTGGCTTTTAGGTACTTAGAAGCAATGTGATAAGATCCCCACTCAGCCTTTTCTTCTCCAGGCTGAACAGCCCGCAGTCTCTCAGTCTTTCATCACATGGGAAATGCTCCAGGGCCCTGTGGCCTTTTGCTGGACTCTCAATAGCAGTTCCCTGTCTTTCTTGAACTGAGGAGCCCAGAACTGGACCTTGTATTCCAGATGCCCCTCACCAGGGCAGAGTAGAGGGGGAGGATCACCTCCCTTGACCTGCTGGCCACAGTCTTTTTAATGCACCCCAGGCCTTCTTGGATACAACTGGCTTATGGTCAATGTATTGTCCACTGGGATCCTCAGGTCCTTCTCTGAAGAACTCCTCTCCAGAAGGTCAGCTACTAACCTGTACTGATTCATGTGCTTGTTCCTCCCCAGGTGCAGGACTCTGCACTTGCCCTTGTTGAAACTCCTAAGTATCCTGTGCCCAGCTCTCAGCCTGTCCAGGCCTTGCTGAATGGCAGCACAGCCCTCTGAGAGTCAGCCACTCTTCCCAGCTTTGTGTTGCCAGCAAACTTGCTGAGGGTGCATTCTGTCCCTTCATCCAGATCACTGATGAAGATGTTAATCAAGACCGAATCCAGTGCTCTTGTTGTGTATTGCTGTGCTAACCAGCTGTGGTGTTACTAACCTTGACAGGAGAGGGAGGATGCAAATGATTCAGGAGTCTGTTTAGAAGTTTAAGTCACTATCACAAGAAACAGGAGGGTGTCCCTGCTGGAAATGAGAGGGATGTCACGACTTGCTGAAAGTAGGAAGATGCATCTGAAGAGTGAAACAGCTTTATCTCATTTCTATGTAAATTGTTGCAAACTGACATTTGTATCTTGGCAAAGCTGAATCTTTCCCAATGGACTTGCAGCCCTGATTTTGGCTAGTTTAATCCTTCTTAGAGTGCTGATTTCAACCCATTGCTTCTCAGAGAGGGAGGCAAAAAAGACATCAGAAGCTGTTCTGCACTGCAGCTAGCTTCATTGCTCGCTGCTGCACTAATGGCTGGGCCAGCTCAGTAGGGAAGGGACTGAGGCAAAGATGGGTCATCAGGTTTGCTGACTGCCCCCTGCTCTGCAGTATGAGCTGGCTGGAAATGAGTGCTGCATATTTTCAAAGAAGTAAAATATAGCTGATGGCTTGGTACGGTTGCTTGCCTGAATCCTTATGAGGATAGCTGCTTGTATTGAATTTCTTTTCTGCTCGCTCCTCCCCTACAAGGAAAAGATCTTTTTGTTTGGCGCAATGGCTTCTTGGCTTAATTTTGGTATGTGGTCCTTTAGGATCTGCTCTAAATGCCATCTTTGTGTATATCTGAGGAAAGATCTCCTTATGTTTTTCTGCTTCACATGGTGATAGTAGAAGACTATTCTAGCTTTAGGTTGCGGGGCCCTCATCTCCTGAATGCAGCAGTGGACACCCTCTTGGACTGGTCATTCCAGGCACTTGGTAATAGTTTTTCAGAGGAGTGTTTGGTGTGTTACTTGCTGCAGAGGGCAGAAGTTTGTGTGAGCATTATGCTGAGTTTGTTAGTGGTTGGCTCCTTTTAAGCTCATCTGCTTAAAAGCCACTATGCTATGTGCATAGGGGTTTTGAGCCACAAGTGATATAGACGTCTTCGGCTGCTCCATGTTCTTAGAAAAATTTTATGTACAACTCTTAGCCATCTGGAATATTGGTAATTAAGATTTGATAAGACTCCTAAGCCTCATTCATCAAAGCAGTATCCAAATGGCAAAGAATAAAGATTAATCAGAGGATGCCTATTTAGACACTGCATAACAATTTGCAGACCTGAGTTGTCATTTTTAAACACTGAGGAAAGTCTGAGCCAACTCGTTTTCTGTGGCAATAGTCTTTACACAGCTGTAAGCTGCACCTTGTTAAGAGTGGTCTTATACTTGCAACTTAAGAGAGATAGAAAATAATGTTCGTTGTGGGTAAGTTTTGAAAGGTTGCTTCACTTGTAAGAGAATTGTTTTGGATACCAGTCTGACTAATAAGACAAGCTGCATGCATCACGTACGGACACTGCTACTGCTCTGTTCTGCTGAACTCAAGGCAAGAGCAGCAGGAGCAAAGGCCCCGGGATTCCTTTGAAGGACAGAATGACATTGCTGTCATTACAAGGAAAGAGTTAACCTCTCCCTGTGGAGAGGAAAATGCCCTGTCACATGCCATGAGCTGCATGGACTGTCAGATATGGAGGAGGAGCAGGGGGAGGACCTCTGAGGCAAGGGTGCGAGAGGAGCAGCAGAGCCCCACAGAAGATCCTTGGTCCCACAGGGAACAGCTCCTGGGGGCTCAGCAGCTTCTGCCTGAAGCTGTGCCTGCAGAAGAGCTGGTGGCAGACGGGGACCCCGCTTGGAGCCATGTGAGTCAGCCACGGCTCGCTGCTGGGGCTGGGGGACACTGCCTCTGTGCTCAGATGCAGAAACCTGGGTGTGGGGATGATGCCATGCCCATGGCGTGAGCTGTCACAGAGCAGTTGGCTCTGCCCTCTCTGCTGGGCTGTGGAGCACCTGGAGGGAGAGCTTTACAAATACTTCTCATGTAGAACTGGGGTAGCCATTATTGGGCAGTACCCGTTAATGGCATTGGTATAGAAGTAGAGCATAGAGGAAAATTGAGAGGCTGAATTACGTGGTTTTATTCCCACCTACCTGAGGTTGTTACAACCTTTCTCTCCACCCTTTCAGCCAGAGATCTGCAGTGTAAATGAATGTGCTTAAATTAATCTCATTTTTCTGGTCCTCTCCTGATGATTTCTTATGTTTTTTTGTTTGTTTGTTTTGTTGTTTGTTTTTTTTGTCACATCCTAAATAACATCCAGTGGAACTGAAACTTTGAGTCTGCTATGACAAATGGAAATTACTATTAAAGGTCTTGATCTCATTAGGTCTCATTGCAACAGTTTACCCAACAAGGTAAATGAGAGGCAAGAAATAATAAAAATAAGATTTTTATTACGTGTGATAAGAGAATATATGTAACATGTTTTTCACGCAACAGGTCAAGGCCATGTTTACTACAGTTAACTTTGAAGTGATTTCCTGGTCAGCATATTTGCAGTGACCTTCCTTCTGATGCTGTAATCTCATTTTTCATGCATAACTTGATGGTTTTTCTTAGCCAGATTTTTTATGCGTGTGTGTTTAAACATTCTGCCAAGAGATTTGTATGTGGACAATAGGCATATTTAGTGATGAAACATCAGAGCCTGTGACCTTCCAGACCAGTGTTGTTTTACTGATGCCCTGCAGAATTCAGTGTAGACCAGTTGTGTTTGCTAGCGGTTCAAGGCTGTGTTGATGGGTTTAGCTACACAAACTCACACTTTAAAACAACCCAAATGTCTATAGTGTTCTGTCTAGCTTGTTACGTTTTCATATTGTTTCTTTTATATAAATGTATCGAATGTGTTCTCTGTATTTGTAGGTTACATATTGCTTATACAGATGAGGTAATTTCCACATCACTGTTATGAACACCATTCATTGATTTCTGTATTCCAGACACCTTCTTAGACCTGCAGTTAACCTGCTTAGATCAGCCTTAGGACTCTGAGTACAGTTTGGGAGTGAAATGGAGATGGATTTATAACTGTACACAGTGATCTTGCTGCTGAATGTTCTGGAACGAAATCTTGACAGAACTGAGAACTTTGCCTTCACCTTACTGTATTTGGAGAAGGTGTGGTAGAGTGGAATTTCAGTTGGACACGGGGTTTCAGCCTTTCTGTAAGAGGAGTTCTTGTGCCTTTCAGGAACTGCCTGATTCTAGGCAGTATGCTGTTCTGAATGCACGTGTGGAAGTTTAACTCAAAGAAGACTGTACCCAGTCAAGGAGGTCACACTCCAGGGCAAGGAAAGCTCTTAGGAAAGTTACTGACAGACATGGGTCAGACTTAGAAGTGACTTGTCTGGCATAAGCTGTGCATTTTATGAAGCATTGCATGTGACTTTTTTTTTCAGAGGTTTACTCCGCTGATGGAAATATAAAAATACCTGCTTGTACAACTCTGAAAAATAAACTTTGATTTCCTCCCTTCTTCACCCCAACATGGAGACTGAACTTCTTATGTCCTGTATGTACCTGTCTGGAGACTTGCCTGTCTTACACATGAATGCCTTTCGACTCTAGTTATTTTTGGAAGAAAAGGAGGAGAATATTTAAGAGGTGGCAGGGATTTCCTCTTGGACTTGATATGTTTTTGTTCTTTTAATTTTTGTTTTTTAATTTTTGTTTGTATTTAAACAGTTTGTATGAAATTCTCCCTCTCCATCTTATGTCAATTAATTAACCCTCAATTTCAGAGGTGTGGATGTTGAATTTACTTCTGCTTGAGACATTCGTACAGTTTTCCTACTGCTGTGGATAATTCCTTAACCAATATACTTTGGATTTTGGTGCCATGTTTCCTTGGGAATGCTCAGGAGAGACAGATGGTTTTTGAATAAATGAATGAGATGGATCCTTTGATTTCAACTGAAAACCTTCATTTCACACCAACCCCCTCCATTGTTGGAAGGCTTGTAAGCATCAGGGCACGGTGCTGCAGGGAGGATTTTCAGCATTACAATGAGATGGCCTTGGAGATTTTAATGAAGAGTAATGAGCTAACACATTCTGTAGCATATGGGCATTGAGAAAACACTTTGGAAAAGCAGTTCTATGTGGTACTTTACTGTGCATCTTCTGTCCTTGTTTGTTTTCGTCATCTATTTGTTGCTTAGGTGTTAGGCTGATTAATACAGCTGGTGTGCAAAGAGGAGTCAGCAAAAAGATGTGGAAAGTAAAACGGTATTTGTAGGAGGGAAAGGGATTTGTAAGATAAGAAATCAGGATCAGTCATCATGTATATGTCAAAAGAACATTGTAGACAAACATAGTTCCTAGGTGCCCAGCACATCCTGCCTTGGTCCATCCAAACCATGCTGGACTTCATCAGACCACTTAAATGAGGACAGTATATAGAATCTGGAAAAACTAAGTCAAGAGATGCAGTGTTATGCCTTATACTGTTCCTGCCTCTTGTAAGCTCAGGTTGTGCCAAAATACCCATGGAGCACACTGCAGTTTTAAAAACAATTGGCAGGCTCCTGTGAGCACACATATAGGAGCAATATGTTTCTCCAGAGGGTTGAAAGCTCCTTAGATAGTGTGGTGAAAGCTGTCTCTGCTGCTATGTTTTCTTTTTTCTTTTCCAGCAGTTACATTGATACCTTTGTACATTTGGGAGTTATTTTTCAGTAAACATGGAGCTATAGCAAATGTTGACCCCTATTATCCATTCTTCCTCATAAGTGTCATTAAGATAAGAAATAGATGATTTCCTATAGCAAAGTGGGGCATCTGAAAATGCGTTGAGATTTGTTCTATTGAGCATTTGCAAAGATTTCTTTGAAGTCCTCCCCCTCTGAGAATATCACCTCCTGCAGCTTTACCTGTTCTTTTGGTGGTCCTTTTTCTTCTTCCATTTCTAATTCAGGTACTGGAGCTCTTTTGGGAAGCAATCTTGGTGCACTGTGGTGCACTCTTATTTGGTTTAGGCAAGTCTAGGCTTCAGTCAGCAAGACTTTCCCTGTCATTTTGACACAATTTACATATGTAGAAAAATTGAACACACATCTTGTAAGCAAGATTTGAGTTTGCTTAATCCAATACTCTTTTTAGCTGGTCACAGTAGTCAGCCACGTGTATGGATTTTTCTGCTCTGTTGAGAATCATTTTTTTTCCACAGCACCTCTGTGCCTCAGCAGAGCTGGGAAGCAGAGCCTGTCACTAATCTGTGAGTTTTTCAAAATTTATGAATGATATATTTTACTCTTCTGAACCTTAAGATATAAGGAGAGTGATTGACATGAAATTAAAATAAATCAGTTGGAAACTCAAATCTAAGGCTTAAATGGCAGCAGACAGGGCTAGATGAGCCCAGAGTCCACTTCTTGGGACATCAGGCCTCCTTGCCCTGCCACTGTACCATCACAGTTACTGACCTTTCAGGGTGAAACATTAAAAGGGTTTGAATGGAGTTATATGTCTAAAACCGATTCAATCATGTGCTTAATTAGATTCTGTTTTTATTAAGATGAAGGAAATCACGTTTCCTTGTGTTTTTTGTTTTTCTGCTGATTGACTTTACTGCAAGTAATAGTGTCACAGAATCATAGAATCATCAAGGTTGGAAAACAGTCCTTAAGTCACAGGGTCTAACTGCAAAACCTATTTCAAAATTCATGTCTGAATTATTGTTCATACACACCTTGGTTTAGTGGGTGTATATGAGATCTTCAAATAAGCTTTTGTTTCCAATTTAAGCTGAACGTCACAAATAAAAAGGATAACTTCTGGTGTTAACACTGTTATTCTCCTCAACTGAACGCATAGATGTAAAGTATTTATAGGAAATGAATATTTCTGCTGAATGGAATGGAAGTGAGTTACGTGTTGCCAAAGGTGGGCATCTGGTAGTTCCTCCTACCTCAGCTGGCCAGGAGCACAGTGNGAGCTAACGCATTCTGTAGCATATGGGCATTGAGAAAACACTTTGGAAAAGCAGTTCTATGTGGTACTTTACTGTGCATCTTCTGTCCTTGTTTGTTTTCGTCATCTATTTGTTGCTTAGGTGTTAGGCTGATTAATACAGCTGGTGTGCAAAGAGGAGTCAGCAAAAAGATGTGGAAAGTAAAATGGTATTTGTAGGAGGGAAAGGGATTTGTAAGATAAGAAATCAGGATCAGTCATCATGTATATGTCAAAAGAACATTGTAGACAAACATAGTTCCTAGGTGCCCAGCACATCCTGCCTTGGTCCATCCAAACCATGCTGGACTTCATCAGACCACTTAAATGAGGACAGTATATAGAATCTGGAAAAACTAAGTCAAGAGATGCAGATTTATGCCTTATACTGTTCCTGCCTCTCATAAGCTCAGGTTGTGCCAAAATACCCATGGAGCACACTGCAGTTTTAAAAACAATTGGCAGGCTCCTGTGAGCACACATATAGGAGCAATATGTTTCTCCAGAGGGTTGAAAGCTCCTTAGATAGTGTGGTGAAAGCTGTCTCTGCTGCTATGTTTTCTTTTTTCTTTTCCAGCAGTTACATTGATACCTTTGTACATTTGGGAGTTATTTTTCAGTAAACATGGAGCTATAGCAAATGTTGACCCCTATTATCCATTCTTCCTCATAAGTGTCATTAAGATAAGAAATAGATGATTTCCTATAGCAAAGTGGGGCATCTGAAAATGCGTTGAGATTTGTTCTATTGAGCATTTGCAAAGATTTCTTTGAAGTCCTCCCCCTCTGAGAAGATCACCTCCTGCAGCTTTACCTGTTCTTTTGGTGGTCCTTTTTCTTCTTCCATTTCTAATTCAGGTACTGGAGCTCTTTTGGGAAGCAATCTTGGTGCACTGTGGTGCACTCTTATTTGTTTTAGGCAAGTCTAGGCTTCAGTCAGCAAGACTTTCCCTGTCATTTTGACACAATTTACATATGTAGAAAAATTGAACACACATCTTGTAAGCAAGATTTGAGTTTGCTTAATCCAATACTCTTTTTAGCTGGTCACAGTAGTCAGCCACGTGTATGGATTTTTCTGCTCTGTTGAGAATCATTTTTTTTCCACAGCACCTCTGTGCCTCAGCAGAGCTGGGAAGCAGAGCCTGTCACTAATCTGTGAGTTTTTCAAAATTTATGAATGATATATTTTACTCTTCTGAACCTTAAGATATAAGGAGAGTGATTGACATGAAATTAAAATAAATCAGTTGGAAACTCAAATCTAAGGCTTAAATGGCAGCAGACAGGGCTAGATGAGCCCAGAGTCCACTTCTTGGGACATCAGGCCTCCTTGCCCTGCCACTGTACCATCAGTTACTGACCTTTCAGGGTGAAACATTAAAAGGGTTTGAATGGAGTTATATGTCTAAAACCGATTCAATCATGTGCTTAATTAGATTCTGTTTTTATTAAGATGAAGGAAATCACGTTTCCTTGTGTTTTTTGTTTTTCTGCTGATTGACTTTACTGCAAGTAATAGTGTCACAGAATCATAGAATCATCAAGGTTGGAAAACAGTCCTTAAGTCACAGGGTCTAACTGCAAAACCTATTTCAAAATTCATGTCTGAATTATTGTTCATACACACCTTGGTTTAGTGGGTGTATATGAGATCTTCAAATAAGCTTTTGTTTCCAATTTAAGCTGAACGTCACAAATAAAAAGGATAACTTCTGGTGTTAACACTGTTATTCTCCTCAACTGAACGCATAGATGTAAAGTATTTATAGGAAATGAATATTTCTGCTGAATGGAATGGAAGTGAGTTACGTGTTGCCAAAGGTGGGCATCTGGTAGTTCCTCCTACCTCAGCTGGCCAGGAGCACAGTGGGGTGGCTGCTGTTTTCCAAAGTGAACCTCCTTTCTTCCCTCTCCAAAACCTCACATCAGGAAAACATCAGCTTTGAAAATGCACAGCTAGACATGTCTGTTAACTTCCCAGGTCTCTTTGGTAATTATTTTTACAGTACATTTTGATTGTATGTACAGAGATGACATGATATATAAGCTGTTATTTAGTTTGAGTACTTGCATACTGCTTCTCCTACAGTTTCTCTTTATGTTGGTAAGATGTGTGTTTTTTTAATTAAGAAGTTCAATACCCCGAGGAGGATCGTGCTGAGTGAAGATATTTGTCCTGAAATATTAGAGAGTAGAGAGAAGTGACCTTTGACTACCCTACAAGTGTGTGTGTGTTTCTTCTAATCCTCTCTGTCTTCTTAAAACAACCCCACCTAACCTGAAAGAAATACAAATTGTTCCTCTTACATCTGCATAGAGCCAAATCTCCCTACATGGGGAATGAGGTTCTGCTTCTGTAAGCTTTCTTCTGTGACAAAAGAGTTGGCTTTTTTCCTTGAGAGGACAACCTCATAGGTTAACGCTTCCAAATCTAGAAGTGAACCATATTCCCAGGAAAAAAGAAGTTAGCCTTTGATGGAAATTTGACTTAACCTATGAAGCAACACAAGCTATTACTGCCCTTCCATTTGTTCCCAGTAAGATTCTGACAGTGTATTTGGGAAATGCAAGAGCAACATAGGGCTGTTGGGCATGTTCTCCTCTGCCCTACTTTGTTTAGATTGTTTTGAGGGAAGGAAAGGAGCTACTGAGTACTGGGGGATGTAGAAAAGCAAAAGATTAATGGGAAACAGAGATCTGGAGGACTGCATGGTTCTTCAAAGGTATTTTTGACTAATTCTTGAAACTGTTTATCTGAAGAAAAACACAACTACTCCACTGCATGTTTTTAGGTTTTTTTTGAGGGGTAAGGTTGTTTCTTAAATAATGACCTCAGAGTCCACAGGACGCAGAAGTCTGTGATTGTTCGTAAAGAAAAAGGATGTGTGCGTGATGTAAGGCTGAGTTAGCGTACAAGCGAGTGTGCTTAAAGTGCAACAGTACTAAATTAAGATTATCATCTTCAAAGTTGTTGAACTGACTGCATAGTGTAGTAAAAACATCCTTACTTAAGATATAGAACATGCATATATGTAATGTTTATTTCAAACTGAATTATTTTCCTCTGTTGTTTTAGGGTATAAAGCCAGCAAGTTTTGAGAAGGTTACAGACCCTGAAATTAAGGAGATAATTGGGGAGTGCATTTGCAAAAATAAGGAAGAAAGGTTTGTATCACATAATTAAGTTTTGTTTAAGTAATGTGTATGCACAGACGATGAATCTGTGTGGGTTCCTGATCTAGCCTCTGGGCCGCCTCTGAGCAGGAGAAAATACAGAATGGAAATATTAATGACTATGTAATTCCTGCTATGTAATGTCAAGATAATAAATTCAATTGCTGTGTCTCTATCAACTTCAAAGAATAATGTAAGAAAGCAAAGTTGTGAACTTGTTTTCAGCTTTAAGTTTAGAAACTACTCTTCTAGTCTCTCCTGGTGTGTTTGTGTATCTCATGACTTTCACAAGTGCGTTTCCTGGGAACCTCAGGTGTCTGTCTAGAGGGAGCCTTGTTTTAGAACTCATTAAGATCAGATACTCAAGGAACGTTGAACAAGGCTGTAATCTCCATTTTTGAGTATTTTTATGATGCATGAATATTGAGGGAGCTTTGTTAAACAGGAAACTCAGCGGTCCTCAACAGCACTAGAAATATTGCCTCTTTCTGCTAAGAATACAAGTTTGCTATGGATAAGCACCAAGAGAGCTGTAAATGTTTTTGCCTCTAGTAAAAATTTATTGTCAGAAGTTTCTCAGAATGTCCTTAATATTTGCAGTGTTTGACTATTCTTTATATCCATTGCAGATATGAAATTAAAGATTTATTAAGCCATGCCTTTTTTGCTGAAGATACTGGGGTAAGAGTGGAACTTGCAGAAGAAGACCATGGTAGGAAATCCTCTATTGCCTTAAGACTCTGGGTAGAAGATCCTAAGAAACTGAAAGGAAAACCCAAAGATAATGGAGCCATTGAGTTTACTTTTGATCTGGAGAAGGAAACTCCTGATGATGTTGCACAAGAAATGGTAAAATAAACTTCTCCTGATGAATATATGTATAGTTAGTGCATAAATCTCGAAGGATTGTGGGAGCAAGTCTGGTAAAGTAACTTTGGTTTAAACCATTCTTGATTAAGCAGTTTGCATTGATTTTGAGACTGAATTCTAAAGGAAAAAGGGTAAAGTGGGAAGACCTAAAAACTGGAAAAGGGTGTGGAATCAGACGCTTGAAATGCTGTTTCAAAACAGCGAGTCGCTTAGGGACCGAAGAGACCTCTTCTACTCTTATATTTTGAAAACTCTTTTGCTAGTTTATCTTGGCTGTTGATATCTAAATTTGTTTCAAATCTATTTACATATATTTAATGCGGTGTACGTTTTTTAATGTCATGGAAACAAAGTGCAAGTAAGCTCTTAGTTGAGGGTCTGCATTTTCTTGTGCTTGCAAATGTGTTCCTATTATTACATGACAAATCCCAAGGCATCCTGTTTATTGATGTTGTCATCAACACTCCTCTTCTGCTTATGAAACAGTCACTTTGATAATGTTACCTTACCGTTTGGAGTCATTACCCCATGTATCCCAAAATTAATAAGAAAATAAAGCTCCTCTGTCACTTGTTTGCAGCAGGCCCAATATTTTTTCTGCAGTATATTGTAACAGAGCTTCATTTAAAAGTTGCTCTATTACATTTACTTACTGTAGTATTTTACATCTATATTAAATATCTATGGAAGTATTTGGAGTTCTGAAGTTCTGGAGTAGGTATTGTGTTTCTTGTGGGAAATAATTCTTGTAGTTTAAGTATACTTACAAGATATCTAACTACTGTGATACCATACCCTTTCCCAAATTAATTACTTTCAAACTTGAATCTGTTGGTGGAACGAGCATTCTTAGATCTTTTTTTCTAGCCCAAGTGAATTGTGAAACACCAAAGTTGTGTATTTTCATCAGTTCATATTGCTTTGTGTGCTGTGGTAGTGAAAAATGCAGGAGATCTCTTGAGTACAGGGAATTATTAATCATTATTGATGGGTTTTTAGTAGTCAGACATTCCAGCTTGTCCAAATGGTGTAGGTAAAAAACTTGAAACTTGTGGCTGGATTTGCAGCCTAGCATGTTTCACAGCCAGCTGTACGATAAAATCACCTGTCTTCATTAACTGTTGATCATTCTCTAAGTAGAGATATAGGAATAGGAGTTGCCTGGAAACTTGCTGATATGCCAGGTTTTTAGTTCCTTCCTGGTAAGCCTTACAAAGAAAAATCTACTGTTCTCCTCAGTTAATGCCATACAAGGCTTTCTGGACCCGTGTGGTTCATCTGTACAGTAACTCGCACCCGTTGTTAGTGTTTGCTGATTTTCTGTTCAGGATTGTCAGTATGGTCTGAGGACGTTTTCAGTGGAAAATACCCACATCCATTTGAAACTGTATTTTAAGCTCCTTTGTGCCTATTTATTTTTAAACCTCAACAAATCTAAGCTGCAGAACTGTCTTGTTCAGGTAAGACAAAAGTGGAGAACTCCTAGATTTCCTTCACATAGATAAATCCTTAGAATGTGCATCTTTCAGAAGATGCAGATTTTAACAGACAGTTCTCTGACAGCTCGTTATTAGACTAACAGAGGGTAGGAGTTTGACTAGAAAGTTCATGCAGAGAGCATAACGACACATTTTCCATGTTGCATTCTGAGGAGCTTAATTCTGAGAAATGTTGCTCCCCTTTTCAGTCAAATGTGAATGGTCTGAGTTAAGTTTAATAAAAATCTTATGAAACTCAGTCAATACTGACTTTACCTTAGAAGTTAATTTGGGTCTAAATTCTGTAAATGCATTTTCTTAAATGACTTGCTATGTTATCAGGCACAGCAATTTGAGGAACTTTGTATGCTAGAAAGGTTAAGGCAATAAATTCTGATTAGAGGTAATAAGGTTTATTCCAATTGCATTGTTGAAATACCATTTTTCAAAGATGCTTCTTTCTTTTGACTATTTTGTCAGTCATTGCAAAACAAAACAAAAACTACAACAAACCAACTACAGTTAAGCTTATTCTCATCGTTGAAGATTAACTACCTAATAAATCAAGCAGATGAGTAGTCAACTCTGCACTAGGGGCAGAGTTTTAATCCCCT
Source organism: Odontophorus gujanensis (assembly GCA_013399175.1). Lineage (NCBI taxonomy): Eukaryota > Metazoa > Chordata > Aves > Galliformes > Odontophoridae > Odontophorus > Odontophorus gujanensis. The sequence continues at coordinate 744,871 of VXAB01008900.1, read as the reverse complement.
CAAAAAACAAATAACCCCACTCTCAATAAATAAATAAATAACAACCCATCAAGCTCCTGAATTCCTGTTCCTGTGAGGAATGAGTATGTAACTGGTTGAGTTTTAATGCGAACTGATGCTTTCTGTTAGGAAGAGATTCAGGTAATACATGTGCTTGTGTGATCTCGCTAAGTTTCTGCCTCCTCTGTAGATTGACTCTGGATTTTTTCATGAAAACGATCTCAAGATAGTTGCAAAGTCAATACGTGACAGAGTAGCATTAATACTATGGAGAAGAGAGAGAATTTGGCCTAGAATACAGTCAGAGGAACGTCGTGATTCTGAGTGCTTGGAGAAGTCGAAGACACCGCATCCACAACAGGTTCAAGTCACGTACCTTTCCCACACCGGTCATCACATCCTGTCCGAGTCAGAGGAGCCCGAGGCAGACCAGCATCCCTTCCAGCAAAACCTACCCACCAGCGTCACTTCTGTTGCATGTAAGTCTCAGGTTTGCTCTGTGTATGCATGATGGTGAATGTCCCAGTATGTAAATCAACAATTGTGTGAACTCAGCAGCTGGATACCATGCAGCTTTTGCATGTCAGTTCACGGGCCGCAAGTGGCTCCAAAAAGTGCAGAATGCTTGAAAGAAAAAGTTCCGAGAAAAAAGCATTGCTACTGAAGAAGGAGCTGTCTTTAAAAATAAATGCAGAGAAGATTAATCCATTTTTAAATGGAACACTACTAAGTTTGTGTGAACAATTACAGAATGTGAACTTGCACCAAGGTGGCTGCAATGGCTGGTGGTGTTCATCGTTCACTTTTTTTAAGTGGTGTTTGCAATGTGGAGGTGTTTATCTGAAGCCAGATCTTACTGAAACCAAGATGCTGCAGCTGTTTGCATTTTGTATATTACTCTTGATGACTTATATGATGGTTTTGTGAGTCTGTGCAATGACAAAGAGCAGGGAAAAAATGCTCTCTGCGTGTTATGTGGTATAACTCAAAATTTCCCCTTTCTATGCAAAATAACTGTGGTTTGCTCATACTTGTTGACAACATCAAATCCTGTGGGCTGACAATGTTTGTTGGGCTCCTAAGTCAGGATGCAAGTGCTTTCTCTGTCCATCCAGGCTCCTGAGCTTGCAGACCTGAAATGAAGTAGTAGCTTGGTCTGTGCTATGGAGGGTCCAAGAAGGCAGTTGCTTGCATTCCTCCAGGCACTGGTAGCCACAAACCAGTGATCTGCCTGCTCTTTATGTTGGTTGATGGCGGTTGATTTGAAAATAGTAATCACCAGGCTATTTGAAGACAGTTGGATTAATGTCTACTGATATAAATCCAAGCACTGGTTTTGGTCTCTCTGTGAATAAGGAACTACCTGGCCTTGCAGAGCTTGTGTTTCATTTTACTTCTGAGCATCAGACTTGTCTCCAGCAAACAGCAAGGCATGAGGAGGTAGTGTTTGTAATTGCCTAAAATAACTGTGCCTTGTGTGTCTCCTAAGTCAGTCTTTGTTAACAAGTCAGGCTCTGCTGCTGAAATCTTTATTTATACCTTTAAACATCTTGAAGGAAATATTGCCAGATAATTTTAGATTAGAATATTTGAATTTTTGTGAGAGTTCTTTTCTAACCATTTCTTCTGATTAAAATCTGATGTACATATTTTGCTTCTAAACTATCATCACAATGGTTTTGTTTTACTGTCCCAGACTTTTATGTAAGCATATTTAAATTCAAGGTACTTTAGCGAAGAGACAGCTGCTGCTTTAATGCAGGTATTGTGTAAATTGCCATACGAAGGCCTGCTTTGAATACTAAAATAACTGAGCACATCTCAGTGAGAAAATAAATCTTTACCAGATGTGAGAAATGCAATATTTGCATAATTCTCCAGAATACTGGAGTATTTACAGGGCTTTTTTCAAGTCATATTGCTCTCATTATATTTCTTTTAGATAATGTACCTACTTTATACTGATCCTTTGAGGAACACTGTGATTATGATTCTTTGGTTCTGGTGGTACAATGACACCGTGCTTCTCATGGTTTTGTTGGTTGTGAAATGGTGATAATTTATACTAAGTATAACTTCCATTTTTTATTTACTACTCCTCAACTCCTAATATTTTGGATTATTTGACAACTCAGTATCAGACGCCTTCAACACTTCCCTAGTGCCTAAGAGCTCTATCAATTACTTTTCTACCAATTCAAATAACAATCTGAGATCAAATGTAAAAATGCAGGTTAATAATGTAATGTGTAATGCACATTGTTCTATAGAACCAAAGTGATTCACAGCTTTTGTAATAATTAATCCTATGCTGCTGTAGTTGAGTTTTAAATTTCTGTTACAAGCTCTTTGCCTTTTGGATGCTTTCAACTACCTTCTCAGTTGTCTTTTGTTATTTTTCCCATGGAAACAAAAATGGTAGCTTATACTCAAGAAGTACTGAGCACCTGCACTTCACAGGCTTCAAACACCATGATAAGATCTTTTTAAACCAGTAATGCTCAATGGTACAGTTAGAAGATTTATTTTTCTACAATAGAAGATACCATGCTTGCCCAATGTCAAGTCATGTGATTCTGCAGATTAGCTGGGCGAACGCTTGGCATGAGAAACACTGGTGGAGCTCTGAACTGCCCTTCTAAATCACCACAAAACTGAACTGAGGTAGCTGTTCCATTTCACTCTCCGATTTTGTTTTATGTAAAGGTGGCTGAAAGCTTTCCACTTACAAATAACAAAATCAGGATGAATTTTGGTTATAATTCCTGTAGCATGTGCTCTTGTACTGGTGCATAACCTGCTTACAGTGAGTGCTGCCCTAGTGCTGTCACTGCCTAATGCAGGGCCTCACGTTATAGGCTTGCTTAAATAATGCTGCTGTACCTTCTGTCATGTACATCAGTCAGAAAATCCATAATACATTTTCCTGTGACTTCTTCATGGTATGTTTTCCCTTAATCCAATTGAATTATTTTACTTATTCTTCGTCTTGAGGTACTGTTATATACTCAAGTTGTTGTTTATTTGAGGAGCCTAATACAAAACATATCAAGGATTGTGTATTTTTCAATACTGATAATCAAAAAGGTGTTAAAATCAGTGCCCCTGCAGGGCTGACTTCAGGATGCCAGTCTGCTGTGAACATTACAATTGGAGTTTTCTATCCTTTCATCTTAGAAAATCTGTGAAAGTCTGCAGTTCTTGCTATGAACCGTACACCCTTTAAATGAAATATCAGTGTGCTGAAAATATCATTGTGCATAGAAATCCATGGGGATTGCCCTTGGTTTTTGGCTTAGAAGGAGCAGTATGTGCCCTTTGTAGAAAATAACAATTGTGCTGTATAATTTATTTATAGAAGGGAAAGGGCTAAGGTAGTAAAAATGCAAATTACGTAAACAATTGTTGACCTTGCTTTGAAATCATTACTTAAACACTTTGAGTTGCTGAGCTCAAAATAAAAAAAAATATGCAATTCTTCTTCCAGCCGACAGCACATTTGACAGTGGTCAGGGGTCCACTGTTTATTCAGACTCGCAGAGCAGCCAGCAAAGTGTCATCTACTCATCTCTGCCCGACGCCGTGCCGCCTGCAATCCAACGGGTGTACAGCCCACCCCTCAGCGAGAGCCAGGCACTGCCCCACAGCCTTCCACAGCTGGGGCACTACCAGCAGCCCTCAGCAGTAAGTCTGAAACTTCTTAAAGCTGTGCTGTAGCCTAGATCATACTTAACAACTACTTTATGTTGTTTTCAGTGGGGCTTGCTTTGTATAATTCTCGCTTGTTTCTACCAGTGTTGACTTGCTTAGTACGTATGTCTCTAGTTGACTGGAAATGTGCATTGAGTAGATAGTGTACTTCTAGTTCATCGTGCTATTCTTAAGATGTGCTTCACTGGCAGCTGTCTGTTTTATTTTTTCCCAACTAAAGAGCTTCTCATCAGTCTGTTTTCACTAAGCTACAGTAACAGTGTAGCTGTTTTTACAGCTTTTAAATTATTAGTTTTAAGCTCACACATAAATTTGAGAACTTCTGTTTGTTTTCATTTACTGTCAATATAGCCACACATTATTGCTCCTTCACTTGTTCAAGACCTTCTTGGGTATGATGTTTCTCCCCCTTGCGACAAAGGTCAAACTTCCGTTCACTGCCTTTCTGGCTCTGGATTTAATATTGCACAGAGACGGCGAAGCACTTCCGTTATTGAGGCTCCAAAATCGAGGACTGGTAGCCCAGTCAGGCTTCCACGCTGTTGTGACCTTGACCAAAAGCAGTTAATGGAACTACTGGTGCAAGAACAAACACATGTGAGCGAACATAAATCTTCAGGTGTTTCTGGCGAGAGGCACAGCATGGTGTTCCCTTTAGAAGCCGCAGCTGCCCCGTGTTTGTGTTGCAGCCCACGCTTGCTGCACGTGGCAGGCGATGCTCCATGTGCTTTTCGTCGCCACAGTGACTCGGTTGTGAGTTTGACTCTGGATGCGATGCCCTGTCCCCAGGAATTAAAGGAAGGGAGCTCTGACCTGCAGACCAGAGAAGGGGAAGCAGGCACGTCGCCACTGATGGCACTGGGGATCTCGGTGAACCCCACCGAGCTGATGTTTCTCCAGCAGGCTTGTCAGATGTGCCTGGCCTGCTTATTTCAGTCTGGTAAAGACCAAAACACATCAAAAGTGTTGATGCCTGCTGAATGTGCTCACGCCCTGTGCAGCCAACTCCCAGACAAGTCAGTATCACAACCTCTTCCCCAAACCAGCGGGCCGTGTGGCAGAAGTTTAGACCTGCCTTTGTTACATGAATCTTTACAATACATAATTAGCCAGAAGACCAGTTCTTCTCCCATGAGATCTGCAAGGGTTGCAGAAAATATTCTGCCTTTTGAATCCTGTGATTATGGAGAAGCCAACATGCCTGGACTGTTCCAGCCCTGTCATGAAGCTTGCACTGGCAAAACACTGCTGGCAGAGAAGAGCAATTGGGTGACTGCAGCTACCCCGAGCAGTGGAAGCAGCCTACCCAGTAAAAATGACAGTAATGATGTGGTAGGTTAATTCTTTGTTTCGTGCTATTTGACTTAAGAGAAGAAAAGTCAGATCCAGGACCAGTGGTTGTTCCCTGCTTGATCCAGATTTACCCAGCGTACTTTGGAAGTGCTTCATTTTCCCTGGTTTTACCTTATGTTTTCCAAAATGCCTGCAAAAAATTGTGAACTGTATTTTGTGAATGCACTGAAACATGACTCCATTTACCTCAAGGAAAATCCCGTAGCCAGATCCCTCCACTGTGGAAACCACCTTTCCCATGTGCATACTTCTGCCGAGACACATCCTTCCTCGTTTCTTGTTCACATGAAGCATTAACTTAGCTCTAAATATAACACTCGAAAGGCACATCTTTTAAATTTATTCTGTTATTACATTATGCCGTGCAGCATGCTGTTTTAGAGCAGATTCATTCTTTCCATTGGTAGATCTCTAATTTGGACATAAATGCATTACTTTATTGAAGATTTGGAAGAATAACAACTTTTATTCATGAGCAAAAATCTGACTTGGACCTTTCCATAATTCTGTGATTTTTGTAAGAAAGAAGAATTATCATTGTATTTTTCCTGGGAGGTTATTTACCAAGATAACGCCAGCTCAGAACTGGAGCTGTAGTAGCTTTTTTGTTTTAGGCTTTTAAACATCAGTCTGACAAACTGTTTAGCTTTAACATATTTACCTACTCTGAGCTGAAGTATCAGAACTGTCGCTGGTACAAGCCTTATTTAAACTGGTTTTTTGTCTCAATTTCCCTCAAGGTTTTAGTTGTTTTTTTTTTTCATTTCTCTATTTATTTTCTTGGCCACCATCTCAAGGAAATTACCCGTTTCTTTCAAAGATTAAAATTCTTTATGAAATTATAAATATCTTTGTGAAGTTACTGCTTTACTCCATTAGTGGCTGCTTGTTGATATATTCTCCGTCACTATGTGCTATATAGTCCTCCGTCACTATAGGCTTCCAGTGGTTTTACCAGCTTGCATGCTTGCTAACAGAGGAAATGCAATGCAATGTGGTTGTCCTATTGGCCTTTGGAATGACTTTTTTTTTCCCATGTTTATAGATTAACGATCTTTCCATTCCTTGCAGATAAATTTTCATTACGTCTTTTTCCTCTGTTTTGACCTAAGTGTTAAGCTGACCATTTGCTGGACTGCATACTCTTAGCAGTTGCAGGGACTCCTTCAGCAGGAAGCCTTCTCTTTTCCCTGACGTTGCCTTCTCCTTGCTGCAGCCTCCCCTGCCCGTGGTTCAGGCTCCACCTGCAGTGGTGCCCCAGAGGCCCCAGCACTACCAGGAGCCAGCGATGACGTTCCCAGTGGTGCAGCCGACCACCGTGGCCTCCATGCAGCTGGGGCAGTCGCAGCCAGTGCTGGCCAGCCAGCAGGTGAGGAGCTGCTGCCGGGGGACTTCACCCCACGCCTCACCCGTGCTGTACTCACGAAGATACCTGTGATAAGTTTGAGCTCTTGAGCACTTACATTGCTTTCAGTGTAGTATTTCATTGTTTGTGGGGTTTTGTTTCCTTTTTTCATAATAGGCTTTTAATAATTTTGCTTCATTATTTTGCAACTTGTGTTCAAAATATTTCTAAAAGGTGAGAAAGCAATTTTGATCTGGGATCAGTTGTCTTCAGGTACTTGGGAGATGCTGCTTTTTGACTTGTGCCTTTTAGTTGTAATTCAGTATAAACATCCGTCAAATGCCTTTATCTTCTAAGAAAAGAATCTCCCTGAATTGTCTCCAAATAGTAACTCTCAGTGCATTTTGGATTATCACATTCTCCAAAAAGTCCAGTTCCCTAATGGTGTTTGCACAACACAGCTCTCAAGCAAGGACAGCTGTGAAGGCTGCAGTTGCTTCCTTGTACAAAGGTGGTGTCAGCTGGTAAGGAACGCAGCCACAGACCTGCATAGTGTGCTGATTTGTGGCTCACCTCTGTGATCATGCCAAAACATTGGCTTCCTTGGGTAGAAACTGTTGATGAGGCTGGGGAATGCCTGCCTGCTTTGTGTCTGGCACATATTGTATTTCTTCATACTTTTCCAGTTAACAAAATGTGTTGGTGTCATTTATATTTTGTTAACGTGCTCTATTCTTCTGAAAGAATCAGTATAAAAACAATATATGTAATTTGGTGTCCTTGAAGAATGCCTGCTTATGTGAAATTTTATGACGCATTAGATTTTTTTTTTCTATTGGGCAGTGATGATGGTATGGTTCTTTGTGCCAAAAATTGTACGCTTTCTCAAGCACACTGAGGACCTTTCTGATTGCAGTGATCTTTTTAGTGGCCTCTGGAGCTTTATGCTGATGGATTAAAACACGTTGTTCCCCTGGCAAAGGCAGTTTTGGGGTAGAATATTTACCTAACTTGATTTCTTTTATATACTCTTCCTTCCCAGCATTGCTGTTTCTTGCAACAATTCCATCCAGCTTTACAACCATTTGTTAGTAAATGAATACAGTGATGCTCTGTATTTGTTTTCTAGTGAGTTGGGGTGCATAGTTCCCTTTCTCTGTTTGTGCCCATATGTACTTCCTTTGGACACTGATAGAAGATGCGTCGTGATGTAAGCTCTGGGACAAAATTCATCCCTGTGGCCATTTGTTTCATTAAATGAAATCACCCTAAGGATAAATCTGAATGCAATCCCAGATCAAGGCTGGACTTGCACAGTTTTGTTATTTTTTAATTCTTAGATTTCTCAGGATAGTTTAAAGGAGCGAAGAAGAAGAAAACACATCCAGTTTCCAGCTTTTATTACAGTTTGCAATGTAAGAACACCTGACTCCATCTCACAATACTGTGGGAGATGCAGCTCCGTGACTGTTCAGCTTTTGATAACTGTCGTTTATCAATTTTAGGAACTTCTAAACATTTGTGTCGCTCCTGGTTCCCTTTAGGAAGACCTACTGTGAATACAGAATCTTCCTTCTACTCTTAGCAGCAGAGAACTGCAGGTTTTTGTAGGACAGTAAAGCATCTCAGCCCAACTATGTGAAGTCAGGGCGATAAATTCATCTCTATAGAAGAGTGAAACGTATTGATTGTTTATGAATATATGCTGATGACTCAGATAGATGGGGGAGATCAATATTGCATATCCTCTGTATTTTATTTTTTTCAGTTTGGGTATCTGTCCACTCATAGCACTAAGGTTAGAGTGAGCCAAAATTAGTGCAGTTCATTTGGATTTTTTCCACTTGCTACACTTCATCCAGCGCATGCGTATTTTGTAAACTAAAGATGGAGGCTTTAGGAAGTTACCTTAGTTCTGTGAGCACAGGTTTTCTGCCTTCAGCACAGTGTCCCCCTCGAGCACAGGCAGGTTGAGCAGCCGTGGTCAGTGTACTCAATTCCCAGTTAGCTGCTGGCAGCCTGTCTGAGCTGCAGATTAACCCAACTGCAGATGCTCAGATACCTGAGCTGGCTTTGTGCTGCTGAGATTTATCAGCCCAAGCATACGCCGTGTGGAGGTGTGAGAGGAATACTCTGCTGGGACTGGGAAACATTGCAGGAGATGAGCTGGTGCTGTGCAGTGTCGGTCAGCACCTGTTCAATGCCATCTCCAGTGCTGCTTGTGGCATTCAGGGCATTCAGCCCCAGACACGGCGTGCCAGGAGCCAAATAGTCTTCTGTTCACTGATCCCACTATTGGAATCTTAGCAGTTGTGGCTGAGTTTCAGCTGATGAAGGGCGTGTGGCATCTGGCTCCCTTGATACATCTTGTACAGTTCCATTGTACTAATGTGTCTAAAAATTCTGGTTGACAAGTGCTGCTACTGAGAAAGTGCAGAGCAAAATCTTGCATTACTGACTTATGGTGGAAGTGGTGAAAGTGAAAGATAACGCTGCTTGGCTATTCATTTTGAAGTTACCTTTGAACACTGGACGTGGTACTAGATTGCATATGCTGTGGAGCTGGAGCTGATTGATGCATCCTGGGGGCCCACGTACAGCCAGAGCCAGCTTGGTGCCTCAGTGCCATGCTTCTGAAAGAAGATTTTATTATTATTATTTTGTATTTTCAACATTAACAGAAGTGAAGGAGATGTCTGTACCGCAGAAAATGTGAAACTTTTTTATTAATTATTTTCAGCTTTAGTGCAGGCTTTTTTTTTTCCTGCTCTACTGTATAAAATCTGGCAGTCCAGTGAAACACCATTCCCCAGGTAATGGTAAAATTGCCTTTTTGGCTGCCACGTTGTTACTGCAGCACCTTACACATAACTGGGATCTAGCTGGAGCTTTTACGGTAATTACTGTTTTGTTCACATCTCAGATAATGTTGTATATTTCAGTGTCTGATGCATTACATAGTCAGCTCTTGAATGCCAAGATTAACGGGGCGTAATCTGCATAGTGGGGCTCTTTGAAGCCAGTAGGTGGGGATTTTACAAGGCCAACCAGAACAATCGCTGGGATTTAAAGATTGAGTCATTAAAAATAACCTTTCCAAAATAGTTAGAGCTTGTCTTTTCAGGTTATGTATCTTAAGTTTAACTGTGTTTTAAACACAAGCTCCTGTATATTGTTTATATTAGGAGCACCCTTCCCTTCTATAAAGCATTTTTCCCAAGTGACTGTTCTGTTCTGACTGTGCAGCTATAACTAAAAAGAGAAATGCATGCTTGTGTCCAGTGATCTGATTCATCCATAACATACGTGTTATAACCTTCTTTGTTCTTTTTTCTTTCCCCTTCTTTCCTGGCAGCAACCCATATCACAGCAAACTTCTCTGCAGCAGGTGCTTGCCAGCCAACCAGTTTGCCCCATCCAACCTGCCCCCCATCTCCTGCCCCAGTACCAGCCCCAGACCTCTCAGGTGGCAGCCAGTAGTACACCACTGAAACCCCTTCAGATTTCAACTGTGCCACAGCTTCCTCCAGTTGCCCCTTCGCAGGTAGTATCTCTTGAAAACTGTGTGAATATGTTGTTTGAGGAAAGCTTTCCAGCTAATAATTAACATGATTTGCAGTTGTTGGGTTTTTGGTTTTTTTTTGTGTGTGTGTGTGTATAACTATTTTAAAAGCATGTAACCCAGTCCATACGATTACAGCATTTCCCAAATCCCTTTATTTTTCTTTATTATTTGTTTTTATTTGGAGAATCAAAAATATACTTTGGGAATAATCCTGTGCCATGCCTGCGTCGTCCAGATAGTTACAAAATTGCAATAATTGCTTTTTTTGCGCCTTCTCCCATAGCATACTCTTCCCCATTCTAGGCTTTAGTGCATGAGAAGTTGCCCTTTTTTTGTTTTAGAGCTCTTGGCTTCCCCACAGTCCCTACCTCCCTCCCAGCTCTGTTTCCAGGTTCAGTGCCAGGGACAAGGCCTACCTGTGGCCTGTTTGCTGGTGGTAGCCATTGTGATGTGAAACATCTTAACCCAAGGGGAAGAAGCAAGCTGCCTCCATGTTAACGGGGTAGTTATCACAACTGCCATGTCACTGGGAGGTTTAGGGTTTAAAAACCATTTTACAGCATTTCCACTACTGCCTATGTTGCAGACAGACACTATGAAGACAAAGATTTATAGTCACTGTTTTATATTTTGCGTGAAAGAGTGTAGTATTTTATCTGGTCTGATTCCATTTCGTTTCTGTTAATATGGAAGCAGATTTTTTGTTAACTAGGATCTTGCTTGGAGGCTTCGAACTATCACGAGAAATCATTTGAAACTCCCAAAAATATCCTTTTAAATTGAAACTTGATTTTTTTTTTCCCCAAATGGTTTAATAATTAAGTTTTTATTACTGTTTCATAAACCTCAGGAAATAAATGGAAGTGATTAACAAACAGACATAATTATCATGGCACAGGTGACCTTTACGCACTTTTATGGCAAATGGAACTGCTTTATACCACCAATGAAAGCTCTCGCAATTTACGTGATGTTATATTTTTTTCAGATTCCTCAGTTTCCCGTCATTCCTGCAATTACTCCTCTGGCAGGACTTGACAACCTTCCTCCAAACCTCTCTGATATACCTGCTGCAAACGTGCCCCCCATACCTGCTCCTTCTCAGTATTTTGCTCCAGCTGTGATTTTACCGAGCCTCCCCATGAACCCCACTTTGCCCATGGCACCAAACTCCCCTGCCCTCCCCATGCAGGCAGTGAACCTTCCTCATACGACTGTGGCTTCTCTGGTCTTGCCCTGCCAAACAATAGTGCCAAATATGTCAGCTGCTACAATACCACTGCTTGCTGTGGCTCCACCGGGAGTGCCAGCGCTGCCGCCGCACCACGCCGTGTCCCAGCTGCCCCAGCAGCAGATGTACCCGACCACCTTCCAGCAGATAATCCAGAGTGAAGCTCCCTCTCCCCATCACACACAGAGCACGCAAGCCGTTTCCCAGCCGCAGCAGCCTCCACCTCCTCAGTCACTTCAGCCAGGTGTAATTCATCCTTCAGAACCGACGTTGTCTGCCCCTGGGGCTGGAAACCAGGTAATCCGCCTGGCGCTGGGCTGTGTCGGTGCTAGGCTGCAGGGTGGTTCTTGAACATTCCGGAGGCTTGTTCCACTCTAAATGCAACTGGGGCATTGGTTTTCTGCATCAAGGTGTTTTGTTAACTCTTTCTGCTTGGTTTGAGGTCTTTATGTGGTGGCAGGTGAATGTTGTGGGTTTAAGGACTGAAAAGTGGGCAGAGAAGTGCTCGCTTCTGAACTCCCTCTTCCTTCTCCCATCTCAGCTATAATGGAGTGGCAGGGAAGCGTGAGCTGTTCTCCTGGGTGGGAGGAGTGACTAAGCCCTGGCAGTAGCTACATGGCACTGCTGATGCTAATGTCTTTCTGCTGGTATACTCACGGTGCAGAGATGTTATATACAGACGGCAAAATACAGAAGAGCTGGCGGAAGCAAGTGAACTGAGAGTTGTTTTGACCTAGAACTGCTTTAAAAGTTTGCTTTGTAAAGCCAAGAGAAATGTCCATTTGATAACAACTCCAGAAAACTCCATGGAAGAGGTTCATCAGATGGGAACAAACACAAGCTGCAGACCCTTTCTCCCCCTTAGGGGAAATGAAGCATAACATGAAGCTTCTGATGATAACGCTGCTTACAAGTGAGCTGATTCAGGACTTGTTAAGAGTCTGTAAACACTTTCATTGCCACATCTGTGATATGACAACATGAAATGCAGCCTGACCCAAACAGGAGAGAGCAGTAAATCTGTTAATAATAGTGTTCTTGAAAATTTCTGTTCTACTACATCACTTTGCTGTAACATACTGATTCATATTCATAACATCCCATTTCAACCTGCCGTGTCACGGCATCTTCAAAGTACTACATCATTTTAAAGTTTCTCTTTAGCCATGTATTTGGCACAGTAATATTATTTGTGGAAATGTAGGCAATGTGGAGCCCGAGGTGGTTCCCACTGAGCTCATTAGCCACAGCTTTTCTAGTGGCTTTAGACAGAGCTGAACTGGGCACAGCAAACACCAAAACCAAACAAGCAGTATTCTCAGAGTGCTGTCAATGCTAACCAAACACATAAGCACAAGGCTTCCGTTAAGCTTTTTAGGATTTAGGAAATAGTACCAAAAAGATGAACAAGAACATAGGGACGTTCAAAAATACATTGTTCTATCTTCTGAAATGCTTTGAGTAGAGAAGTACTTCTGTAAACAAAGGCACTCCAATGCAGAGCTATATTTGCAGTTGATGCCAGGTGTCTCTATGTTCAGTTTTACTCAGGTAAATTATACTTGGAGACATTTTGTGAATAGTTCTAGTTATGTAAAGATGGAAAGAAAATTGTCACTGTTTTTCTGCTCCAACACCGCAGTTACTGTTCTAACAACCTCCACTTAGGCAGACTTGTAGCTGCTGTGTGTTGCAAGGCACACAGCATCTTTATTTTTATCCACTTAAAATCTGGGATCATAATGTGAACTCCTATCTATGTTCTACACAGAGCATGCGGTGATGAAATTGTGTGCCCTAGTTCTCATCTGAGTCTTGATTTACTTATTTATTTCTATTATCCAATGCTCTAAATCTCTTGGTGATGACAGATACCTCACAAGCAAATAAAAATTACGCAGTTTTACCTAGTACTTGAAAAACTTTCTTTCTTCCCTATTTTATCTTTCATTTTTCCTCTTCCTACAAGCTTGGTCCCCTTGGAAAAATACATAACATTCCTAAAAGGAGAATGTTCTGTTCTTAAATATACAACTCAAAGAACTGTTATGCAGAATAACAACATGGTCTCTAAGGTACTTGGCATCTAGTTGTGTCAGTCCCGTTCCCACAAAGCACTTACACACACAAGTTATTTTAATGCACTGAAGAAATCCGCTGAGATAAATGTGACTTCCTGTGTGCAAAGTTACACAAGGAAGTGTTTGCAGGATCAGGGCCTCAGTGTTTAGTGTGCCAAGATTGAAATTCTGTCTGAAATGTTTAAGTGGAAGACAATGAGTTCTGCAAGACACTGGCAGATACTTGGTGTAAAAAGAGTTAATCACATAGCCCCTGTCTGCTGGTGGTTTATATATAACAGATTTTAAAAGTGCTGATTTAAATTATGGATAGAGTACATAATTCTCTGCAAGGATGTTGTGGTATTGGAAACAGCAAACTTGGCAATCAATTCATAACTTAAGATTTTACTTTCATAGAAAGAGCTGGTTTTGTTTCTGTGCATTAACTAGCGCTTGTGCAATACAAGTGCTGTCATGATTATTTAGGAAGAATCCTTTGATTTGATTTGGTTGTTTTAAAGCCAACTCAAACTCTAGTTGCCCTTTCAGTTGGAGACCACCCATAGGCATTCTCACTGCAGAGTTAAAATCCTTTTTCCATGAACTACAGTGACTTTAGCACTTTGATATATAAGTCAGGAGCACTCTAAGTAGAGCTGTGTTTTAATTAGGTGTCTGTTGTGTTGCAGCAGGTTACTGGACATACTCAGTATGGTTTGGAAACTGGAGCCCAGGTGCCGGTACTCCCAGTGCAGCCTTCGCTAGTCATGTCACCGCCTTTGCAGTTGCAACCTGAACTCTTGCCTCCCCGCGTCGCTCCAGAAAGCATTTCACAGATTCATGGCAGCCTTGCTACAGCTAGTCCACCAGTGCCCGTAGATCACTGTCTGCCTCTCCAGCCTTCGGGTGTTCTGCAGCTTCAGCCAGACCTTTCCCAGCCCCTGGCTCAGCAGCTCCCCACTCCTGGCTCAGTCGTGCAGGCAGTGGCAGAGACATCGCAAGAGGTAGAGATGCCTCCTTTGTAACTCACCAGCCTGCCCTTAACCTCCTGGATGGCCGTGGGCTTAGTTCATTAGGGAGTTTCTCCACTCTCATGATAGAGAGCCAACTCTAGATGCTAACTCAGCAAATAATAGGCCATTTCCAACTGCGTGCTGCACCCTGACTGCTTGTGAAACATCTTGAAGTGATCAGGCAGCAGGACAAGTCAGCTACAAAACACCTCTTTGTCAGTAGCTGAGCACAAGCAGAATTTAAATGACTGTTGTTGAGCTGTGGGTCAGTAAGAAGCTGTTCTATAGAGTTTAATCCATGTTTTGTCCAGTCTTGTTTTAAATGTCTCAAGCAATTGTGCAACCAATCATCATTTGCCTTAAGAAATTATTTCATAATCCAATTCTTCACCCTTCATGGTCCTCAACTTGAGTCTTATTTGTATTTTGTCTAGTAATTTACATTCCTGTATTGACTTAGTTCTAGCCTGGCCCTGGGATTTTTTTTTTTTCCAAGTACTCACAGACATTACCAATTCTCAATGGTCATATAAGCAAGATAGATTTTATGGTTTTGTTTTTTTTTTTTTGAAACTATCAGCTCGCCCTGTCTGACTTTTGACTTTTCTTCCCATTCCCATGATTGTTTAAGCTTCAGTCTTGACAGAATGTCACAGAACGTTTCCTTCTCTTCAGTTCTTTAATAGATACCCATAAGTAAAGCAAAACAACGGTTCAGGCATTTAAGGTTTTAGTGAATAAGTTCTCCACTTCTGAATGGAAATGTCCGTCAACAATTCTGCTCTCCTGTTTCTACTTTCTCTTGAGGCTCTATTCTGAGGCTTTTCCTCCCAAAATAACCATTTCCAACTGTTCAAACTATTTTTATTTTTTAGCCAGTGCGTTTGTTGCAACACTTTCCTCCACAGTACAGCCTAAGAATTCTATTAGATCTTCCCAAAATTGTTGAGTAAGAATGAGGCTTATTCTAGGACTGGATTCCAGTTCCTCATCTTGCCTTCCCTTCTATGCAGTAACAGTCTAGTTCTTGTCCGACAGCACAGCATGCACAATTTCTAACATTTCCTGGTGACTTTCTGTACCCTGTAGGTTAGATATCAATAGCAGAATTAGCAGGACTACCCTGGGGTACTTCACATGCACAGTCTCTGAGTAAAACCTGGCTGTGTCTGGCCTTACTCCTTACATCCCTTATTCCAGCTGTTTCTCCTCCAACCCACCTACTTTCTCTGTGCACGGGTCTTGTCAGAATCCGTGCGGAAGCCAAAGCTGCAGCCTTGAATGCAGGACCCGCTCTGTTATCAGCTTCTGGAAATAACGAGCAGATTTTATTGCTGTGGTTCAGTATGATACAGGGGGATGCAAGTTGTCCCATGTTAGCTGAGAAATCATAGCCCTCGAGGGCACGTGTCTGTCCTGACATTTGTTCCTTAGGAACAATTAACAGCTGTTTTGTTAACTAAATTCTCATGTTTCACCTGTAAATTAAGTCCCTTGTGCAGTTTGAGAAATCAATGCAATGTCATAATTTTGTCCTTTTTTCCTGGAGTGCAGAAAAGGCACTGAGTAGGTGCGATTTAAAAAAAAATAATAAAATTGCAAGCAACAAATGATATCCAGATTTATTTTTTTATTTTGAAGCTTCCCTTCCTCTACTCACGCCTGCGAAATCTCCAGTCAGAGCCAAGTTCAGAGTACAGGTGCTGGCCTCTGGTGCTCTTCTTTATGTGGGACACTGGAATCTTGCAGCTGTAATGAGCTGGAAGTGCTGAACATCGCAACCAGCTCCTGTGCAAGGCACATGAGCATCACATTGTGACTCTCCATGTAAAGGTCACAGTACTCCAAGTACTCCCCCAAGTACTCCCCATGCTGATTTTATGACGTATTTTTCTAAGGTTTTCTTGATTGTAAGAGGAGTTTCACATCTGTAGATACTCAAAACATTGTGTTTTGTTGCTGCTCTGCTGTGATGCTTTTATCTGTCTTTTGTTGAATTGTGTCGCAGTACTCATATCCAAACCAATTTGGACTGATCAGGCAAATGAGATTTTGTGAGGCACTTGATGAAGTGCATTACTAAAATCTAGACGTGTTATGTCTGTGTTCTCACTGTTCATTAATTTTGCAGTTTTATAGAAACTGTGGTCAATTTTGGCATGACAATGAGTGGCATTATGTGCAATGAGGGGTGTGGACTGGTTAACCTTGAAGTTTTTAACTATAGTCTACAAACTCTTCTGGTATGAAGACGTAGTGATGACAGCCCAGGGGATTGTTTGTAACTGTGTCTATGGAAGAGTTTTGTATAAGTTTATAAATATATATAACAATATATATTTATTAAAAACTTGATGTGTGTATATAGATGTACTGCTATATACAAACACAGGTGTGTGTGTGTCTGTTAACTACACATGTAATGAGGCTGTAATAGTACGGCAGTAATGGCATCATCCTGTCAGGTCTGTGCATGGTGAAAGACCACTGTTGCCTGGGCTAGCATTGGATCAGGGAAGAGGGAAGCTTTTAGGGAAAATTTGTTGTGCCGAGACCAAGCCAAGAGGACATCATATGAGGACTGTATTTTTAAGAAAGGAACTTTTGTCTTTTATTTGGAAGTTCATCAGAAATTTCTCACAGCAAACCGAGCACGCTGGAAATACTTAACATATTTCAGGAAACTATACAAAGCAATAAAGCATGTTAGTGTATAACTTCTGTTCATTCAAAAAGATAAAATCAGGTACTGATGTGGATTTGTTCTTCAGTCAAAACTTTCCATTGTGGTGAGGAGTGTTTATTTCTTTCACTGCCTCTCCTGCTTTAGCAACAGCAGCAGGGAAGGGGGCTGGCATTGGAATTGGTGGCTCTGTCGTAAGAACAGCTGGGTGCAAATGATGATGGGGAGGGTGAAATGGGGCATTTTCAGAATCAGTGGATAGGTTAAACAGAATTCTGATTTAGGATGTTATTAGTGTGTCAACAACAAACTTTTCTTAAGGGTGTTTTTGTCTAACAATGCAATACATTTACTTAAATGACTTTTTCTTATGTTTTAGGAGCAGGCAATGCAGGACAAACTTCAAACTATGTCACAGAGCTGTGAAAGGTATCATTGCAATCATTTTGGCAAAATAAATGTTTTCTTTTTGGAGGGTGATTTTTCTGTCTTTACAAGGCTAAATCAAATGCCTATGAGGGAGCAGCGGGAGCTGAGTGGGAAGATGGTGTAAGAGTACAAATGCAGGGAGAAAGACACAGCTATTCTGTGTGCAGAGTGCCTGTTTTGGTTCTCCCAGCTCTTTTCAAGCTTTTATTGGGTACTGCATCCTAACCCTGATGTATGTACAACAAATTTCAGTTCAGCAAGTAATTTATTTTTGTTAAAATAAGCGGTATGATCCTGGTTTTCATGCTGTTGAATCTGTACAAAGACATCTCATGTTAGTGTAGTTGGGTATGTAGCTTATTTTCCCTTTGGAATGGGTGTACTTATAACACCTTCTGTAATGATCCATCCTCAGGTGTAATACTAGGACGGTGTATTGGTGAGAGTTGTATATTAAGCCACTCAAATGTATCATTATAACAAGAATTAAAACATGTAGCCAGAACTTGTTCTGTGGTTTTACAGTGCACAAGTTTAAACTCAAGCCTAGTAATGCACTGATTACAGAAGTAATGGTAGCGCTTCCTTATGATACTGTCAGAAACCTTGATAGGTCATTTCTTGTTAGGTGTGATAGGCAGAGTACTTGCCTGACTACTTGGAGAAGCTCCTTTCACTTACTTCCTCAGGAGCTGGCTCAATTTGGGACAGAATATATGCTTTTTTATAGCCTGTTTTTCCTCTATCTTATCTATACATAACTGTGTGTGATGATAGTTTCACTTTTGGGGGGGTTCTTCCTTTCTCTTGCAAAGCTACGTGAATCCAGATGTTGCTTCAGGTAAAGAAATGAGTGACAGCTTTGAAGGAGCAATAGGAAGTGGGAAACAAGAAGGAAAGTCTTCAAAGAAACATAAGAAATCTACACGTGCTCGTTCTCGCCAGGAGAAGACCAACAGACCCAAACTGACCATATTAAATGCAAGTGCACTTTATTTAAGGGTAAATTCAGGGTTAGTTTGGTTGTGCCAGAAATAATTGTTGTTCATCTTTGTTTGCAGGTTTGTAACACAGGGGATAAGATGGTGGAGTGCCAGCTTGAAACACACAATCACAAAATGGTGACTTTTAAGTTTGATTTGGATGGTGATGCACCAGAGGAAATTGCTACTTACATGGTAAGACTTGGTGATGGAGCTGCCCACAGTCTCTTGATCTGACGAGTTGCCTTAACCAGTTTATTCTCATGTGGGCTTGCTGAAAGTGGAATAGCGCATTAACCAAAAAGTTACTGTTGTTTTCTTTGTTTTGATGTGACTTTGTAGGTAGAGAATGAATTCATACTGCAGAGTGAGAAGGAGACATTTATTGAACAAATGAAAGATATTATCGATAAAGCAGAAGATATGCTCAGTGAAGATACAGAAGGAGAACGAAGTTCTGATCAGGGAACAAGTCCCCAGCAGGATACTGATGGGACAGAAATGAATGAGGTAAGAAATGCTTGAGTTCTTGGTTGATAGTTTTTGTTAACATACAATTACTGTAAGTTTCACATTCCACACTAAATTTACTCAGTTGAAACTTACAATATAAATATTACTTGGGATAATGCTGCTTTTGAGTTGATACTAAGGCAGTGTTTTGTTTTTGTTGTTGTTTTGTTTCTTTTAATAGGAGAAGCGGCAATCTCAAGTGAAGACACCCGTGTATCAACAAAATGGTAAAAGTACCTTTGAGTATGAGGTTAATCTTTAGCTTTAAGTTGGTAATTAGCTTATGTAGAAGTTTGCTAGGTTCAGGAAGTCATCAGCAGTTTTATTGATGGTTGTGTCTAGAAATAACGGTATATCAGTGATCTCTGCTGTTAGCAACCTTGATGGTCGTATGGCTGAGCTGGCTGACACCTGGGACATCTAGAGAAGCCCTGAATTACTGATAATCAGTGGTGTAAAAGTCAAGATGCACACTCTTTTCTTAACTACATTTGCAAGGAAAAGTTAAAAAATGTGTTTGCATTGGTCATTTAATTGAAATCTGTAAACCATACATTTTCAGCTACCTCAATATTATTGAGGGGAGTGTTGGGCTTCTGAATGTCATTGCATCTTATGGGTTTTTTAGCCAAGTGGAAGGGAAGGAAACGGTCCTATTTTCTCTGTGTAAGTGTACTGTGGTGGAAAAAAAAGCAAAATCTCCAACGGAGGAAGCGTTGTTTACAAAATTCTTAATTGCAGGGAAGGAAGGATAAAATAGAACTTCTTTAACAAGTGCAGAAACTGGATGATCTTCACTAACTAGATTTTCTGCTCAAAATATCTGGTTTATTTTTGCCTGTAAAAGTAATATCATTTTTTAAACACTTCTTTTTTAACATAGCATTTATACTTATGCTGGATGTTACTGAGTGTATAATTCTGGTTTGCTACTTACATATGTCAGACCTTGAGATGAGACTTGGAAAGAAATGTTAGCTGTAACACTTCCTACTTGGAAAAGTTAAAATGGATAAATGTTACAAAACTGATTTTTTTTTTCCATAGTAAGATGACTGTTTGCAAAACCATTAATAAATCTGTCATGTATGTAATTAGTAACCTTCTAAGGATAATGAGCACTTGAAAATAAACTTACTATAAATGTGTGGCAGAATCAGAAGGTGTCAGTCTCCCTTGCAGAAACTAGCTTCTCAGGGATGAGAATCAGATAAGAACCCCCGTTTTTAATCTTGGTTATTACTACAGGAATTCAGATTTTCTATCTAAATATAAAAATTAAAACTAGCTTATGATGTGTGGTCTGGAATAAATCAAAACTATTCTTTTACTTTTTATCTTCTTATCTAGTTTTGCATACTGGAAAAAGGTGGTTTATTATATGTCCTGTGGTGGAAAACCCTACTACTGATGCACCAGAATTTTCTCCACCAGTTCCTCAGAGTGCACAACAATCTGAAGGTCCAGGTATTTACAAACCTTAGATTTTTTTTTAGAAAATGTTATCTTAGAAGGGAAGTCCCTTGGCTTTGATCCTCAGTACCCCAGTCCCTCAGGAAACTCTGGTGGCTTTGGGAAGGCAAGGAGGGAGGAACGGACCCTCCTGTATATCTGCCTTGGCTTAGAGCTGTACTCACCAGCCTCTTGTACCAAGTTGATAAAGAAAAGTTCCTCAGATCTAGAAGGGCTCTTCTTCCTTACCCTTTAGAATGTGTACTTTATGAAGCCTGGGCCTTATTGTCTTTGTTAACAATCAAAGTTGAAGACACTTTTACATGCTAGAGACATCACATAGTTTGAACAACCTGTGCCATCCTGTCCTTGTTCAAGTGTTGAAGTGAAATATTTCAGAGTAATGTTCCTGCTGATTAGGAAACAGTTATCACACAAAATTAGTACACATCTTTTTTAATGAAGAGCCTTCATTAAGTCATGCATTTTTAGTGTGTTTATAATACTGAACCAAATTAGAAATGTTTATCCGAGTTTGGGGGAAGTTCCAGTGTTTTAAGTGTCTACCATACACTATAGTATGGCTGAGATTCTAATCACAGGATCATAGGGGTTGGGAAGTACCTCTGGAGATCATCAGTCCAACCCCCTGCTAAAGCAGGTTCCCTAGAGTAGGTTGTACAGGAAAGCATCCAGATGGGTCACTGCAGCCTTAATTTTTTCTGTTAGGCAGCACAGATGAGTTCAGGCGAGGTGTGGTTGTCACTGCAGCTATCCAGAAAGCTCTGCAGTGACTTTGTTTCATTCTGTACAGCCCATCAGAAGTTCAAATGCTGTTTATGTCCTTCCTAGACCTGGAGCAGTCAGATGATCAGCAAGCAAACTCTGCAGTGCCTGATGGGCCTGGTGTCTTAGCTTGTCAGCAACTTCCTCTACAAGCAAGTGTCTGTGACAGCCCCATTGGGGCCCCTCCATCTTTGGCACAAATTCCTGCTGCAGCATCTTCAGCTGGCTTGCCAAACCAGGCAGAGCTCTCAGCTCCGGCAGCACCGGGACCTGCTCCAAACATCCTGGAGCAGGCAGCTGCTAATGGAGGCCAGCCAGAATGTCCTCTACTGAAAGCAGCACTGCCCGCCACGCCTGGCACTCCAGCCCCAGGTGCTACCCTGCCGGAGGAGCCCTCTGATGCTCCCCTGGCTGCTCAGCCTACTCAGCACGTGCAGCAGCAGGCAGATGAGTCTATGTGTATCCCTGACGTGGAGATAGCATGTTGCAGTGTCGGGCCTCCCAAAGCAGTCCCACCAGCTCCTGCCAAGGCAGCGGAGCTCTGCCCGCTCCCTGTGCTCTCAGATGCTGTTGTTTTGGAGCGGCAGCCTGCGGCACAGATCCCTCACCTGCCAGAGGCCGGCCAGCCCGGTGTGGTGCAGCACTCCTTTGTGAACCAAGTGTTTCCTGCATCTGTTGCATCCGAGTCTCTCAATCTGGCAGGATCTCAACTTCAGAGCCCCACTCACGTGTCCATGGCCGCATCCCAGCAGCACATGATGCTGTCCCAGACACAGCCCGTCACCTGTGCCGGCGTGGGGATCAGCCTGCTGCAGCAGCAGCAGCAACCATGCACGGTGGAGTCTGATGGAGAGGGGCCACCCCGGGTGGATTTTGTTGACAACACGATAAAAAGCCTCGATGAGAAGTTGCGCAACTTACTTTACCAGGAATATGTCCCAACTTCTTCAGCATCAGCAGGAACTCCAGATGCTTTTGTGCCATTGGAACAGGCTGACAGTGAGTTTAACTCACCACCGTTTACCGAAGACCAAGTTCCCAAGTTGGTGTTGGATTTGAGAGAACCAGGCCATAGTGCCACAGATACCTGCCAGGAGGTGAAAGCTGCTGAGGCTCAGTTTGTGCCGGCTGTACCACCTGAGATCACACCTTACCCTGTATTGGTTAGTGCAGCAGTTATTTTGCCCTTTTTATCCCTTTTTATAATTTTTGTAGTTTAAGATAAAATGCATCATGGGTGTAGTCATTAAGTTCTGAAGAGGAAGATAGTGTTTGGTCAGCTGGCTCTGACATGGTGTTGTCTGTTCCTCATTCGCATGTATAGTTGGTTACACAGGGATGTTCTCCTTCACCCTTGCCTCACACCACAGCAAATGCACGTAGCAGCAGGGAGGTGGTAGAGTGTCCCACTTATGGATGAGGTGGAATCAGAGCTGTTTCACAGACCTCCTCTAAAGACTGATTATAGTCTGAGTTTTGCTTTGTATTGTTATCACGATGTTAGTAATAAATGTTTAATTTGCATACTATGCATTTATGACCATATTTAGAATATGTAGTAGTTTACTGAAACACAGCCTTATCTCTGCTTCTTTGAAAATGAAGTACATTAAATGTACTGAACATTAAATATTTATGTTTTTTATTATTATAAGTTATTGGCAGGGATTACAATACCTGCTTTCTAAGTCAGTCAGAATAAAATAAACACAGGACCCTTTGCACAAGCACTACAGCTGCGGGAGAGCTCCATGGGTAGGTGATTGCTCAGCTTCCAGGAGCAATCTCTTTTGACTTCCTCTGAACTTAGCAGAGTAAGACTTCCCTGGGAAGCAGGTAAGGAAAGCTGAGCTTTCCTGTTTTGGTTTTGTTGTGTTTTTAATTTTACTTTGTTTACTGTAGTAGTTGGTTTGGATCATTATTCACTCTGTGGTTGTGTGTTGCAGTCTCTCAGATGAAATGCTGAGTTCATGAAATTGAAAAGACTTGCAGCTTTTTTGGCTAGAAGATCAATGTATACCTTCTTTGAAAAGACTTCTGGAGATAATCACATCACCACTACCAAGAATGAGGCTGCTCCATACAGTGTCAGATGGATGAACTGTTGGAAAGATGCTGTATTTCATGGAAATATGGCTGTACTTGAGCAACTGATTCAAACTTTTTGGTGATGAATGACCACCCGCTGCAGTTACAATGCTCTGTCTGCTCTCTACTGGAGAGACACCACATTTCATGCAAAATACGTGGTTTGGCAGGAGAAACAAAACAGAACAAAACCAAAATTCATATATAATTCAGTGCCTATGTTCTCATAACATAGGTTGCAGTCTCCTCCATGACACTGCTACCTCTTTGTCTTCCAAGGGAGAAAAAATGGAGGAGTTAAAGGGAAAGCTAGGAGGCCACCTCCACAAGCAGTATAAAATAGTTTCGTACTCCACAATAGTGTGAGTATAGATGGATAGGGGGAGAGAGGGAGAATGAGAATGCTTTGGCTTTGTGCTAGTGACTGAAATGCTTCTCTTCTTTCTTTTTACTGAAAGCTTGAAAAGTCTGAGGTCACTGGCGTCGGGGCTGAGTCCTTGGAAGCAAGAGGTGGGTCAGCAAGCAAAAGAGGTAATGCTCCTTTCAGTGCTGAACTGCAGCAGTGGATCTGTACTTGGTCTGTACAACCTGGTCCCCTCCTGTGTCTCCTTGCTGCTAGCTCTTGGTTAACTGCCCAGCAGTACCCAGCGTGTTGCTGACCCTGCTGTAATATAACCAGTTTTAAATAGCTCACTCCTGTCAAGCTTCCTAGAAATAAACTGCCTTGCAGGCAGATTTATTTTAAACCTTAAGTAGGTAATATATGCCTGTGGTATAAGGTGTTCACATGGAAGTCTACAATCTCAACAGTAAATTTCTGGTACCATTAAAATGCTTGTGCAGGAAGTCCCTTGGATTTCTGGGGCTGCATAAATAGGAGTTGATGAAAATCCTGTGGTTGAAGGTAGCATCTCTGGGGAGAAACTTGTAAGATGTTTGAGAGTCCTATGGAGAGCTAGGAAGAAGTTCTTTTCATTAAGTATTTGTAGATACAATGGCAATTTCCATAATTGAACAGTTGAACCAGTAAGAAACCAGTAAGAGTGGTTGTAATGCTCCATTTACCTATCCTATAAGTCATAGGACGTCTTAAGCATTGAGGAGCCTGAAACTCCTACCCCTGTTAGAGGTAGGGGGGTCAGGGAGGGGTAGTAATTTCTTTTCTGGGGCTGTCATGGCAAAGTGGTGCCAGGTTTGTGTGATGACAGTTCTTTGCTGACACACCTGGAGCCACCTGCAGCACCTCTGGCTGGTTCAGAGCTGCAGCTCATGCACTGCCTCTTCTAGATGTATGGAAATGCATTTCTCCCAGAATAAGTAAGAGGGACCTCAAGTCATATAAATTGCCAAAAATGTTCGTGACTCATTGGAGTCCACTGCATATGTGGTCAGTGCAAGAGGGAAGCTCTGGGTCTCATGTGTTAATTTGTCACATTAAAGGCAGAGAAGAGCACATGCAGCTGAAATGTAGCACTGTGTGGTAGAATTAATGTATCCTGGATATCATAAAGCAAGAATATATTTCACCACTTCAGGAGTATGAAGTGACAGTTTCCTGCCTTATGTTCACTCTGTGCAGTGTGCCATGAGAAAGCAGCTTTCTAAAAAGCCTGTGTATACTGCTTTAACTTCAAAAACAGTGGTCCAGGTGGTGCAATAGTGTTGTCTAGATTATTCCACTGACATTCTGCTTCTCATATATTTTTGTGGTCTAAGTGGTCATTTTCTGAGCTGGTAATTTTTGCTTTCAGTACTGTGGTGTTTAGCTTCATTTCAGGCATAGGTATCTGTCAAATGAAAGGTGTGAAGTAATGGTCCGTTTGTGGTCAACTGCAGCATTTTATGTTCATGAATATCTGAGAGCAATTATTTATTTTTCCGAGACATGAAGAATACCTTGGTCATGCAGGTCCAGTGTACCATGCAAATTTCACTCCACTTCCTCTCTAAAATTTTCCAGTTGGCTTACAAAATTTCACACTCTTCTTATTATTTGAATTCCCCAGATGAATAGACTGAAGCTAGTGTCCATGTGCAGATAAGCTGTACTGGTATCATTAAGTCTCCTGCATTTATAAAAATAAAAATAAAAAAGCAAAGAAAGAAATCCTAGGTCCTGTATTACAAGGAATTGGTATTTATATCGTTCTTCAGTGCTGTGCTGTCACACTTGAGTTTACCATTGGCTTGCTTTATGTAAAATCGTTCTGGCCATTAATTTGTTTTTTTTTTCCCCAACTTGTAAAACAGGATCAACTGCAAGCATCACTGCAGCTCCTGTGACTCCAGCAACGGGCCTCCTTCAGGTAACCAGAAACCACGTGTAGTTTTGTATTTGAATGTTACCTTTACCTTCAAGATAAACCTCTGTTATTTTCTCCAGGTTGCACCTACATCATCGAGCATAGCTAAACAGATGGAAACTTCTAAAATGAACGAGAAGGCAAAGGCTACAACTTCATCTACGCACACAGATAATGTAACACATCTATCCGCAGCAGATGGGGTGATAAATAACCTTCAAAGGGATGACTCTCTAGACTTGGGTTCCTATGGAAAACAGCCTGGAACTCACGATAGCGGTACACCATCCAAAACCATTGGCAGGTTTTCAGTAAGGATCGTACAAGATGAATTAACTCCAGCAGCGCCGCACTGCTTAAGATTCTCCGCGCCCCCGGACGTCTATTTGGATGAGTTCCCTTCCAGCCCTGACCAGAAGACAGCGGTCCGGCGGGTGCAGACGGCCTCGTCTGTGGATGTCCTTTGTGAGCAGGGCTCGAGTGATTCTGCTGAGGAACCCTTCCATCGGCAGGCTGCTGCAGCTCAGCTGTTCTCTCCGAGCAGCAGTGCAGCCTCCGACTTAATTAAAAAAGCAGCGGCTTTTCTGCAGAGGACTGGCAAAGCGGGCTCCCAAGGCCCTGATTCACCAAATGGGCAAGGAACAAAGATTCCTACCATCAACATAACGTCCTTCCACTCGCAGTCATCGTACATGAGCAGTGACAACGACTCCGAGTTTGAGGATGCAGATATGAAGAAAGAATTGCAGAACTTGAGAGAAAAGTATGTTGGGTTTGCAAACGGTGCTGGGGTAGAATGCGTTCAGATACCCAGGCAGCATCTCTGCATGTGCTAAGCAAATGTGTTTTGTGTAGCTGTAGTGAGTAAACTGCTCCTGAGCAAATTAGGCGTCGCTGAGACCTCCCCTTGAATGTCATACTGCATCGTTTTGTGCCACACTTTTATTTCCCAATTCCATTTGGAAGTAGAATAATTAAGCAAAAACTTTGTTGTTGTTGTTGTTTTAAGTCAGAGAATTTCTGCTGTGATGTCAGTTTCCCTGCTTAAAAACTGCACTGATTTGGTAGCAAGCAATAGCATTTGCAGTGTGTTTGTGTGCAAGGTTCTGGTGTATTTGCTGTGTAGGGCCACAAAAATGTAAAGTGGATGTGTGCACAGAGAGCTGTAAGGTGTTCTTTTCATGTCCTTCTCTGCAAGTGCACTTCAGACTAGCAGACCTACAGAGCCATCACTGTTCCTGACCTCACTCTCACAATAGATATCTGCTAACAGATAGTGGGTTAAAACCCTTGCTTCACCTCACACCGTAGCTAAACCTCTACCATCTACCCACTCTTCTCAGGGAAGTCTGGCAGAGCCTCAGTAGTGTGAATGTCAATGCTACACATTTTTTATATAGAACTGCACTAATACAAATACTTTAAATCTGACTATGTGGCATTGTTAAATCTGCATTAATAAGGTCATGGTTCATGTGCTCTTATTTTACAGGAGGTGCTTTTGTTTTTCCTTATTTGTCATATCACTGTATGAGAAGTCAGCCACGACCTTTGCTAGGTAGATGGTTTAGTCTTCATGTGCTGCTTTTGTGACTGAAGGTTGTTTTGTTTCATCTTACAACTAGCCCTGCTGCCAACATCCAGTACTTTATCAAATACATGCTAGCAGATTTTTGTTTTTGTATTTAGGCATATGAAAGAAATTGCTGAGCTTCAGACTCAGCAGAAGAATGAGATAGAGGCGCTGTACATTCGGTTAGGGAAGCCCCTTCCTCCCAACATGGGCTTCCTTCACTCAGCCCCACCAAGCGGCCGTCGACGAAGAACCAGCAAGAATAAATTGAAAGGTGGAAAGCTATTAAACCCTCTAGTTCAACAGCTCAGGAGTGAAACATCAAGCACAAGTAGGTGCACTAGATCACTTCCCATTTCCTTGTTGGTTTTGGCTGTTATGGTTTTGCTGTATAATTGCATGGACTGGATAGAAGATGCTGATTTTTTTTTTCTTAATACAGTGTCTTAAGTTTGCATGCTGTGAACCATTTTTGAAGTGGACTTCCCTTGAGACAGTCTTGATACAGTGCCCCATGCTGAGCTGTACCTTCTCTGCATTGTTGACAGTGCTTGGCAGAGAAACATTATCCTACTTTAATTTGGAATACAGCCTGGTTACATTTTCTCATCTTTTCTCCAAATGTGATTTATTGATGTTTGTATTTACTTCTTTGGAACTGTTGTCCTCTATTGATTGGGTGCTGTATCTTGCTGCTTATTTTTTCCTACAAGATGGTATATAAATAAGATGGGTTTATGTTTGCTCCCCCAAGGGCGGGGGATAAGAAAACAGTTAATAAAAGCTGTGATGGATGCTTTGACCATCTGAAGTACTTTGAGATTTTCTTAAATGCTCTCAAACAATATGACAAGTCTTGAGTCATTATCTCTTTGGAAAGTAGGAAGATGACATTACAGATAACTAATGTAATATACTCCGGTGCCTATTTCTGCAGCAGGATGTAGAATAGAGTAATTTTCCTTCAGGTTAGTTCATACTGTTGTGTGGAAGAGTAGCATACTTCCAGAGTAGCAAGGAACGATTATAAGGATAACAATATCAATTATGAACAGTAGTAAACCATGAACAATCAAATCCTTTGATGATCCCGTGGTACCATACCATACTAGGCTAACCAGCTGTCCAACCCTGTGTCCATGATAGTTAATCTTTTAGTCATCCCCTGTAACTCCTTTGTTTTCTTGTGTAAGGATTCAGGATGGTCAGAAAGATTCATGCAACACATACCCTCAAAATCCTCGCATCCATGCATGTGATCTAAAAGCAGAAAGTTGATTGTGGTGTGATTTTGAAGTGTTGCATGCCTTACACCATCTTCATCCACTAATGATTGTGAAGGAACTTTTGAGGTTACGTTAGCTTCCTTAGCTACCCAGCAAGCTAGTTTCTTTATATCACCTAATGCTTTTCCAGCAGCTATACGTGGTATGAACAGTGCAGAGAGAACCATAGATGCGTATCTCAAAACTGCACCTGGTCATTGCATGTCTCATCAAAGGTTTTAATACTACACCTAGCTCTTGCTCTGGTAATGTTCCAGATATTGTGATTCAGTAGATCCTTAATCTGGGGCATAAACATGCAGCTTACCAAAATAACAATTACCAACACTGGAAATGCTTGTGGGACAGGAATACTTTCTTTTGCCACCTGTTGAAATATATTTTTCAGTGCTCTCGGGGGAGGATGGGGCCCTGAAGTGGTGGTGCAGATGGTTTTAAAGGCATCACCTCTGTGAACTGTTTGTCTCATTCAGGAGAGACTAGATTAAGCTCAGAAACTTCCTCAGAGGAATCAGAATCCTCACTAGAACAAACTGCTTCTACTGCTACATCCCCCATGGGCTTAAATTTCAACTGTGGTTGCTCTGTGGACAAAGTATAAATCACTTTGTTTGCAACTTTCCTTTCTTTACTCTGACTGAACACACTTGTGTACCACCCGCCAGGTACTGATGAGTTCATATGCATGCTGATCACCATCAATTATTGCATCCCACAGAGCCGTACCCACTCTGGTCCACGCTTCTGGATCAAAGGTGGTAACCACATCAACTTGAAACCCTTGACTTTTACACCACTGTAGAAGTTGTTTTCATGTAGCATCATTAGTTTTTTGCCCTCTTGTTGAGGGCATATGTGCTCTCTTAGAGTACGCAGGAGGGGTTTGCCAATTGCTGCTGCTTCTGCAGATGCATTTGTCCCCATCCTGCCCTGACTGCTCACCTCTCTGGGTGACTCTTATGCCACACAATGACTTTCCCTGTCTCTTCAGACAGTACCTCCCTGCCTCCAGTCCCGCCAGGTCAGTATCTCCAGTCAGTACTTCTCCCACACCCACCTCCAATCACGTTGGGATCACCAATTGCAGGAAGAAAACAATGGCCATAATATGAAGACACTTCATTCCAAACACGAACAGTATATATGGACAACTCTTGTGATAAACAACTTCAGATTGGGCCATGTCAGCCAAGTGGCTACTTCTGAATGGTTGCTTCACTCTTCTTTGTCCCTTCTCATCCGTCCAACCCTTCTCCATTCATCCAGACTCCCAGCTGCTGTCTCCTGACCTTCATCCAACCCCAATGGTCACATCTTCTGTTACAGTCCTACATAGTCTAGTCCTTCGCATCCGGTGTTGATTCTGTATTTCAAATCTGGTAGACCTTGTTTTCAGGGTCACTGTTACAGATTCACTTAACAAGATTGATGCAACAAAATTCTTATAAGACTGTTTTTAGAGAGTTTTGCTTTTGGTTAAGGATTTCAATTAAGACAGGCAGAGCAGAGAGATTCAGAGGTAAGACATTCTATGATCCATCTTGAATCTGAGTATTTTTACATCCAGGATCTGAAGCAGCATTCAATCTTTCATAATTATTTTACTGCTTCTTGGCTAACCTGCGTAGGTTTTGCCTCCATTCCTTGTGGCGAGACGCTGTGAATGTCTGATTTTTGTCCAACCATGTACCAGTTTGTTGTCTGAAGCCATTTGCTGTCTACACAGAGAACCCATATCTCTGCCTCTGCTCATGGACCTTGGCTCATATCAGCGTGTTACCTTAGCTCCGAGAGTTTCAGCCTGTTTCTGCATATTCACCACCACTTTAAATTAGAGAACAGCGATCTGCTCAGCTATGTTACTTCTTTGGTGCATGCCTTCCTTTGTGCATTTATTTATTTATTTACTATTCTGAGGCACTGCATGAGGTTCTTATTGCTCTGAGAACCTGCATTCACACCTGAGTCTCCTCACCCTCGCCTAGTTACTCTCCTCATTTCTGGGGCTTTCCAAGGTCATTTCTCAGGGATGAAGGGCAGGCAGTCCCATGCAGTTATGAATGTATACTATTTAGCATTGCCTCTGTTAGTTGCTTTTGCTGTTAAATCTATATCACAAATGATTACAAAGCTACTCTGTTGCTGAAGGTTTCTTTGCCTGAGACACCTATAAAGATAGGTATATAGATATATACTTCTCTGTACAAAAAATTGTATCTTCATATACAGTTATAAAGAAAAAAATCGTCATGTCCTTTCAGCAACCTTTTATTTTTCTCCACTTACTTGCTTTCAGCTCAGGTTTGAGTGCAAACCTGCTTATTCTGCTCTGTCATCTTATGCTTCTATTGTCCTAATGAGGCACTCCTGCAACTCTAAACAGTGCTCTTTGAGTTCTTGACTCCAGTCCTTCTGAAAAATGCAGAGAAGAAAGTATAAGAATCAAAATTGCCCCACAAACTTCTTGGAGAATCAGGAATTGTTATAGTGTGTGTAGATTTTTTTTGTGGTACTGGATATCTATGTAGTCTGTGCTTCCTATAGTACTTCAGAATTGTAGACTGCTGTTCTTGGTGGCAAATGGGAAGTCATTTTTTTAGGCATTTCTTCAGTAGTTTCCCAGCATTTGCTGTTGCTTGTATTTTGTTTTTGTTCTTTCAGGTAATGTTTCAGACCCTAAAGACTCACCCCACAAAGAAACAACTAAAGCTCAACCTGGATCTCCCGAAACAACAGGAGTAACTTCCTCTGTGTCAGCCACATTTGGGAAGTCTGTTCAGACACAGCAGCCGTGCTCTGTCAAAGCCTCTTTGTCTTCTGACATCTGCTCCGGCTTAGGCCCCGAAGGAGGCGATGTGAACACAAGTTCTGGCCAAGGTGATTTTTTTTTTATACCAGCTGTTCAGTGTATCCTCCAGCACATGCTAAAATCAATTTGCTTCCCTTATGCTTGAACTTTTAGGAGTGGATTGGCAATCCAAATTAGAGGCTTATCTTTAAAAATATCACTGCAGTATTGTCAGGAGAACAAAAATAAAGTATCTTACAAAGTATTAAGAGTCAACACTCAAGGCACACTAGATTTTTAGGAAGGAAATGCCTTTTACCTTTGCCAGCAGTGGCTTTGTACTGACACTTTTTTCTGGAGTCTGCCTTGTGGATTTCTTAGAGTAGGAAAAAAAACAAAGAGAAGAAAAAAATAGTAACATATGAAGATGGATAGGAGATTGTTTCCCTTGGTTCATGTTGGGCTTCTGTTTTAGCCCCTTGATGTGGGTAGACCTGGAGATCCTCATTATAAAGTACTAATCCTTCTCGAGTGTGTAAAAAAAAAAAAAAAAATAGAACCAAGTTATGTTCCCTTTATCTAAGGGGTTAAGGTTGTGCATGCTTTTCAATCCCACCTGAATGACTGTAGAGCAGTAGATTGGCTGTTCCCCAGTCCTGACTTCTGGTACTTCTGTGTAGTGCATACCTCTGTAGGCTTTGACTGATCTTGTTGCCATGCATAGTGGAAGTTATAATGATGATTAAAATACCTTCCTCTCATTGCACATCCTGCCAAACTAATCTACAAAATATCTATCTGTTCTCTTTTACTGTTATTGCATCCTTTGTGTATGGTCAATTAACTTAATCCTCTTTGGCAAAGTTAAAATGGAGATGTGGATGTTTAACTAACAAAGCTGATTTGACTGATGGTATAGGACATCTGATCACAGCTACTTGTACTTTATAAGTGTCTTTGTTTTCTTCCCTTTATATTCATTTACAGGCTGGACGGTTTTCCACCAAACGTCTGAGAGAGTGACCTATAAATCTAGTAGCAAACCTCGTACCAGATTCCTCAGTGGACCTGTGTCTTTGTCCATCTGTTTGTATTTGTTCTTTTGTATTTTATCACAGTCCATCTTTCTTTTACCCCTTTTTCCACTTTCATGTTTTATATCTCTAATATGTTTGGCAGGATGCCCCTTTTTCTGAGCCATCTTATCTTTCTTTTTTATCTTTCTTTTAAGTAATCATCATGAACACCACCTTATTTATATTAATTTTTCATATGAAAGCTTTTTTTGCACTGCTTTTGGCTCATGCCTGGGCACCAAAAGCATGTGTGGAAGATCTCATCATTTATGATATAGCTTAATGGTAAATTTTATCCTGGACTTATCAAAGCTTTTGTACTTTATGTGATTTATGTTGAAGTAATTTTTTTATTTGCAATGTGGCAAATATATATGTCTGCTGTCCCGGTTCCAGCGACAACAAAAAGAAATCCATCCTTCTGTAGACGAATGGTCTCTTTCACACATGTTTGGACTATGAAGACATGCATGTAGCAAGCTGATACAAAACTAGAAGGTCACTGAAGGGTATAACTTCCATACAAGGGCTGTATTAACACGATCTACAGTACTGTTTATATCCACTCTATTTTCTTTAATTTTTTTCCCCCCGCTCTTTGCATGTGGAAATGCTGAGACGATAGTGCTCCAGCTAGTTCTTTCAAAATGTCTTTTCTAGGCGGGCTTTTCCCCATGCATTCACTTCAATTTGTTTAAGTGAGCAATTTTTATATACTCCTAAGTGGCGGGAAGATCCAGTTACTCCAAAGGAGAGTGCCATTGACTTTTTGTGTAAACTGATCTGGCTGAAGCACTGCGCTCAGTTTATTTTCTTATGACCTTATGTGACCTCTGAGATGAAGTCAATTAGCAGTTCATCAAAGCAGAAATAAGTAAAAAGCAGTATCAGATTTTTATATGATACTCTGAAATGGATTGCTAGGATCCAGTATTTCTCAATTCAGATAATTGTGCACCGACTATCTATATCTTATTTGTATGACTTTGAAAGTAATTGGCAATTCAACCAATTGATATCAAGCTATTTAATTAAAAAGTGCAAACCTTTTTTACCTAACAGTATTTGCTGCCCTTTAGGCAAACAGATTTTGCTTGTACAATAAAGATATGTTGGGCTGACCAGGTACTATAGGCCACTTACATATAAAATTAGGAAGGCTGATAATGTTCTGGAGAAAACGTTTGGTTAACCCAGTGTTTGTTTGCATTGATACCAAGGCTCCTACTGGAGTGCAATGTTGCTCATCATTACCCACGTGGTATAGATCCAAGGCACAAGACCACTCAAAAACACTCCTTCTCATGTTATGAATAAACAATAACTTTAAGAATAATCTTGATTTTGTTTGAGGTCCCTAAAATCCAGGCATTCAGGTTCTTGAAAACTGATGTTCAGTGCTTAAGCACGCTGCATTTGTTTTCACATCAGTTTTTATACAACTGTTGAAGCTCTGAGACAATTTTCCGAGTACCTGAGGGAAATTCTCAGTTAGTGATTTTTGTCATTTGGTGTTATAATGGATGTAGTAGTTTCTTCTTCTGCATGCGTAAATCTTGGGAGTAGTTTCATTTATCTTTCATGAAACCACCGTTTAGGAGGATGCAAAAAGGCTGGGAGGTGGTGATTCACAAACAGTGTATTAAAGAAGCTTGGGTGCATGGATATTGTGAATGAAACCGAGGGAATATGTGAATTCTTCAGACTATTAAGCTTCCCAATACTTTAAGTAATCAGCAGCACTACAAATTGGTTTATGTTCTCAGCCCATATGTTATCTTCTCTGTTTCTTTGGGCGAAGTATTCAGAGATTTGCACTCCCCTGTTTCTGAGTCATAGCAGAACTGAACTGGGGATCTGTGAGGAAGCTGGGGCTAAGCAGTCAGAGCCTGCAGACGTGTCTGGTGGTTCCATCTAGTGGGTGTCCAGAGCAGCTGTGGGCCTCAGGGAACAGTGTGAAGTGATGGTGATGGTAGGAAGAGGGCCAGCTGGCTCGTGGCCCTTCTTCTCTGCCAGGGAGATGGGCTGCATGGTGCAAAGGAGACCTGGGGGTTTGCAGCAGCTCCTGCATGTGCTCTGTGTGAGCATCTCTGCATGCAGGAGCACCAAGAGTGGGTTTGAAACACTGGGAGCAAGTGCATGTGGGCCTGAGCTGTGACCTTTGGATGCAGGTAGCTGTTTGGTGGGACTTGGCAGTTCAGCTGGATCCGTCCCACAAATCAAGGTTGTTTTGTTATTCGAGAGCTGCTAGGAGGATCTGTGCTGCAGATGCTCTGCATCTACACATTTGACTAAGGAACAACAGCACTCTGGGGAGCTCACATGTTCTGGAGTGAGGCATGTATTGTACATTAGCAGCATGCTTCCATAGAGGAGTGTTCAGGAGCTTTAAAAACAGTTTTACCTGGCTACAGAGCCTACCAAGCTTGAACCCTTTTGAATTCCCCCAGAACTGCTTTTTGATCTGTCCTCTTGTCCAGTATTGCCTTTTCCTTCAACTTCTCATGGAGTGCAATGTTTTTTATTGTCTCCAGCATAGTTGTAGCCCAAGCTCCTTCTGTGGGTTAAAGTGCAAGGGCATCACAGAGAGGAGTTTGTACTGATTGTGAGTGGAGTTTTCAAAAGCTCCACTTAGCTTAGACTTGTAATCTCACTCAAAGCTATTTTTGTCAGGTCTGTAGTAATTAATATATTGTATTTGAATGGGATTATGGAAGTGATCTAACACCTTACTGCCACTTTGATTTTGTTGTAGCTTTCAAGCTTTTTGGTAGCTGTTACTGTACAAATATAGGACAGTGGATGTTATTTTTTTTGTCCTGTAAGATACAATAGCTCCTTAATTTCTCATATGTTACCTCTGGAATCGGAAATAAAGCACTTAGCTTAACTTTTACAGTCTAAGATTAAATCTCAATTAATTAGGGTTCATCTCCTTTTCTTCCAGCCATTAAACACCTTTATTGTGGAAGTAATACAATTAATCTGGTGAATTAGGTTTACCAAGTGCACTTTTAATTGAATTTGAATTTAAATCAAATCTTAGCTGATGATCATCGCTCCCTGCTAGGTAATGTTCCCATCTCCCAGGCAGTGTGCTGGAATGGTGCAGTTGGGAAGAAGCAGCTCTTTTTGGTGATCCACCTTTTTGTAGCACTTCTCTTAAAGCAGGCTCCCTTCATGTGGGTACCTCGTGCACGTACCTAGTATCAGTGCTATCTGTCACTTCCCCGTGTGTTTTGGAGCCGCAGGTTTGCGTTGGCACCCAGGGTGCACGTGAGCTCATGACTTGGTGCTCAGGAAGCAGCAGTGTTGGTGATTAAGCATTTTTACATTCATTTGAGCACGTACTGCAGTCAGCTGCCCACTTTTAGTTTTTGTGGGCATTTTTCATTTGCATACAGATTATGCCAACTTCTACCTGATAGTTAAGAAATTAACATTATATTGTTATGTTACTACCGCTGATGTTTCTATAATGGGGACTGCTAGCCAACTTTAAAAGATAGGCATTGTAAAATATATGAGGGAAAAGAGGGGAAAAAAATGCAACACCATGTTCAGTTGTGAATGTGACTCGTACTTTTCATCCAAGCTTTGAGTTGAGAAACTAAGCTTTTGGTCATGCTTGCATAAGACATTACTGTAGTCATATCCTTCTGATTTTCCTGGAATAGAAACTTCATTAAACTATAGGAAATAACAAGAAACTTTCAAACCAATCGTTCTGTTCCTCCTCATGCCCCCCATATCAGAACACAAACATTTCTTCTCCCTTTTTTCCTCCCTCTTTTCCTTATTTTCTCTTCTCCAGTCTCTGAGTGATGTCTCTCCTTTCTCCTTTGAAGACTCATTCAGAGCCCATGTCAACCTGGACCTGCAATCTCTGAGTTTAAAGCTGCATTTCTTGCACAGTAAAATAAAACAGTGGCACCAGTTTACCATAAAGAAGAGCACATATGTTCTGTATCTTGCTTTCTGCCCAGCCTTCTGATTTTACTCATGTGTTTGAGTGCTTCTTCACAATAAACTTACCATGCCCCATATCAGATATTCATCTCCTCCCATACCATAATGATATTCTTCTTATCATGTCCAAAATACCTTTCAGGAAATTTGGCACTCTAATGGAAATGGTGCCAATGTCTGGCGAGATCTAACTGTCAAATAGGGTTCTCTATACACATCTGGCACTGTAGATAAATGTCCAACAGAATATGTAAAATAATGAAGGCTCTAACAAGATAATAATGAAAAACCATGCAGTTTGGTTAAATGAGAGCTCAGCTACACAGCTGGATTGTTTTTCTGCACTTGGACAAGGCATAAGGGAAACTCATTTACAGTTACTTTTAATTAAAGTTCAGAATCTCACATTTAAGCACCAATCATACTAATAAATATTTGAGAAAATTGGCCTCAGACCTGCAGAACAATGTATCTTTTTGGACTTGTAAAACGGGACGTTTTAGGGTTATTGTACAGTTTGTCTTTGCAGCCAGACTAGCGTTACTTGTTCCTGAAAGCATTTTTGGCCTCCTATCACAAACTGAATTGACATCATTTCCTGCATAAATAGGAATCAAAATCTCCTATTTGGAAGCCAAGGCAATTTGAAACAAAAAAAAAAATGCATCTTTAAGTCATGGGACCTTGCTTTTGGCATGCTGTCGTACTTCTCAAAGCTTCTGAATGGCTGCACATTAATAAAGGTTTGAGCTGTCCAGTTACTTAGACTTCCTTTACTCACCTGAACTGCTGACTTTGTCTGTCCTTTCTTGCATAATAACTACTCTCTGATTGCTTAAAAGTACAGAA
This sequence comes from Odontophorus gujanensis, assembly GCA_013399175.1. NCBI lineage: Eukaryota > Metazoa > Chordata > Aves > Galliformes > Odontophoridae > Odontophorus > Odontophorus gujanensis. Next base: position 707,812 of record VXAB01008900.1, on the reverse strand, counting down.
GCTTGTCCGTCAGATTTGTTATGTTTAGTCTTACCTAATTCTGTATGTCTTGTATTGTTTTACCTTGTAGGGTCCACCTTGAAACGACTATGTCTAGGCAAAGATCACAGTAGTAGTAACTATCCCATTTTTGTTTCTCAGTATTTCCTTCATGGCATGGGATGCTTTTTCTTTGAGTTTTGTTCTTTATTTTTACTAAAAGCTAGTTGTTTAATGAATAGAGCTGATGCACTTATACTGGTATGAAATTAGACTATATTTATTGTGATACTCTCCTAGTAATGCATGTGCTGTGATGTTTGGGAACTACGCATGCTGCAAGACAGTCGTGGTATTCTTTCTGTGTGAGATTGTGCACGCATGCAGCCAGAAAACTGGATTGTGTGTTTGTTTTCCTTAAATACACACCTCTATGTGACTGCAGTTTTCTGCTGGAGGAATTTATAGCTTAAACTCTCTTGTTCCTGTGGAGATGCATGAAATGTTAAACACTAATTGAAGAGCTTTCCTGTCCAAATACTTATTTTCTCACTGGTCCCTTTCCCCCGAGAAAAGGAAAAGGAAATGAGCAGTGTTCACTTACAAGTTGTGTTGCAGGTTGAATGCATGATCATTTAAAGGTTATTCATGTATTTTATGTAACCGTAGGAGTGCTAAGTTTATTCAGTTTCATTGACTGGTAGCTGATAACAGGAAACGGAAAACTGAATGTTTGTGTTTGCTTATGTAATAATTTTACTGCTGTTCTGTGAACTTTTTGCTTGGAGAGATGGTCTTTATTTAAAATATTTTAGAGAGAGTAAATCTGTTTGTAGAAAGTTTCTTCCAGTTTGCTGCTGGTCTTGCTGTGTCAGACTTGTAGTTACCAACCAATAAATAGGTCAGATCTCTTACATATGAACCTGTAAAATTAAATTTCTGTTAGTGCTCTTCCCATCTGCATTAATCTTTCGCAGAAGTTCTGTATCTCTGTGTCAGAAACTCGCACGCCCACTTGTGTCCTCCCTTCTCCTTTTTCTTCTATACGTTCAAGGTCCCAATGTTTTTTGTTTTTTTTCTCCCAAAATATGAAGGTGGCAGAGGGAGGCTGTGGGTCCCAGAGCCTTTGAGACACTGAGGCCAACTGTACTGTTACTCTTAACATATGTACCAATTAATTTTTTCCAGGAGGGCAGTGCACTTTTGCAAGTGAAATATGCTTTTAAAATGCATGAAGCTGTGCCTCATATGCCCATGGCAGTCTTCTGTAGAGAGACTTCGCAAGCCTGGCAGAATCAGTGGCACTGGGAATGCGTCTGTGCCTTTATTCCTCCTCTCTTGGTTGCAAATTTCAGTTGAGAGCAGTTCTGGGCAGGGAACACAATGAGACGTAATCTGGATGCATTGAACTCGGACCATTTCTTTAAGCAAAGGTGTTCTGTGGAAAGGAGGGGGAGGGCAAAGTCAGGAAAAACACTGTTTGAATTGCAGTGTGTGGGAAGCTATGTGAACAGCTACGTGGTGAAACAGAGATGCCATTGTCAACTTTCTTTGTGTGTGGTTTTCCAGGATCCTCCACCAACAGTCTCGTAACGTGTCCTGAGCCCCTCCCGCAATCAACTCTGCAGGTTCAGGCCAACAACAGTAACAACAAGAAGGGGACATTCACCGATGATCTTCACAAGCTGGTTGACCAGTGGACAAGCAAAACTGTTGGAGCTGCACAGGCAAAACCTTCTTTAAACCAACTGAAGCAGAACCAAAAAAGGCAGGACATGGAGCCAAAGGCAAATCCCATGCAAACGCAGAATGAGACATGTGGAGTAAGTGGCACTCCTTGAAGAACTTACCTTTTGCTATGTTTCTGACAGCCTTTGCAGAACTCAGATTTGGAGGAGGAAATAAACTAAATTACTTCAGACAGCTGCTTCGTATAAATGTCCAACTCTTTTCATTAAATACTAAAACTTTTTGTTTTTAATTGTCTTTTGGAATAATCTTGGGAGATATATGGGCTGCAATATATATATATATTTAAAAATATATATTTTTAAATTACAGGCTGCTCACTAACAGTAATATGCAGCAGTACTTATACCACTAACTGTATGTTCTTTGACTTATGTTTTTACTATTGCTAACATTTTCTTCTTTTTGACATTTAACACGAATCTTCCTCAGGCAGGCAGTGCCTGTGCTAGCAGCCTGCTGGCAGCAAGCTTTTGTCTTAGCAAAAGCAATGTTTGGTACTGCACTGAGACAGGGCACTGCTCGATGTTGTTCTGACCCTTGTTTCATGTCCTGCACTGCGCAGCACTGATCTTGTGCATCTGTAAGGCCCTCTGTCTCGTGGAAACACCATCCTCAGGAATTCCATGGAAGTGAAGTACAACTGAGCAGGAACTGGTGGTGCCCATTTGTCCCCTCTTATTTTCTGTAGCAGGCGAGCAGTACCGTGTGTTTGTGTGTGTGTTCAGTGCTTGTTTCTGTCACTGCATGACGATGTTGAGGATGGAGCCAGAATCCCAATTCAGAATTCTCTCCCACCCAGGTCTGGTTTTCCTGATCCCTTTCTCATCCTCAGATGAGAACCACCCGGCAGATGGTTCCTCAACTGATTATTTTTGCTGGATTCATTTTTTTGGAGGAGCGGAAATAGAACCAAATAGAGAAAAATAGATTAATTGTAAAGGCAGAGAAATTATGAGAGTAGAACTAGTGAAGGATTTCATAGTAATCCCTTAAAAACAAGATAACTGGACTTGGGTACAATACCATTGCCTTTTTGGTACATAGAGGGGAAGAAGCTTGGATGCAGCAGTGGCAGCTCGGTAGCTGTTCAGGTGGGACCTGCTGAAGCAGGAACTTGCTGATGTGTGTGTTTTGCTACCTGCTGGTCTCAGTAGATCACTGATTTCCCAGGGAAAAGCACTTGTGCAAGCTTATTAAGCAGTTTTGCGTCGATTCCTGGTGGACATTAATGAACAAAAACTGGAGAGTAAATAATCCCTCTCCATAGCGATGGTTTAAACACCGTAAACGTGTTCTGGAGTAGAAGTGACATCAAGACCCTGTTAGTTCTCAGAAAACAAGTCATGAAGGTGCCAGTAAACACAAATAGAATGTCTCTGGAGATGCTTTAGGAAGTGATGGTGAGGGCACAGGCTCGGTTCCTTTGTTGTCACTTACTCTTTTTGATGTGCTTTTTGCAGCTTGTTGTCTTGTCCGAGAGGCTTCTGTGCTAGATGGAAGTACCTGGCGGGGTGCTCTGCCTGCTTACAACTCTGGAAAAGAGACATGGGGGAGTCTTCTTATCTTAATGATGTAAACATCAATTTAGGATTGATTTTTGCCTTCTGCTATGCGCTGTCTTAACGTGGTGATTTTAGAGGGTTTGTTTTTTTTAGAATATGTCTGTTCCAAGGATTTAATGAGGCTGAAGTAACTCAGATTATTTACAAAGAAGGTAGAAAGGTTGAGATTCCCTGCTCTTTGGTTCACATTGTCACTTGCTGCTTGGAGCACTTGTAGCTGGGGGCTGTGAGCTCTGTGCCAGTTGGTGGCAGGTGACTTCATGCACCAGTCCTAGCAGGAGTGTGAGCTGCAGAAGGGATGTAAATGTGGGTGGCTCATCTGTTAGGGTCGTCCTTAAGGTGTTTTGGTTGCAGGAGTGGCACAGCAAGCCACGGACTACTTCAGACCTTCCAATATGGCACAGCAATGCTGAATTGCATTTCTGAGCTGGGAGCAGGAGCTGCCACTGCGCTGCATCCGCCCGCCCTCCTGGGCCAGAGGAAGCAGAAAATAGGACCACAAATGTGAGGAAAGAACCTTTTTAAGCAGTCTGAGGGCAGATGCAGAAGTTGAGTACCTTTTCAGATTCAACTTAAAGGGGATCTGAAGAGAAGGGAGAAAAACACTTTGTGATGTTGGGAGGAAAAACTGCCAGGAGAAGAGGGAGGGAGCAGAGAGGATTCTTAGCCTGGGCAGCCAGGCGTGTGACCCAGTGACACTAGTTCTTGGAGTTATTTGGGGAAATGTTGTACTTGCAGTAAATCAGTGTAGAGTCCACTCTTCAAAATGGTATGAGACAAAAAACACTTAAGAAATCACAAAGGGCTGAAAAAAATAGCTTTCTAACAGGGAGCGTGTAAAGTTCAGGCTGTACTTCTTCCAGCCATCTGTTAGCACCATCTTTTTGTCTTTTTTGATTAAATGCAAAATTACCTTTGCAATAAAAGAACTTAGGAGCAGTGAACAGATTCCCAGCTCATCAGAGAAATTTTTAATAAGGTTTTATGTTGGAAATAAAAGCTAGATAAATTGGAAGCACGGTGATGCTTATCATTCTTTTTATCTTTGATGGTGCCAATGATGAAACACTGGAAAAACCAGAAGGAAAGTGATCAAGCAGCTGTCTCATGTAGTACAACTGAGTATTTTGTTGTGGGATAAGCTAACACTGGCCCATTGTGACAACTGGAAATGCAGGGCAGGGCATTTCTAAATTTCTTTTGGAGTTTATGGGAAAGGAAGGTATCTCCTTAAAGAGTTCTTAAGTAGGAGCTGTGTGAGTTGTCCTGTGGTGCTTTGTTGGCTGTAAGGTCAGCCCCAGGGATCAGCACCAGGCAGAGCTCTTCCATGCAGCCAATGAGCATCCTCCAGGGGTGCAAGTCTAGGACATGTGTCACATGAAGTACTCAAAGACGACATCAAATCAGATGACCCCCTTCTAATCTGTGTCCATTTTTTCCCAAAGTAAGACTGCAGTAAGTCATGGGTGAGGGTACCGTTATTTTAATTCTCTCTTCCTGTCCACATACTGCTATTTATATGTGAGCTAGTTCGGCTCATTTCAAGTCTTCTCTTTCACCCTGGCATTAGTTTTCCCCCCGCTCCCCTTCAAGATGCACTTTCAGTGGATGTGTTGGTGATGGCTTAACGGTTGGACTTCTGGTGATCTTGGGGATCTTTTCTAACCCTGATTCTGTTATTCTAAGATGCCTCTAACCAACAGCAGCAAATTTGTTTGCTACGTGAATACAATGTTATCAATGTATTTTTGTTTAATTAAGTGAAGGCTACTCTTTAAGGTGGAAATTAGCTCAGAAGAGAAATCTGTGAAGTGTTTAATAAGCTGCCTAAAGAGTTTGGGGGTTAAATTTTCTTCCTTTCTATTGTTACAAGCACAGAAAGCAATAGTTTGGGTGCAAAGGAGGACTTGAAATTCTGCTTTGTTTCCATGAAAGTGACAATTCCATCAGTAAAAAAAGTTGCCTGTTGGTTTGGCTGCAGATCTCAGTTAATGCATATTAGAAGCTTGTGGGGAGACCTGGAGGCTTCCAGTTGCATTACTAGAGCAGTGAAATGTTCCTTTTCAGAGGTTTTATTTGAACATAGAAGTATGCATGAATTCTTACTGTCAATAATATGAAAGGGAGTAAGAGATATTAGGCAGAATTAAGTCAGACTGCCTGAAAATCGCTATTTCTCTCATGCTTATCCATCCATTTTGAAGGCATGGTGAAGTAATCCTTTCTTACAGGTAATTGTGGTTACTACTAGCAGGAGAATAGATCTCAGAACCTGAGCTGCTTTCTGTGTGCAAAGCACTGGATGTTGTGTGGCTACAGGTGTTACTTGAAGATGTCTGGGAATAAAGAGTGTACCGAAGACGTTTTGTCCCTTTGTACTGTTACAAGACTGTATGAGTGTTAAAGAAAAACTATTACCAAAAAAGAAAAGCTGTAAATGTGCTCTGAATCCGTGATATGGTTGTATCTGTGAGGTGTGCCAGTCCGTGTCAGTCGGTGACATGTGTGGTGGTGTAGGCACTATTAGTAATCGCTGCGCATCTGTTTGCGTTCAGAGCATCCTCATTTTAATGAACCACTTGCCTGGGAAGCATGCACTGTGGAGATAGCTGCAGATGCAAGAACGGAACAGAAGGATTATTAACACCTTTTACTGTGTCTTCCATGTCCTTTGGATTGGAAGAATGTTACAAATTTGATGTGTCTGTGCTTCACTGAAGCTGTTCAACACTGCCTGCTCATTCTGAATGTCAGAACTGCTTTCCAAGATCTTAAAGAACACAAACACAGACCTTCAGTAGCACCTCTTAACTTTGGCTTTTCAGTACACTGATAAAGGAGGGATAAAAACCAGCTAGAGAACTAGAGGCTTAGAAACAAACAAGCAGAAACCTCTTGTCCTGTTTGAGTCTAGGCTGTTGTTAGATCTTTTTTCAGCATGCTCTAAACATGGGCTCCTTGAGTTGGTATGGGATTTGGATCTTGTGCTGCCTGCTTTCAGTCCCCAAGATAACGTCATTATGAGTGTTGTCAGCAAGGTGCCTTGCAGTCTCTGTGGCTTTGCTAAAGCTGTTTTGGGGACTGTACCTCTGCTTGCTTATCTCAACGTTTCAGTTTTTGCATGCTGGAGGAAGGGTTGTTTCAGCCTTCATTGGTGTCGATTCATTATAGGTTGTCCAAAGATTGTGGTTTAGTAGATGAGTTTGTCTAAGATGTGTAATACAGGGGGAGTCACGAGCTGGCTGGTTTTGCTGCTAACAGCATGGACTTTGCTTGTTTGAAGCATGTGGCAAGGTAGAGGACACAACCTTACATTGTAAACGTGTTTTTGTCACCACAGAAACAGGTGTCAATGTGTATGTGGACCGTTTGGGTTTGCAGCATGATGGCATTTATTCCTGGTTGACATGCATAGTCTCAAATATAACTGCTGCTTTACCGAGTCATTTAGAAAGAAAAGGTGAAGTTGCATAAATTGAGTAAAGTAGATTGCTTAGCATTTGAAAAGATCTGAAAATAAGGTGGTTTTTTTCAGTTATAAGTTTTAAACTTGCTAAAATGTCACATTGCATTTTCAGTGCCACTTGAGAAAATCTATTGCTTTTAGAAGAAATTCCCTGTATTGCTTAGGTACCTCCACCAGCACTCTTTGTCGGCCCCTTCACCCACAGCCATGCAGTGAGGTGGAAGCCATCGTTCTGAGGATGCCAAGCATGGCTCTAAAAACAGCCATAAGAAGTCATCATGTTGCATAAATGTATATGTCCCCAGTCGCTCCATTTCTTGTCCTTTGCTCTCTGCTGTGAGTTTTGGTGCATCCTTATGGATGAGTGATTTTAAATTCATTCTACCAATGCAGCTATTTCTTAGTTTGGTGTTTGCCATCATGGTCACATTTCAGATTAGAACTGGAGATAGTGAAGCAGTGGAGGGTATCGGATGCTTGTGCACTTCTAAAATTTGCTTTGGAGCACTGGTGAGTGCCCCAGAGCAGTGCATCAGAGTGTCATTGCTGATTCTATTTTTAGCTGAGGGAAGTCTAAAACCAGAGACTAGAGTAACTGTTCCACGCAGTTCTACGCATACATTTGTTTGCTCTGAATTTTCAGCTTCACACTAATTCTATCAGTTTAGTGTGAAATATTTTGACATTAATGGGACGCTCCCAAACTGCAAGAGTATTGTTTTTTCTCATGTCATACATAGGTGCTGTCTTGATAGGAGCCATGGCAGGGAGATGTAAATTATGTGAAATCTAAAAAGCAAAGAAACACTGTACATCTCATCCAGAGAGACCAGACAGCATTTTGTATAACTATTGTTCCTGTGGCATTGTGCATTATGAAGCATGCAATTCGGGTAGCCCTGCCATGCCCCTGTTTAGGAAGACGAGCTCTTTCTCTGAGCTTAGCATGCAAAAACAGAGTAATTGAAGTGAATGCTAATTGAATCTCAGTAGAACAGTGGGACTGACTCCAGCAGCCCCTGGGCAGGATCAGCTCCTGCTGGGTCTTTCTGGTTTACCTGACCTGATCCCACAGCCCCAGTGCTGGGTAGCAAACCTCCTCGCAAAGTCTTCCCTTCTTTGTCCTCCATGGTTTGGTTTGGGCAAATAGCCCAGCACCAGCACATTTCTATGGCAGTAACTGCTGAAGGTTTGAAAACCTGCTTTTGGGAAGGGCTATAAATTATTATGGCTATTATGGCCACAAATTGAAGCATAGGAAGTTCCGCACAAATGTGCATGGGAACTTCTTCACAGTGCAGTGATGGAGCACTGCAGCTGCACAGAGAGGTGGTGGGGTCTGCTTCTCTGGAGATGTTCAAGACCCACCTGGACACCACCTGTGCAACCTGGGCTGGGAGCTGCTTTGGCAGGGGGTTGGACTCGATGATCTCTGGAGGTCTCTTCCAACCCCTACAATTCTGTGATTCTGTGATAAGAAGTGCAGTGTTTTCATTCTGCATTTGGCTTAATTTATTTACTTCTGTGCACAAGATCTGGTAGCAATGGGGGACAACAGGCTTACTTTGCATGATGGAGGTTTTCCAGGGATTTTGTGGCATTGCATTCTTACCTATTCTGTAATGTTTCCTGGCTCCTTAAACAGTAAGATTATATTGAGACATCCTTCCCCCCCCTTCCCTGTGTCAACTTTGCTATTAATTTCTGAAAAAAAGTAAAGTTTTTTACTTTTACAAGTAAAAGGTGTGAGGAGGCCAAGAGCTGGGCCATCCTCCTGTGCATGCCGCCCTGCGTCCCACCAGTGGGAAGATAGACACTTAATAGCCATGCTTTTTTATTTTTCTTTTTGTAGGTTAATTCAGTAAGAACAGGATTGGGGAAAAGGTGCATTGTTCCAGTGTCTTGTCCCATGTCAGCTGCACTAACTCCTGGAGTTTCACCATCCATGCCAGTGCCTATGCCAGGTACTACCCTTTCTGGCTCAGTAACGCCCTGTGTGATGCCTCTTTGTCAGTACGGAGGAGTTTTCCCTACGCCGCTTTATGGAGTGCAGTGGTCGGGGCCGGCAGCGCGGCCGGGGCTGGTAGGAGGGCAGAGCATTGCTCATTTCTCAGCTCTTGGCAAAGCTTGCTTGCAGATGTACCCTGTGCCGTTGCAGCAGCCCACGGCCGACCCGCCCGGCCCACACGTGAGGATGACGTAGCATGGTGGGCTCCAGTAGGTGACGGTGATAGCGACCTCGTGTCGATCTGTAGATGCCATACGTGTCGGAGAGGCGCGGGTCTGCCGCCGGCCCGCAGCAGGCCTGCCAGCCTACACAGCCATACACCGCATCCAGCAATCACTGTGAAGGGTTTCACAAGAGATGGATTGTTTGTTATGGCAATATCTGCATCTATGTCATTGCTAAAGACACTTTATTATATTGTGTTCTGATGTTTTTACACTTGCAATCCTTGAAGTTGATGTACTTGAATTGATGACTAGAAATTGTACTAACTTGCAGGAGTACAGTGCCTTGAATATCAGCTTTTCAGTTCCAGCTGGAAAGAGATGTAAAAATATTTGAAAGGTGTATTTTATTTATGATTTGCTTGTGAGTAGAGTTCTTTTCCTTTGCAAAGATATTGAAGGTTTACAGTCGAGCTCGTCACCGGTTTCATTCTGCTGTAAATGCTTTAATTTTAATTGATGTGTTGAATTTTCATTTCTGAGGCTTTAAAAAAAAAAATAAGTGAGGTGAATTTTGTTTGAGATACTGATCGAAACTTATTGTGTTCGTGCAAGGAGTAGTGAAATGCACATTTTAAAACAGGAGCATTTACAGAGCAGTCCTAGTAGGTTGTTTATCAGAACAGGTAATAGCTTCGGGCAGTGCAATTCATTCCTTCCAGCCTTTGGTAGAGCTGCTGCAGATGGCAGCCTGCTGCCGGCGTGGGCACGCGAGTACTGCTTTCTTCATGATCACAGCAGCAAATTGGATTACATTTTCTTTCCCTACCGGGCTTTTATAATTGAGTTAAATTACAAACCCATGTGTGTTCTGTAAGTGAAAAGTGCAATGGAAGTCTTGGTCACAGGAGCACGTCCGCAGGTCGGTGTCAGAGCTGTGTCAGTCCACGCATGCGTGTGCTCCGCCTTCAGTTCCACGGCACGGGCTAAGAGAGTGTTCTGCCACTCCAGTGCTAACGGTGTTCACGTTGAAATGAAATGAAAATGTGAAGCTCTTACTTTTCTTTTCCTCCTCTGTGAGCAATGGAAAGCTTTGGAATCTCACCACCTTTCACCTGAATTTTTTTCCCTCTTTTTTTTCTTTTTTTAATCAAGTTTGCACCGTAGGCGGCCTGGACAGCTCCCTCCCATTTGCGAGTTGCTTTTTGCCTCTTTTACTGTGCTTAGAGTCTGCATCTGCACCTCTCAGTCTAAAGGCACGAGGTAACCACTGACACTGATTTGCTGATGGTAAGTTCCATTTCTATAGATGGCAGTAAGGGCCGTCCCTAAAGGCACAGGGAACCAATCGAGCGGTCTGACCTAAAGGCG
>VXAB01008900.1:668377-697471 GCA_013399175.1 Odontophorus gujanensis | reverse complement strand
ACAGTGCCTTGAATATCAGCTTTTCAGTTCCAGCTGGAAAGAGATGTAAAAATATTTGAAAGGTGTATTTTATTTATGATTTGCTTGTGAGTAGAGTTCTTTTCCTTTGCAAAGATATTGAAGGTTTACAGTCGAGCTCGTCACCGGTTTCATTCTGCTGTAAATGCTTTAATTTTAATTGATGTGTTGAATTTTCATTTCTGAGGCTTTAAAAAAAAAAATAAGTGAGGTGAAGTTTGTTTGAGATACTGATCGAAACTTATTGTGTTCGTGCAAGGAGTAGTGAAATGCACATTTTAAAACAGGAGCATTTACAGAGCAGTCCTAGTAGGTTGTTTATCAGAACAGGTAATAGCTTCGGGCAGTGCAATTCATTCCTTCCAGCCTTTGGTAGAGCTGCTGCAGATGGCAGCCTGCTGCCGGCGTGGGCACGCGAGTACTGCTTTCTTCATGATCACAGCAGCAAATTGGATTACATTTTCTTTCCCTACCGGGCTTTTATAATTGAGTTAAATTACAAACCCATGTGTGTTCTGTAAGTGAAAAGTGCAATGGAAGTCTTGGTCACAGGAGCACGTCCGCAGGTCGGTGTCAGAGCTGTGTCAGTCCACGCATGCGTGTGCTCCGCCTTCAGTTCCACGGCACGGGCTAAGAGAGTGTTCTGCCACTCCAGTGCTAACGGTGTTCACGTTGAAATGAAATGAAAATGTGAAGCTCTTACTTTTCTTTTCCTCCTCTGTGAGCAATGGAAAGCTTTGGAATCTCACCACCTTTCACCTGAATTTTTTTCCCTCTTTTTTTTCTTTTTTTAATCAAGTTTGCACCGTAGGCGGCATGGACAGCTCCCTCCCGTTTGCGAGTTGCTTTTTGCCTCTTTTACTGTGCTTAGAGTCTGCATCTGCACCTCTCAGTCTAAAGGCACGAGGTAACCACTGACACTGATTTGCTGATGGTAAGTTCCATTTCTATAGATGGCAGTAAGGGCCGTCCCTACAGGCACAGGGAACCAAACGAGCGGTCAGACCTGAAGGCGCGTTGCTCTGTATTGCAGTGACATTCTATACTGTCTGCTGACGGGCAGAGATGTCTTGTGCTGCCAACCTGTGAATTGTATAGTTCTATTGTACTTCGAACATTATTCTGTCTAAATTATTTCATTTGTACCCTTTGAATATATTATTCCATCAATTCAGTTAGAATTGAATTTTATAGACAATTACGCAGAGTCTTCTGCCTGGGCAAAATACTTACTGTAGTAAGAGATTTCTGTTCTCTGTAACATGTGTCTTTAATTTGTTTGGGTTTTTTAGATTCATGTCTGTATGCTTCATGAGCAAACATGGAAAATATGTTCTCACACCAGTTTTCCTTCAGCTTGCACTGAATCCTACAGTTTGTTGCTATTGCCTGTTGTATAGTCCATCCCTTGTATACTGACAGAGTCAGTGACACTAAAAGCCCCAAGAAATTGTATAGATTAAAAAGAAGAAAAAATAAACATTTTGTGCTTGAAAACTGTGTGAAAAACCCAGTGTTTTTCTGAAAACAGAAGCGTGTCAATTCCCCGCTTTCCCGGGTAACTCTGTGCCTGTTTTCCAGCCTTCTGTGAGAAGGATTAGATGCCGTGCCTCCACTGCACCTCGGTGCCTGCCCAGAGCTGCGTCCCACCTCTTGCAGCTGCAGATGTGAAGCGGTGCTCCAGAAGCGATGTAGTGCCACCCCACAGAACCTCACTGCTGCTGCAGCATTTCTGGTGCTCCACTGCTGCAAAGCAGGCCGGGCTGGAACATTACATGGGTTATTTTAGGAGATGGTATCTTTAGCATCTCATTTGTACTGTCAGCGATACTGCAGTTGGGTAGGTGGTAAATGAGGCGTTTGGACAGTGCATATCACACACTGCAAGCACCAGGGAAGCCCCATTAGCATGATCCTGGCATAATTTAAATGTGAGGGAGGGCATCTGAGAAACTTGGCCCCAATACAAGTTTGTGGTGTGTGCACGCTCTTGGCAGTTGCTGATGTTGGTGTAGGCTGCAGTAGAAATGAGGAAGGGATGTGCAGGAAGAGGTCTGGTACTTCTGCTTCTGCACTCTCGTATATCTGACATGTGCAGCTTTGCTGTGGGTGCTTGCGTGCATGTCAGGTGCCAGCCCTGCATTGCTGCTTGCTGGAGCCATCCCTCCTTCCACCCAGGCACAGCCAAAGCTGTGGGAGCACGCAGGGCTGCCTGGCACCGGGTTTGGTCCAGAGCTTACCGTGTTCATTTTATCGTTTGAAATGAAGTTTTCAGCTTTTTAGTGTCTGCTTTCCTAAGCTGGGCATCTTAAGCTAGAGGTGGGGCCAGAGCTTGATGCTTTCCTTTTCAGTGTTTGTGACTTGAATTCTGCGATAGCCATCTTGGCTTCAGCTCTTCTGGCTGCAAACTTCCTGCTATGTTTTGTTGTCCTTGATCACGCTGAAGGATGCTTTGGCCTTTGATAGTAATTAAGCAAATGATTTGAGATGGAACAAATGGGGCAACTTCTTAAGAAAAATGTGAGCAAAAGTGCTCTGCCTGCATCTTTGGAAAGAGAAAATGCTCTGCTCCAGGGGGCTGCTGGACATTGGATGTTTTTGTGTTTTAAGAAATTTGTTTCTTCAAAGCTGAACTATTTCTAGGAAGTCCACTTAAACAGGGCCAGTGGGCAGGTACTTGACTGTTAGCTATGTGCCTGTGCTTTATACGAAGCCTTCTAAAAGCACCGGATGTGTACTAGCAGCCATCAGCGCTGCTCGGCAGCAGGGCTGGCTGCCTGGTGTGCTGTGGGCTGGCTCCTGGTGACCTCTGCATTTTGCTGGATTTAACCAGCTTGTGCTGAGTGCTGTCATCCAGCCTGAGCCTGGCACTGAAGGCACTGTGGGGCCGGTGCTGCAGTGCTGGTGGGGGACAAGATATTGAAAGAGGGCTTCCAGCTGCTAAGTCACATACCTGGTGGTAAGGAAATGGAGTGGGACCAGTCTTGTGTTGGGAGTGCATCCATCAGCAGGGCAGCATAGGAGGGGACCCTGCATACTTCAAGGCTCGCTTGCATATCCTGGCTTGGCCTCTGTGGCATGTGTGTTCAATGAGCGATGCGAAAACTTGCCTGGCATAACTCTGGTCTTCATTCTATAACTTAGAGTTAATATTATTTAGCTGTTACTCTACACCTATCCCTCTGCTGTCTGATGCAGCTTCTGTCATTTTTCTCTGAGTTATTTGACACTGGTGGTTATCAAAAACAGTCTGATGAACGGAACGGACCAGTTGTCCAACCAAGCGTGGCAGCCTGAGTGCTTCTGAAAATTGATTCCTGTTTGGAAAGAGGTGGTAGTGCTGAATGCCAGTATTTCTGAAATGGACTTCTTAATCAGGATGCAGGTTTTGCCATTTGGTATTTGGGGAAGAAAATCACTAACACCTCTGTGTCACTCGTGGGGTTAACTTGGCTTTTTCAGTAGTTGCTGTTTCTCTTGAAGCATTTCTGTGGCCCTCGTGCAGTTCAGAGAACACTTAGCGTTCAGAGCATTCATTGGTATTGCTCAATAAGCAAGAGTTTGTTGTGGGCATCATTTAAGTGGTAAATACATCCTTCTACATTCTTTGAAAGTCAGCTGTGGAGAGTTTTGATCCAGAGTCTCTATTCTGAAATTACTTGACCTCAGCATTGCTTTCCTCGTCCTGCCTGAAAAAATGGCAAAGATTTCAAGACTTGTGGGCAAGGTTGGCATCTCACAAGTCAGCCAATATGGGAAAAACCTGTTTAGTGTTCTGCATGGCCGACGAGGACCCCAAACCTGACTTTCTGTAATGTTACTGAGGGTGTTGGCTTGGAGATGCAATAGTTTGTGTCTGTTTGATACCTTTATGAAGTTTTTTGTATTCTGGTTCCTCTTCTGCTGTTGTCAATCCCCGATTTTTGGTGCTGTTTGTGGGAAAGGATGGCTGTGCTGAAGAGGTGGGCCTGCTGAATGGGGGCAAGATCTGCGCAGAGTTCACTGGCTGGTGCTTCATTAGAGTAACAGAATCACAAGTTGAGAGCCGTGGTTGCAGACGGATGACTATCTTGCTATAGGATTGAATTTATGAAATGGCAACAACATGATCACGTGGAATCTCTTGACATGGTTATTCACCGAATCCTTGAATTAGAGTTTTTTTGTCATTTTTTTTTTTTTCTGTGTGTGTTTTAGTGGGGCTGACTTGTACTTATGCAGCTGTACCAATGCAGGTGTGAGCTGAGATTCAGCTGGGTGTTTGCGCAGGCTGACTGCTGTGCTGATTGTTGTTTCTCTTGAATGAGCCTGGTAAATACAGTTATCTTCCTGTCTATATTGCTGAAACTACCTGTTGAGCAGATGTGGACTGTGTTGTGGCTGACGTGTTGGTGATGTTTACCTGAGCAGGACTTGCTTTTTCCCGAGGTCTGTTTGTGGAGCTGTCCCTGCATGTGCAGCAGGAAGGCAGCGTTCTGACCCTGGCTCCACGTTCCTTCATTAAAGCAGATAAGCTGCAGAAGTGCACTGTAATAAAATGGATTTCAGGAGCTGTCAGGTTACAAATTCTGCATTATGAAAGAATTTCTGGCTCAAATTGACTTGGATGTACTGCGGTGCTTACGTTAGCATTGTCAGTAAATAGATTACCTGTAACTGAGTCATCTGCATAGGCTGGGGTACGTCCTGTTGCTGTCTTCAGGTTTTTCCCTATTACCTGGAGATCATTAATTTTGTCTGTTTTTCCTGGATGAACTTCATGCCAGGCTGTAGTTGTTATTAGTGGGCAAATGGTGAGAACTGTGGTGGCTCCAGGTGGATCTGTAGAACTGATATTGAGCAGAAGCTTGCGGAAGGATAACAACCAAGAAACAGTATTACTGAAGCAATTCTTCCTGTGAACAGACAGAGCAAGAAAGATGGGAGGGAGAAAACTGGGACTGCAGTTAATGAGAGCAAAGCCCAAACCAGGGAATCCCCCCAGGAGCTATGCCAAACGCAGCATCTGTTTGCATAGCACACTTTTCTCCCATATCCCATGTATTCCCTTCTGCCCTGAAGTACTCACTGCCTTTATTATTATTATTATTTTAGGAATCTAGCAAGCTTTATGCTGTATAAAAACATACATGGTGTGCATGATGCTGGGATGTAGGATGAAGGACCTCGGTGCACGTCACGGTGCAGTGGGTGCACAGCAGCAGGCCGTGTGCTGACCCTGTGCTGCTGCTCACAACCAGTGCTCAGTGCATTCCCTTCCAACTCCATTAGGAGCCCTGGAGCCCACGTAGCATCTTGCCCCCAGATAGGGACCTCTCTCTGAAGGAATGGGTGAGGTGCTCTGGTTCTGCCGCAGCAGCCCCTGACATGGGGTTTTAGGAATGTTTCTGCCGCCACGTTCTCAGAATGACACACGTGGTACTCTGTGAAGATTCTGGGTTCTGTTCTCATGCAGTACCTGAGCTGGCTCTCGTAGAAGTGCCTTCAGCACGCTGCGGTCTGTGATCTCACGTGGCCATTTTGTCTTTTAGATTCTGAAAATGCGACCGCCAGCGACTGACACGTGGCCCCCACAGCTACAGTGCCAAGCGCCAGGTCCCGCTGCAGCTAAAGAGGAGGAAGAGGAAGATGGGAAATGATTTGTCGTGTGTGAGAAATTCTGTGCCGTTCTGGTCCATTCTACACAATTTTGTAACTTCTTTCTAATCCTTTTTTTTTTTTTTTTAATTTATAGTTGGAAATACAAAAATGTTATGCAAAAAAATAAAGGAAAATTATTTTGGGGGAAAAAGGACTTTGTTCCAAATCGTTCCCTTCTGTTGTGAGCCAGGTTCCTGTGAGCAGCTTCTGAAGGAGAGGGAGGAGGAGGAGGAGGCATTCTTTCAAATGCTTTTTGTTTCATGCAGTTAATTGTAATTTAAGTAATTATCCAACAGATAAGCTAGGCACATGCATTCAGGTTCCACTAAAAAATACAGAAGATAAGTTCCAAGTCCGTTTGAATTTCTCGCAGTCAGAGCTGTTCTTTTGTAAAGAGAATACTTAAAATCTGGTCAAATCAAGTAAAGGAACCGACAGTGACCTCACTGAGAGTAACTTTGTACTTGTCGTTTCCATTTTTTTTAGCTCTTTCTCTGAGACTGGCCACATTTTCTTGCTGGAGTTAAATACAGTTCTCAAGTAACTACCAATTTTAAATGTGAGCCTGAAATCCTCCTGCAGACGAGTCAGTAATTGGAGCAAATTTTAAAAGACTTTCAAGTGCCTTCAACAAGCTGAAATTATGGTGGTGGGAGATTTCTTTTCCTTGATTCACTGACAATAGGCTTCAGCTGTCTGCTGGGCTGGGGCAATGTGCAGAGCCATTTGTAGCAATAATCTCATGAGTAATCATTTATTACAAAGGACTACTCCACTTCTTTTTGGTATTTTTTTTAGAGCAGTGGGTTTTAGTGCAGTTCCCGAGGAGTAGGAGTGCTGTTTTTGCTGTTGCATTCTGGCCCCAAACTCTTCCAGCCCACTGCCAAGCACTCAGACTTCAGTGGCTTCCCCTCGGCAGGGTCAGACCCCATGTTCTGTTCATTCTTTTTCTGGTACCAGGGAAATATGAATTTCTAGTTGCCCATAGCCTTTCCGTATCATCCCTTCTCGCATCCGGAGCCTGGCATATTGTTTCGTTGTTATCTGCCATGTTTGTCTCATCCAGCTCTCAGTTCGAAACAATAAATCTTATTTTGATGCCGCTGGTCACTATTTCCTTACCACTGCAGCTCTGATCTGCCCACGAGTCTGACCCAGAGCCAGCTGGGTCTTGGGGGTCGTGAAGCAAGGTGCTGATAAACGCCCAGGAAATCCAAAATGGAAGCCCCAGTAGTGAAATAGATGTTTGCACTAACTCTGTGCTTCTCTGTGTCGCCTCCTGTCCTGCCCATGTCTAAGGAAATGGAAATCACCTCCTGGCTGAGGGCAGGTGCTGAGGGCTGTTGGTAAAGTGTTGCTTGCTCCCACTGCAGGAGTGTTTCATTCCCTTTGGAGCAGAGGATGCCTGGGGACCCACTGCGCAGCGCTCCTTCCCCTCACGTTGCTGGTCCCTCCAGTCTGCGTGGAATGCTCCCTGTCCCACAGCTCTGCGTGGGGACGGCAGTGCCGTGGCCCTGTTGTCTGCTCTGGGGGTGAGCACTGTGCCATCGAGCACAGCAACACCGTGCTCTGCCACTACCTGGCGTTTTGCTCTCGAGCAGCCTTGTAGGCTGCTTGCTGCAGGGCAGTGCCCGCTGCCTCTCATGGCCTCGCCCTGCCTTTCTGGTGCCCATTCCTACTGATGCTCATGCAAACCCTTGGGCTTCTTCATGGCCACGACTTCAAGAAGCTGAAGGCCTCCCATCTCCAGATAAGTATTTTAAAAACCGTCTGTGAGTATTCAGAATAAATATAGGTGTTAGTATCAGGACTGAAAGCTGTAGCATGTAGGATGTTCGTTGCCCCCACTTCTGCAAAGGGGACTCACCTTTAATCCAGCTCCTCTGCTCAGTTCCTGGCTGCAGCCCGTGTACTTACTGCTTGTGCTGCGCTCTGAACTCAGCCCGCAGTGCACCGAGGTGCTCGCACTGCTCAGCATGGCCTCAGGTGCTGCTCTGTCCCTACTGCCTCCAGCCCCTGTTCCTCAGAGCAGTAACAAGTGTGCTCCTATCAGCTTAGTGCAAAGCTAGTGTTACGGGTTAGAGTTAAATCAGAATTACCTTCTGCTGACTGTGCTGAAGTGTCAGATCTCAGCTGATGACTTTGGGGCTGCAAGGGAAGAAACCACTGTGAGGTGCAGCGCTGTGTATTAGGAAGAGCGCAGCCTCAAAAAGCCAGCAACAGGAGCTCTATGATGTGTGAAAGTGTGAGCAAGGACTGGGACAGCAAAGCTCTCTCCTGGTGGGGCTGGGACCCCCACACGGGCAGTCCTATGTGTGGTGTGAGCAGGAGGCTGCATCCTCACTGCAGTGGGACCCTGATGCTTGGTCCTTGCCATGCGTCCCGCATGCCTATAATGTTACTTCAGAGCTTACAGCACTCCTGGTGCTTCCTGTGGGCTTGGCCTGGCTTTGTGGGCAGCCCCAGGGCTCCATTCTGGCATTGCCACATACCAGCAAGCTGCTGCCTGATGCTGACCCTTGGGAAGTGTTCTTCCATGCCACCTCCCAGCCCCTCCAGCTCATACAGGCCTGTGCTGCCTCCTGGGAAAACAGCTCTGAGAACAGAGAAACAAATCCTTCCGTTTGGTGCTGGGTGCTATGAAAGCAATCTAGCACTTCTGCTGTAGGCATAGCCATGCCCAATGTAATGGGCTCCTCGGAGTTTGTCAGTTATTCTGAAATTCCTTTAAGTGTAAAACAAGGGTTTAAGAATGAATGAACTACTTCTTGCAATCTCGCTATTGGTCGTGTAGCTGTGAGGTTTGGGGTGTACAAGAGTTAAGGCAAAATTCGCTTTCTAGTTAGCTCCACTGTAGGCAGGCTCCCAGAGGTTGTTGTTCCTGCTGCTTCTGTCCCCATCGCCTGCTCAAGTCTCAGAATAATTTGCAGTGATTTCTGGATTATTTGTGTGGGCATCTGGTGATGCTCAGTCTGTCCCTGGGAACATCCTAAGAGATGTTAATCAATGTGAAGCTGATCACCACCAGGGAGGGGTGGCTGGAGGTGTCAGCTAGTCGGGCTTTAGGAAGGCTCTCTCGGCGAAGCCTTGAGCACAGATGGCAGCTGGGCTGCCTCGTAACCTCAGGGAGCATGGTGATTACTTAGCTGAGGTGAAATGATGGCTGCAAGCCAAAGTAGCCTGGCTTTGGGGCTGATTGGCTCAAGAGACGAGGCTTCCCAAAACCTAACGGAGCAGGTATGACAGAGAATCACACTTGTGTACCCTAGCTAAATCATGCAGAACGACGATGGGATTTATGTGAGACTCCTCTCAGATCCGCTCAGAAGGTGCAGAGTTAAGTACCAGGGTATTATTTGGCTGCGCTGACAGCAGCTCATCTCCTCTTGGGCACGCTGGGTAAAGCATAGCGAGGTGTAGGTTGGTGTGAGGCCCCCACGGACTGGCAGCCTTGGGCCTGGGCCTCCTGCTGCTGCCTTGCCTGGCCTGGTGCAGGGAATGGTCAGAGCCTGCATGGCCCTAGGGATCCTACATGCAGCTGATGGGGCCTGTGCCCCTCTCCCCCCAGCCAGGCCAGTGTGACCCATAGGGCAGTTGTGTTGCCAAGGCTTGGGCAGCACTCCAAGGCAGGAGAGCCCAGAGAAGCACGCAGTGCTGGTAGGCAAGGGTGCTTAGCAACAGGAGCTGTGGAAGATGCTGCATTTCTCCCTGACAGCCTTGCTGCTGTCAGAGCACAGAGTGCAAACGCTCGGTGTGTCAGCATGACTGTGCACCTAGGAAACACAGTTTAATTTGAACAAAAAGAAATATGATTGCAGCGACAGAAGAAAATAATTGCAAAATGTTAAAGATGCAGCTTAACTTCCTGCAACGGTGACTTTTGGAGCAGAAAAGTATTCTAACTGCCAATGACTCAGGAAAAAAATGTTGAAAAGTTTTCAAATCCTCCCCGGCATCTAACAGTTGCAGTGAGATTTGAGAGCATGTGTGAATGGTTTATTTTCTGTCCTCGGTTTCTTGGCACTTCAGCACTTGGAGCTGAATCTCTGGTAAGAAAGGGAGGAATAAATTTGGCGAGATGCTGATCTGATGGGGACACATGGAGATATGTGAGGCTGGGAGGTGTTTAACGAGGATTCCAAGGGCTGTTAGCATAGTCACGGAAATCAAGAGTCAGCTAAAAACATCAAACATAGCAAAATAGTTCTCAAATATTTGCTGTTGCATGTGAGAGCTCGGGCTGCCAGGGCTTTGGCAGCAGCTGACGTGGGGAGTGCTTGGGACGTAGGTGCGTGTGGAGACTTCACAGCCTGAAATGTGACGCTTGGAGGAGTTATTGTCCAGCTTCACCTGGCTTTGTTGTCCTTTTTAATCTGAGGTCTGCGTTGGTTTAAAAAAGAAAAGCCATAAATATGAGTGGTAAAAGCTCAGCAGTGCTGCGCCTGCCAATTGGTGGCAGAATGAGCCTTCGTTTTCGTGTACCTGGTGGTGCTGCCTGGTACTGGGGGAGCAGGGAGGGGAGGTGGAGGACATCTTTCTTCTAGTGCACCGACACCGTCGGCAGGACAGATCCGTGGCTCTGCTCGTGCTGGTGCAGGGTCAGTCAGTGGTTGCACTGCAGTAGGAATCTAGGCATGTATTTCCAGGTATTTTTTCTGATGAACGTTCATCACTGAGGGGTGATATGAAAGGAAGAATGCAATTAGCACTGTGATGTGTAAAATGTTTCTGTTTGCTGACACAAGGGATACAAGTCCGGTAGAGCCAACTGCTCAGAGCCCTTTCTTTGTGCTCCTGCCTGCCATTATTCTTCACTGTTTTCTATCAGTTATTATAAAACTAGGCAAGGAAAACTGTTTGAAGATTAACTCTCTGGGTGGTTCTTCAATGGAAAAATGTGAGTGCTAGAAAATCAAAACTGAATGCTCTTAGTTTGAGCTGTGGCTGTTAACAGGGGTCCCATCTCCAGCCCAGAGGTAACGATGCTCAGCATGCTGGCAGCACAAGGAAGGTGAGAGAGGCATAAGCACAGGAAGAGCTCCACCACCTGCCCAGAGGCTTTTGGAGCCATCAGGAGATGTGGGTGCTGTGTGGGGGTGCTGCAGGTTCCCCTGAGCAGCCCAAGTGTGACCCCAGTGCCAATGCAGCCAGGTTCCCGCAGTCCCGCGGTGTGTTCTAACACAAGGAGCAGGAGCAGGCCCTCTGTGGGGCAGTGCCCCATAGCTGCTCAATAAGTAGCCGGACTGTTTGGTTACCTCCCTTGACCGGAGTGCCTCGCCCACCTTTGCAGGCTCATAGAGCTCTTTCTGCAAGGAAGATGGATCGGCCACACGTCTCACCAGCAGTGCTGTTTATTTCCAGAGGCTGCACAGAGCTCAGCTTCCCTAAGCGAGCACAGAGCAGGCGGCAGCTCCCCTCTCCTGGCTGCTGCTCTGGGCACTCAGCCCTCAGCTGCCCCATGGGGCTGAGGCCCTACAAGCAGCCAGTGCCCACGCCCCAACTCAATGCTTGCAGACAGGGAAGCCTTCCTGCCACTGCGCTCGGCTCCTGACCTCCCTCAGCTATTTTTGGGTGATGCCTCCTATTGTTTCAGCCCTCCAAAAAAAGCTCAGCGCACCTTGCTGTAATGCCGGCACCATTTGCAGCAGGGGCAGCAGCCTCAGCACAGCTCCGCCTGCCCTCTGTGCTCTGGGATGGCCGTGCAGGCTGCGAAAGGCCGGTGTGGTTTGACTACTCTGTGCTGGTGCGGAGGCATCGTCACTGCTTTCCAAACAGACTTTCCCCTTTTGCTGTGTAAGGACCGGATGAGTCCCCTAAGGTAAGTGGACCATCAGCAGGAGTGATGACGCTGTGAAAGAGCATAATAACACCGTGAGCAGAGAACCTAAGGATGTGGAGTTTTAAAAGCCCTTCTGCCCCCTGCCTCGAGCAGGTCTGAGCAGCTCCCCAGGCCCCTGCCCTCGCCCTGCTCCCTCGCCCTGGCCCGGTGCTGGGCAGATGCTCTTTAAGCGCTACTGTCCTTCCCCTCTGCTCCATCCTCTCCCGGAGCAGGAGCAGGTGCACTGCTGGGGCCGTGCCTGCAGCCCCAAGGGGTGGGCTCCGGTAGCAGCATGGGGTTGCTCTGTGGGGCCAGTCTGTGGTGAACCCCATGGATGCTTCGAGCTGCCCGAGAGCCACTCCCAGCTCTTTATTTTCCTACGGAGCTAAGAACCAAGCATTGAAGTTCCACTCGTGCGGGCCGTGTTTTCCACGCGGGCGCCACTTCTGATTGGCCCGAGTTCCTTTCCTGCAGCAGCAGCCTTGTCTCAGCTCTTTGTCATGGTGATTCAGTAATGCTTCACCGTTGTCATGGTTGCGGGGCTACTACTGAAGCCAAAGCAATTGCACAGCCCTTTTATTCATAGTTTCAGTGTATAAACTAATTAAGTAAACTGAAAGCTGCAGCCTCTTCCCTGAGCCTTGTTTTTGTAATACCCAGCATCAGATGGGCTCTATTTCTGCCATCCTTCCAAATATCAAAAACCTGACTAGTGCTTCATCTCCTCGGATGAATTTAGAGGTGGGCAGAGTTCACTGATCATTGAATCGCCCAGAAGCGTTCTCTCAAAGCTGCGAGGGTCTCTGAAAACCTCTTTTGAGCAGCGAGGCCGGAGATGGGAGCCGGCGTGTTCCAACCAAGCCGCATTCCTTATCGCTGCTCTGCTCGTGGCAGAAACCCAATCATAATGTTTGGTTTCTGAGTTCATGCTTTGCTGTGTACTGTGTTCTGCTGGCAGAATGATTTAGGGGAGTTCTGCCCAGGGGTGGCAGGGTGGGCTGTGAGCAAAATGCCCTCCATGGCTGCAAACAGGGTCTCTTGCAATCGTGTTTTTGTTATGATCATGTAAGCACGGAGTCCATTTGCAACCCCTGAGAGCAACGAGGGGAACCCGGTGGTTTCTGCGTGAGATGGGAACGGTTGCTCTGGCATTTGCCTTTGTCAGGGAATGAGTTGGAAGATTTAGTGTCCCGGATTGGTGCCCTGTTTGCTGATCAGCTGCTGCTCTGCCCTTGGCAGTCATCCTTGTGAGCTCTGGGCGAGAGGGAATTTAAGGATAAATTGAAACAGAACAGAAACCTATTTCCTGCTAAAATTAGCTGTGTTTCTGCGTTCGCTGGGTATCTCTCCGTGATGATGCACTTGCTCTGGCATCTCATCCCTGGAGAACAGTGCTGTTGTGGGGTCACCCTTCTTTCCCCCAGCCCTCCTCCTCAGCATGCAGTGGGAATTGTTTCCCCTCCTGCAGTTACGCTGTGCTGGGGACACTGTGCTGAGCAGCTCATCCCACTATGCAGGGGAGCATGGGACGGGGGCTGGTGGGTGCTGGGGCTCTGCTGCCCTGGGCAGCACTGATAGGCTGTACCAAAATCTGCCCCTGTGTACCCCAGCCCCTAGGTGGACACTGCTGAGGCTGGCTGCTAGAATGCAAAGCAAAAACATCAACCTATTCCTTTGCCTCTTGCTGCCTCTGAACAAGGCCAGCCCTTACATGAGGTTTCCACAGTGGGAAGCATAGGAGTATTTCCATGAGTGCCATCCCTGCCCTGTGCATGGAGCAGTGGGAGCCACTGTAACAGCAGCATCAGTACAGCTGGGAATGCAGGTTCACCCAGCCCGGTCTGCATCACTGCCACAGTTGTATTATTGTCTGTTTCTTCTGATGCTTATTTTTTTAATTCAGTAAAGTGGTGTTGCAGTGCCTTGTTGCTGCAGCTTGTTATGCCCTGAGTGTGCAGCCTCATCCTGCAATGCCTGCTTTTCCTTTTGCACGAGCAGAGATGGATCTCCTGCCCTGCACCAGGCCGTGCCTGCAGGCTGGCAGTGAAGCAGTGACAACGGCCTCCTCACACACCGAGGTGCTGTATGCTGGGCAATGCCCTCCAGGAGGCAGCCAGTCCGTAACCTCCGAGCTTCTGCCTGATGTCTGGGTGCTGAGAGCAGTGACCATGTGAAATATTTCATCTCAAAGCAGAGAGTTTTTTCAATGCTGCGCTTTAAGAAAGTTTATCATCAAAGCAAGGCAGCCTGATGAGGTATAACTTCATCTCTGCAAAGCCAGTTTCTCAGTTAAGTTCAGCACTGAGAATTCTGAATTTACTAAATCCCCTGTATTCAAATATGCTGCTATAAATACCTCAGAGTGAAGACTCTTTTTCCTTTCTGTAAATGATGGCTAGAAACACTCTCGTCACTACTATTTTCAGCATGCTGATCTAAAAAACAGCTCTGTAGCAGGGAGCTTACCTCAAAGAGATGTCAAGAGTTTCTGAATAATTTTTTGCCACTCCTTCACAGAGCTCAGTATTTGGTCGGAGTGCTTGTTTGTTTTATAGGAGCCTGTTTGCACTGATGTTTGCCGTTCTGCGTGCTTGGAAGACCAGTAACACTATGGGCTTTAACTATAAAAATGAGACCCTTAGCACTTCAGGAACATCTTCACCTTGCCATTTGCTAGGCATGTGAAGCACCAGGTCCAGGCACTTCCGAGCTCAACCTACGGGATTGTATTGCAGAACACAAATGCAGCAAAAAAGGAAGAAGAGCATTGCTCTGTAACAGGTCGGTAGACACTTTGTAGAAACATTTCCTCCAGATGGTGCAGCTCAGCACAGGGGAAGGTTTTACCTGGGAAAAGTGCCCTCCAAGGTGATGTGCATGGGGAAGGGCAGCACCACGCCGCCATGTGGGGCATCCCCTGCTCTGTAAAGGAGTCTCTCCTCTTGGCAGCCATGCTATGCACCAGGAAGGAGCAGGTGCTGGGAGAGAGGGAACTGAGGGAAGGAAAGGAAGAGGAAAAGGTGACAAGGAGTGTGTGGCCTGTGGGGAAGATGCAGGTGGTGACACGGTGTAGCCTACACCAAAGGAAGTTCAGCTCTTTGATAGACACCTTCTGCCAGGATAACACTTTCTTTTTTCTTTTCCAAGTAACAATTTGCTAACAAAGGAGGTGCCAAGTAGGGCAGTTAATAATTTTCTTTTGTCAAGGGGCTGTTCACACAGCATGCATCAGATGCTCAGCTGAGGCTGGGCCAACCTCAGCAGTCCGGTGCTGCCAGCGGGAGTGCACCATGCCTGGGGGCTGCTCTCAGACACACTTTGGGATCATTTGGGATCAGTTAGAAGTGTTCTGGAGGCTGCCACCTCATTTCTGAGCAGCCTGAGGTGGAACAAATGGTGGGAACGGTGCGGTGCCACCAGGCCTCACCCAGGTGTGAGATGCCAGGTGCCATGTTGATTTACCATTGATGGGGATACAGGGAGGATCTCACTGCCAGCAAAATGTGATCAGCTTCTCCATGTGACTGGGAATGCTGTGTTTTTGCAAAGCAGGGGCTTGTTTGGAGCTAATCTTCAGGATGAAGGAACGCACTTATGATTCTGGAGGAAGGATTCCGTTGCTGATAAACATCAGTACATCTTTTTTAGCACAGCAAATTAAGCATGAGACTGTAACTATTTATAAATACCCTAAGGGGTGAATATCAAGCAGGAAGAACTGCTGGAGTTAAAGGTTAATGTTAGCCTAGGATCATGTGGGTATGAATTAGTCATGAATAAGTGCAGACTGAAGATGAGAAGACTGTTCACAGTAACATGAGGAGCAAAAGTCTGCAACTGGGGAAGGCCTGAGAAACCCACAGAAGGGTTGTGCAACCCAACAGATATCCCTGAGGGCAGAATAGCACGTACAAGTGGGGCATCCTTGGGAGTTTGTAGTGCTGACCACTGCTTCCCATCTGACTGTGTCCAGGTCTGGGGCACCCAGCACAAGAAGGTTGTGGAGCTGTTGGGTAGGCAAGTTCAGAGGAAGGGCCACTAAGATGATCACAGAACTGGAGCACCACTACTATGAAGAAAGGCTGAGGGAGTTGGGCTTGTTTTGCTTGGAGGAGGCTCCAGGGAGACCTTGTTGTGGCCTGCTGGTACTCAGAGAGGGCTATAAACTAGATAGAGACCTTTTTACACAAGAAGATAGCAATCGAACAAAGGGGAATGGCTTCAAACTAAAAGACAGGAGATTTGGGTTAGACATTAGGAAGAAATTCTTTCCTCAGAAGGTGGTGAGGCACAGGCTCAGGTTGCCCTGAGAGGTTGTGGATGCCCAATCCCTGGAGGCATTCTAGACAAGGCTGAATGGGTCATCAGGCAATGTGATCCAGTGGGAGATGTCCCAGCCCACAGCAGAGGGGTTGGAAATGAATGAACATGAAGGAACCCTTCCAACACAACCCATCCTATAATCCCTCACCTGGTGAAAGGGAGTTGCAGGAGCCTCACTGTGACCACAGCCTCGTTTCTCTGGGACTTCATGCCATATAAGTACAGCAGGCAGAGCAGAATGCCTGCTGGTGGGCCAGCTCTGTGCTCAGTGATCTCTTGCTATTATCATGCCACAAGAACTGAAAATAGGACCTTGAAAAAAATAAAACACTGTAAGAATGCTGCAAATACAGGTATGGACATATAATTGCCTCTATTTAGGTGTAACTTTGAAAAGTTTCAGTAACTTTTAGAGCTGCAGACTGTACTGAATGTCAGAATGCTGCTGGCTAATATTTGTGTGGGATGGAAAGCTTTTGTGGGTATCTGGTTTGGATCGCACATTTTTAGGGTGCTCAACCTGAAGATCAGTTTAAGGTGTACCTTTATGATATACCCAGCTGAGCATCTCCTATTTCATGGACAGCAATTCTTTACTGGTGCAATGTGAATAAAATTGCAGTTCACAGCCCAGGCAGAAGATGAGTGATATGAAATCCTCGAAAGAACTAAAGGAACCTAAAGCAATTTGTCAAGCTATTTAGTTACATCTTCATGTTGCAAATTGGTGTCTCCTATTGTGGGAAAAAAATCTATTTGAAAGACTTTTTATATTGGCTGAGAAAACAGTAAACTGAAAGGCAGCTGCATCCTGTGGATTTGTAACAAGCTGCACACTTCCAGCTCTCTTGGAAATCCTTTTGTGAAATATTATATTCTTTTATTCCTACTATATTGACTGTTACCTTTTCACTGCTTGATTTTGTAAAGCCCCAACTTTTGTTTGCACTTTACCACCAGAAATGTTCTTTCATGTTAGATATTTCTATGAAAATGAAACTCCTAATTCTTGAATTTGGTAGATTCTGATTCGTCTACTTGTCTCGAATTCAGCCCTTCTGTTTCTGTTATAATTTTGAGCAGAAAGAACAAGTCTTTGGTATTATTTTTTGTTGTTTCCCAGGAAATGAACTATTTCCTCTTTTCTTTTGTGACTCCCTATTCTACAGTCTCTTTACTTCAATAGTAATTGTCAGAACTGGCAATAACAGGGACGCTATTCTCCTCTTTCCTCCAACAGAGGCTGCAAAGGAAGGAGGCAAAGAGGTAAGTCTGCAGCGTAAGAGGCAAGGTCCTGGAAGGTGAAAGGTGCCTTGAGCATCCCTGGGACCAAAAGGGTGGTGCCCTCTCCTGTGTCAGGCGTTGCATAAAGGAAAGAACAAGTGACAAGGCTGTAACTACGACTCTCATTCTAGAGGAAGTCTCGAGCTGACAATAGGGCAAGAAGGAGGGCAGCAAGCAGGAGCTGGGTGTTGTTTTGGAAGAAGAACTAGAAACGAATGAGGCTGAAGGCAATGACTGAAGCAGTTGTTTAAGGGTGAAAGATCCTGACAAAAAAATAGAGAAGCATCAGCATTAGAAAAGGCAGCTGCTTCTGTTGTGTAAAGAAATGCAGAGGGCCGGGGCCTTTTCAAATCGAGTAAATCAAGAGTGGTTTGTTCAATCACTTGTCATCTTTTGTGCTCAAAGAATTTTCCTTCGATAATAGTTCTCCAACTTTCCAAAAGTTTTGAAAAGTTAATGATGTTTTTAAGGTCTAACAAACCAAGCAGTGAACAGTATCAGACTGCTTGAAGACAAGCACGTGATCACTGAAAATGACAAAGCAAAACAGAATAGCATGAGGGCAGATCATAGTTATGACAACAATTAGTGATGTCTGATTATCACACGTGATGTCTGGGCACAACACAAAGCGGTTTTTTCTATTTATTTCTTTAAAACATTCTGTTGCCTGTTGGTTATTTTTCTGATGTTGTCTAAAATTCCTTCATCTGCTCTGTGCCAGGGCTGGTCCTTGTTGACAGAGGTACTCTTTCATTCCATAGGTTTGCTCCCACAAAAACCCACTCCTTCTCCCTCAGTGCAGAAAATAGCTTGACTGATGTTTTTCTACAGTTGAAAGTTTCTGGTTTTTTGTTTTTTTTGTTTTTTTTTTGTATATATGCAGAGACTACCTCACAGTATCACAGTAGTACTGCAACTGATCAAGAAAAATCAGCAGCTACTCAGCAACTCAAAGGATGCCCTTGAGTGGTATTCCACAAATGGGAAAATACAGGCCTGAAACAACAGCAGTGTCCATGCCATGAAATAGCTAGGGTGTTTCCAGGAAAATCCTTCCTAGAAAATCCTTCTAAACAACATTTGAGCCATCAGAAAGGTACAGCTAATGCTAAAGATTATGACTTGTTCTCAAGTTCTTAGATTTGCATGTTGCTGTAGCAAAGGCTAATCTTTTGAATTCCTAAAAATGCAAAGCTTTTTTCCAGCAGAAAATGCATAATGCATGAAGTCTAAGAATGATAATTAGTGCTTCTCAGATTTGCACACCGTGCAAAGATCTTTCATTAGATCTGTATGATATGTATGCTCTAGGTGCTATATCATGGAGACAAGGCCAGGCATCACTGGTATCAAATCAAGAGTGTCTGTGTTTAGATCATCAAATAAGAGGTTAAAAGGTGGTCTGCAAAACTGAGAGAGAGGCAAATACATTTACCAGCATTGGAACAGAAAGTGCAGACAGCTAAAGAATGCCTTTCTGACTTTGCAAACTGAATCTGAGTGAACTACCACCTGACTCATGAAGTAAATCAGAATATCCCCGTCCACTTTTGATCAAACACTCCATTCAAATGATATGATGACACTAGTGGAAATTATTTCCTGTGTTCACTGGTATACCTCAGAACCAGCTCCAGCGATCCACCCCCTGTGAGATTAGTGTTAGCAGTGTGCTGCCATCAACATCCAGAGTAGGTGCAGAGCAGAAAGCAATAGAATTCCCAGGAGAAGAACTGGCAGGGAAAGCAAATCTCATTTTCAGCTTTCCATTTACAGCCTAAAATAGCCAGTCTGCTGGGAGCAGTAGTTCTTAGTGAAAACAGTGATTATGAGGACTATGGTCTTATTTACTTTCTGCCAGTGTTGCAGCATGCACCATATACTCACAGGATATTTTTAGTCACGGATTCTGCCAGGCAGAAACACAGAGGAGTTAATCATGTGTAGCAAATTAAACAATAGCCAAAAAAGCTAGCAGGATTGGGGGGCTGCAGTGGCAGAATATCTTCGTTACCCTCTCTAGCCCAGCTTCCCAAATGCAAATGGATTGGGGGATTCTGGGAAGGGTAAAGGCAAAGGGTAGAGGTAGGCTTTGATGTGATTCAAACATCCTACAGAGGCTGCAATCTGTTTGCATTCAGATTGTTGTCAGAGTTAAAGCTCTTGTGTAGATAAATTGTTGAAGTCGACATATTAGCAGTATTGAGTTGTAGGGCTCAAGCAGGCTCCTTCCTATCTTCTATCCCTGTGAAAGATAGCACTGCCTGCTCAGGAATTAATCAGGAATCAAATATGGAATCAGGAAGAAAGAGCAAGGAGTTAAGGAGATCTACTGCTGGCTGCACACCCACTGTGCCCCTGGCATAAGCAGGACACTTAGAGCTACCTCTGTGCCAGGTGAGTGTGGCTAGGCCTGGGGAGAGCGATGCCCAAAGTGTGCTTTGTCTTCTTCCTAGGGGGAAATAAATCACTGCTCTCTTAATTACTGTGAAGGAACGAAGATGGGCTGGAGAAGATGCAGTTCTGAAGAAAAGCACCTAGTTTGTAAACAATTCTGAGTCCCTTCTGGAAGGGCAAGTATTTTCCTCTCTAATGGGAAGATGCAAAGGGGATTATGACAGAAATATCTGTCCTCAAGCAGGTTTATTTTCAGGCAAGAGAGGCCTTTCATAACAAGTAACTGCTCTTTGTTATGAACCAGCCCATGTCAGTGACCACAGGACAGCAGGGACACAAAATAGATGCTATCTGCCCAAAACTCACAGTCACTGACTATCATTTTGATTTCTTTACTGGGTAACAGCAAGAAAATGGCTTTTAAATTAGATGTTGAACCCCTTCCAGAATTGCAATATAAGACACTGAATCAATCATTCTTCTTGTAGTTATTTCCTACTCCACAAGCTCCTACTACCATAAAAAATTGGTCACTGTGAACTGAGCTGAGTGAATAATTTCCAGCTTCAGATTTGTTTGAGAATATTTTCTTCTTTTCATTATTTGTCCATGAGCAGATTGATTTTCCCAAATTTATGTTTTTGGAAAACGTGTGCTGTAATCCTTCTGCAAGTAATTCCCTCCATAAATCATGCGTGAGTGATTTGCTAAGAACCATTCAAACACTCACCCTAATTCTGCTCACCCTCCATGAACTTGCATCTCATGGTGTCCACTCCTCAGCTCCATGGCCACATCAAAGAGCCAGGTTTCCACTGAGTACTTCCCTTGGGAAAAATCTCACTTTCGACGCTCCTCCCTAAAAAACTTGAACAAAAAGCAGAAATTACATAAAATTATTTCAGTCTTAGGCACACACATTGACTGAGAGGCTCACAGTCTATCAGCATCTGTAATTTTCACACCGGCTGGCAGATAGCTTTTCTAGCCCTGATGAGAACATAATTTGCGCACTTCACAACTGGGATCTGCTCCTAGCCAGAGCTTTTGAATGACGTCGTTCCAATTTGTCTCACAAAGCATTTCCTGTGTGAGACGGGGCCTTCAGTGGCATATAGAGTGGTTGGGCTGCAAACAATGACTGACAGTATGCACAATTTCACCACAGAAAAAAATATTTATTTATTCTCCAGAAATAATGATGGGACTCTTCTGGCTATTGTTGCACCTAAATGAAAAATAACTCTATCAAAGCGCTGGCTGAGGTGTCTAATCCAGACCCTACTGAAGCCAGTGGAAAGTCCTCATTTTGAAATTATCTGACACTGAACAGATGGAGGAATCTGCCCTTCTCAGCTTGAAAAATAGCATCTTTTCAGATAAAAGTTTAAAAGAATTCACTGTTTGGAGGAATTTGAGTATTTACTGTGTGTCCTCTTGCAAAGAAAGTACTGGAATGCATATGCAATATTGAAAAGTAGGTAGAAGTCAACCCCAACCCTGCGTGCCACCTTTAACCACAGTGAGAATTTCAAACTCAAGGCTGGCAGCCTGCCTCAAATATTTCCTTTGAAAACGTTTGTAGAATATGGGCCTCGGCTCTTGTTGGTATGCAGTGAAAACACTGTGCTGGTATTTTAGATAATGTAAACAGTTGCTGCAACTGTCACCCAGGCACTTCATGATTTTACATAGGAGAAGTGGAAATTAAAAAGTCATGAAATCGTGATGTCTGCGTTCGTACCTAGGACATGTGTGGGCATCTCTTCCCTGATCTTTTGCAAAAGGTATACTTTATGAAAATCTTGAAAAATAATTACTAAAAAAAACCAAAACTGTCTAGAGATACTGAGGAATGCAAGTCATAAAGCAATTAACATTTTTTCCAGATACGAATTTTCCAAAAGGAGGTTATGTTTTCCTTCCAAACCAGCTTCTTCTGAAATTATCTTCAAATCCATCAGTGTAGGAAGGACTTAGTGCACCTTAACACTGTTCCTGAACTATATAATCTGAGATGGGCTGAAACTTTAACTCTTGGTGCTGATAAGTGACTTAGGACTCATTTATTCTGGACTATTTGGTCTGCTGCTGACAGAAGCTTTTTCTTCCACTCGGAGGAGACTAGGCCGCTCGTAAGTTGCCTTTCCTTGTATGCTGAAGTTAAATTTTGTTTCATAAGCATCAACAGGTACACTGATGTTTCTATCAAGCCTGTTCTATATCCAGAGTAGTGTTGTGTCTACTGCCCACCACGGTCTGTATTTTCTGCTCAGAATGGGTAATACTTCATGTCTGAGTTCTGATGACACCATTTTAGAAACTGGGCACAGAAATTCTTGAGTCACTTTGACAAGCACAGTATTCCTTTTCCTGACAAAAGTGAATCTCAACTGTAATATTTTAATTTATTTTTACAAGTAGTTTATGTTGAATCAAGTACAAGATGGCTAGCTTGGAGATGCATCAGATTTCTTTGCACTTTTCACCACTAGCCGTTTTTTTTCTTTTCCCCTGGTGCCTATGATATGCAATTTCACATTTGGTATTCTGATCCTAATGAATTTTAGGGCAAAGCAGCTGTCACCTGCTGCCATGTGTGGTTTTTTTTTTTAACTTCATAGAAAATAGTTTCTTTTCATGCATTC
Organism: Odontophorus gujanensis; assembly: GCA_013399175.1. Taxonomy (NCBI): domain Eukaryota; kingdom Metazoa; phylum Chordata; class Aves; order Galliformes; family Odontophoridae; genus Odontophorus; species Odontophorus gujanensis. The sequence goes on along the minus strand of VXAB01008900.1, from coordinate 675,340 downwards.
TTTTACCTGTAATTACTACAGAGATGCGTCATATTATATGCGAAAAATTCATTGTGTTGCACAGCCAACTCCATTTATATCACCAAAAGGGCAGCAATCCAAAGCATAAGTAACCTGAGCTCCACGTGCATTGCCACCCAAGTGAGCAGGACATGCGGTGACACCGAAATGCCAGCGCTGGGTGCAGGTCTGTGTAGCTCTGTCGTCATGGATTGCCTCCACTGGAGCAAAGCGTGTTGTTAAACCTCACTATGCTGTGCTCTGCTTCACTGGGCTGGGTGTGGGAGATAACATAAAATAGAGCACACTGCACACCATGTACCTCGTTCTAAAGAGCAGGTAAAAACTCTGTAATTACAGCACAATACCTGGCATATACCATGTAAATACACAGCAATTGCATGTTCCTACAGCTTACTTGTCAATTATGAATTGTTACTAACAAGTTCAAAGATAAATGTTCATAGCACATGCAGCACTTAGATGCTTGCAAACCTCCTAAGCCATGAATTCGTACTGCTAATGGCCACTTTTGTTGCTTTTCCATTCAGGAGGGAAGCATGACACTCCCTCAGCTGCAGGCCAGCAGCTGGAGGACGCAGCTCTTACTGGAGCAGCAGAGGTATGCTGAAGCACTTCAACCAAGGAGGAAATCTGGATGAATTAATAAAATAATTTCCATTAACAAATCACTTTGCAAATTCCATTCAGTAATCCTCCTAAGCAAATGCTGCATTTAAAATCACTGGCATTTGCATGCAACAGAACTATCGCTGTTTTCCTGACCCAACATTTAATTTTGCACAAGCTAAAACTGAGAGGAAAACCTCATTCCACTGATGTCACTGGCAAAACTCCTATTGATTTCAGTGAGGCAGGGCTCTACCCAGGCAGCTTACTTGTAAATGGGTTCTTGAAATAGCTTATATTATATTCTGGCAGAAATAGATCACCATGTAAGGCCACTTCACAGTCCGTGCTGGCTCTTCTGTGAGCCGCACTGCAGTATTTTAGGCTACAACATATAAGTTTTAACGGGTACCTTAATAGTATTGTATAAAATACAATTATTCTCTACAAACATTGCTCCTCACCAAAGTGAAGCTACCCTATAAGAACGACTCTATATATTACCACCCACGCTGGATCACCTTGCTTTTTTTTGGTTTTGCTTTTTTTTTTTTTTTTTTTTTTTTTGTTGGCTGGGTGGCTTNTTTTTTTTTTTTTTTTGATTGTTTCGTTGGCTGGGTGCCTTTTTTTCCTCTTTTTTTCTCATTTTCATATTGATTTTCAGTCTGAAAGGTGATGCTGATGCGTTTGAGGAAGACCAGGAGGCAGCTTCATGGCTGATATGAGCTCTTAGGCTGGAAATAATGCCAGCTGCTACCAGGGAAAGAGGGAGCTGGAGGACCCTGGTCTTGCTGGAAAAGCAAAAAATTGGCATTTGTTCAGGTGACAGAGGAGCACAAACCAAAAGAAGGCTGAAGAGAGTAGCAAGAAGAAATGCCAGGACATGAGCTGAGGTTTTAGTTGTGATAGAAGACAAATATGTCTAGGAATGGTGGGTGAATTCACATTCATGTTGGAAGCTCCTTAGAGATGAATGGTCAAGGAAGCAGGGAGAGAGACCAGGAGGAGGCAGGGGAAGCAAAAGGGTGATGATGTTCAGTCTGTTTTGAAAGAGCAACTAGACAGGAGAGAGTCTAACACGGCAAAATGAGATTGCATTTCAGCAGGAAGAGAACAGCTGTGTGCAAGGCAGATTTTGAGGTTAAAGATAAGCAAGGAGAGGGGAAAGAAGGTTTATAGAAGCCAAACAGGAACAGAGTGGGATTAGATCACTGCAGCAACATATAACATGCTAGAGAGCATTATTATCTGTTGTGCTCTTTAATTGCAAGTGTAAGATGGTCAGTAATTTCTAAAACAAAATATATTGTTATCGAAGTTCCTTAGTTCTACAGTGGAAAACAACTTCATATGCAGAATGATATTCTGAGTGGATTCAATTTTGTCTAATCTGCACTGACTTTAAATAAAAGAGAGGCACACATCTCCAGTGCTGGAGAGCCAGCAGTGTGATGGAGATTCACTGGCCCTCTGTCTGAAATCAGTAGCTCCTTTGAGGATGGTGTCCTTGTTCAGATGGATTCACCTTGCTGTCCTTCCCCAACTTTCACTCTCTCCTCAACCCTACACTGGAACCTGAAGAAATGTTTGTAGGTTTTCCTGGTATTTCTAATATAAACTTAAGGCCAAGCTCTTTTTTTTAATTTCTAAGGGCTAATTTTTTTCCTCCTGAAAATCTATAGCAAGGTTCCCACTGCCTGCAGTGGTACCAGGTGTGGTGTGACCCGCCCAGATGTGACCTTGGAATTCTCCTCATGACAAAAGCATAAGTATACCAAGTGGGAAAAACACTCATTAATGAATATCTTAGGAGAACATGGTTCCCTTGAAAAAGACTAATTATTTTGATAGTTACTCGTTCAAAAAGAAAAAAAGAAGTATACTCAATGAGAGGAGAAATTAAAAATTAGGAATCTCACAAAAACAGACAGCAGAATACTGCATTCAAGAGGACAGCCACCAATTAAGAGAAATGTCAACAACTCAAGTGGCAGCAACTTCAAAAGGGAAATCTTTTCCTCATTTTCATATGCATTCTTCATAAACAACATCAAGAAGTGTAACATGCTAATAGCTAATAACACTCAGAATAAGATTCACTAATTTCCTAACTGAATAATTTAATGCATATCAAAGGAATGATTTTCTCATTTCATTCTTTTTTTAGATCTAACGCTAAGCTGGGTATTATCAAGTAGATGAAACTGCACAGATTACAAGTTATCGCTGGAATAGACATTTTAGAATTGAATTTGTTTTTATCCACTGGATGCATCTTTTGGTTTTAAGGAACCGTGTTTCTTTTTTCTTGTTCTTGCAATGGATTACAAAAGAAAATAAAAGGTAAAAAGAACAGAAAAGAAAAATCAGCTGTGCAGAGGAGCTGAACCAAGGCAGGGAGACAGGATGCGGTGAGCAGTGCGCACTATGGCCCTTTGGCTTGGGGAGCATGGTCCTGGCACGAGGGCTCACCCAGCTGCTCGTCCCCAGGGGCACAGTGGGTGGGTTTGATTTGTGCCTGGAATGGAAGGTGATCACCCCAGCACCACACACCATGCTACACGGTGCCCTGGAACAGGGGCAGGCAGGCTGCTGGAAACATTGGCTTTGTGGCAGAAGGAGCAGTGTTTGCAATTAGGAAAAAAACAAAACAAAACAAAACACTCTCACGCTGATGAAATATTATCAAGGGGCTTCCTCAGAAATATTCTGCCATGGTCATTGGTAAGTCTAAATTTCTCATGCACACAGGACTTTCTCCAAGGAAAATGGTACAGTTTCAGCAGGCTTCCTGATGACAAGGACCTCTCTGCACTGTTTTCTTTATCTCCCGCAAAATCCTTCACTTCTAGTCACGAGCTTTCAGCCCTGCAACGACTCACGGATGAGACCTGTGGTGACTGAGGTCGGGCAGCAGCGAGCAGAGCTGGTCTGGCATCCCTAATGCAGCTGTGCCCCATCAGGTGGCTTGGCAGCAACAGAACAATGTGAAATCAAACAGGGAATGAGTTCTTTTGTGTTCTGCTTTGTTTTTAGCATAATTTACCTCCACTTGTGAATGCCCGTGTTCCTTGAGAGCAAAACAAGAATTCCCCAATCTTCCTTTATACCATCCATTGTTTTGCATATCTTTATGTCTTTCATTAATTTTCTTTTAAAAACAAACTCTCCTATTCCTTTCAGATTCATAAGCAACATCAAAGCATTTCAGTGAATTTTTCATTCCATTTATATGCCAACTCTCTGGTGATGGAGTCAGACATGCTGTGGTAGTCCTGCAAGCAGCAAAGACGCCCAGCTTCTCTGTCACTGCTGCAGTTCTCCTTGCTGTAAGTCCTGATCATTAGGAACTGCCCCTCCAACAGCAAAAAACCTTCCTGTGACGATCCTACTGCTTTGAAGAGGGCAATGGGACCAGCGTGCTTTATCCTTAAAGGTAAAAAGACAGCTGTGGTCTATGTGCTAAAAGGAACTGAGATTTATTTTTAACTTCATTTTTTTTCTGAGCATTGTGAAGAAGCTGAATAATTCTATTTTTATTTAGAAGGAGATTATAATGGAGAGAAATAATCTGATGTATTGTAGAGACATTTCCAAAGAACAGAGGCTGTCACGGTGCAGTGTCCCATGCCAAAGAAAACCTTATTATCCCCAGTAATGTCAGTTGGGCTCAGTTCTCCACCAAAAATATTTTCAAGATTTTTTGTGCTGAACTGAGAGTTCAGTATGATACTTCTGAGAGCTCAGATTAGTATCCTTCTGTCAGTACTGAGTTTAGGAAGTCAAGAAGGCAGTCTGCATCACAGTGGTATTACGACTACTCTGCAACAGAAACATATCATATATCTGTTTTCATTCTTCTGCTTGAGACATACCTTTGGAAAGGCAGTTCCTCATGACATGTTTGGGCAAATGATGCCTTATCTGCATGCTTTTTTAATGTATCATCCTGATCTGCTAACTTGAATGCCATAACAAGAAAGCTATGTTAATTGTACATGTTTTTAAGTTAGCGCAGTCCAAAACACATGCCTTAAAACTATCCGCCTCAGAAAGTCTGCGGCCTAGTTTGAGAAGTGGGAGATGTTCCCTCTCTGTGGGAGGCATCACAGAGCTTTTTAGACCAAAAATCTTGAAACGCAATAATCTTACCCTCACGGATATTTTATATTTCTCCTGCCTAAAAATAAAAACCACTGAGTATATGAACTGCTGCTGTAAATAAAAGCACAAGTAACAGAGTTCTACTGTTGCCGGACTCCTCCTCCCACTCGATCTCAGCAGTCAGCAAGAACACTTACTCAGTATTAAGTTACAGTAAAGAATTGTTGACTCTGGTATAATTGAGAGCGAAGATAAAGTCAAGTCAATGAAGTTTGCTTCAGCTTGCAACATTTTAAATAAAGCCTCTAAATTTGTTAGGATCTTAAAAAAGAAATCTTATAGAAAATATTTGTTAAAAGTGAAAATGCTTCTCCACGAAGCAATTCTTACTGAAATGCACATAGTTGAGTTAGTGTTACTTCCAAGTTAGATTTCCTTCTAAATAGTGCACGTTAACAAACTTTGACCGCTTCATGCCAAGTGCTTTACACATTTCTCTTTAATTAAAATTTGCCAGAGAAACATATTACATTAGCCAATACAAAAAGCACACTCTCAGAGAGCGTGGGTAGAGTCCAGGTGTCCCTGCACTAACTAGTGAAATTACTACAGCACTCACTGGAGGCAGGATTTTACTCTTCACTCTGTACTTCTTTCTATATACAGGTATTAAAAATCAGTTTGTTATTCAGTACACAGGACCTTAGGTACATTAGTTTAAAAAAACTTTTATTTTAATGAGCTCCAGACTGTCATTTCTTACTTTTGTGTCTGGATAAATCTTCCTTCAGATTTCAAACATGCCTAGTTTCAAGTATGTTTGTAATTGCTGGAGTACACAACAGATGCCGCTTCAGATAAGCTTCTAGTCTGTGAATGGAGGTAGGCATTTGTTCTAATAATTGAGAATTGCCTGTAAAGAGTTCAGGGAGCATCGCGTGCCATTGGCACTTAGGGGCTCCTTAACTGCACAGTGATATGGTTCAGCAGTAAGGCACAGGTTGTGTGGACAAAGAAGCGGCATAAAAATTAAATAATAATAATCTTTAAGAATGCTAGTGTAAGACCTAAGCAAAACAATTAAACTGAAGTATTTTTCAGCTGTGTGCAATGAAATGAAGTGAACAGCACTCACACTAATGCCACCACTCTCAGGCACACCAGCTCTGTGCAGCAGTCCCCTTCCCGCAGGCAGAGCCCCTGTGGAGCACGCTGCCTGGTGCCGGCTGCTCCTCGCAGTGGATGTCACATCACACTGGTGCTGACTTTCAGCTCTGGTCCTTGTTCAGTCAACGTGTGGGCAAGATGCTCTGCAGACACGCTGCGGGGTTTGGCGTTATATGCTACAAAGGGAACAGGAGAAGGAGGGCTGCCCTGGGACAGGCCTGGTCGGACTCATGGCTGTGGTGGGTGAGCCGTACCCCTGCAGCTCGTCCTGTTGGTGTATGGCTGGGGGAGGGGGGAGGCTGTCTGAGCACTGCTCATCTACCTCCATGCAAAGTTACTCTGCTGATATTTTTTTCAAAGTTGCTAAGCTGTTACCTGGTTACCATAGCCTGGTAATCACTCAGGCAGACACAGGCTTTTTTTTCCCAGCAGGTAAGCAGGCAGCCCTCACTGAGTCGGTCAGCGCAGTGGCACCAAAACCACTCAGCTGCAGGCCGGGTTGAGACTCCATGAGAAATGTATTTGAAGTGTTCAGAGGAACGCTGCGTATGAGATATGATTAGTTCTGACAATGCTTATTCCATTTAAAATATGCTTAACTGGTTTAAAAATAAAACCACAGACTCCCTTTGACTGCAGCCCAGTCCTGAAGCTATTTCAGCAGCGCTGCCCATCCCAGAACTTACATTCTGATGTGGCTGTAACACAGCTATTAATAGAGCAGAAGTCGGGGGTGCGGTCAGCAAGCTGGGCAAGCAGCTCTGCAGCCACGTGCTGGCAGGTCAGCCTGGCCTGGACCACCATCCTGTCCATACTGCTACCACATCCACTCACCCCTGTGCTGGGAGAGGAGCACATCAAAGGCACACCGCCCTGAACAGCTGAGGAACTTACAGAGGCACTCTCCCATGCTGTATTGTGCAGGGGAGATCAAAAGTCACTCTATATGCAGAGAGAATTAAACTGCCTTCTTCTGGAAAGTACAAATGCTCTCATTACTATGAGATTACTATTAAATTACTATTACTATGTAATATTTTCCTTTTTTTTTTTTTTTTTTTT
>VXAB01008900.1:602463-659646 GCA_013399175.1 Odontophorus gujanensis | reverse complement strand
GCGGCCCTGCCCCGGGGAAGCCCCGCTCCGCGGCCGTGCCTCGTTTCCTGATCGGGCCGCAGCCGTAGGAGCGCTGCTGAGGATTTGAGGCGCAGTGGAAGCGGCCCCTGGCCCGCGCGTTTCCGTGTAGCGGGGGGATAGCCGCGTTCACAGTGCGCAAAGTTAGAGACGCCGTGCAGCAAGGGCGGTAACCTCGCTCTGGTTGAGGATGCACCGTCAGTCTCAACTCGTTATGAAGATGTAGCGGTCTGTAGTGAAGGCGGCATACGGGTAACATCACGTTTCTATTTTAGCGTGGATTTTACTGCAGTATTACAGTAGATAGCACACAATATGAAAACACTGTTCTCACGGTGATAGGAGCTGGATATTTGGGTACGTTGGAGCTTCTCTGACACAGGCACTGTTACGCACTGGTTCCTTTCTGCTGAAGTACCGCTCTTGGCAGCGGTGTCACCTGTAGCACTGTGTTTGCTCTCAGGCTTAGCAGCAGCATTAGCTGCTTTGCCGTTTTGCAGTAATAGACCTTGTTCCTAATCTCCACAAACAGTTTTAGGAATGAGAGGATGTGTCGTGCTGGGCCCCTTGTATAATCCTCACATAAAAATGGAAGGGAGTTCGGTTTTGCTGGGGGAGAGGTGGAGGGTGGCATCTGTGTGAGGTGAGCACTTAGCGCGAGTGGCAGCCAGCTGCACAGGGCTGTTCCCTGCCCAAAGGCTGTGCTGTGGTGGTGTGCAGAGGATGGTGCACTCTGTTTGGTGCCTCTGTGCAGCTCTCAGGAAGCTGCTTGGGTTGGTTTGCATCCAGGGTAGGCGGTGTATTTCATGGTTATGGGTGGCAGCGTGCATAATATTGTCTGTTCAGTACTGTTGTGCTTGAATCATATCTGTGTTCTGTTTTTCTTCTTCTCTTACACAGTTTAATCTCTTTATAAGTCAGCTTCATTGCGTGGATCTTTTCCAGACTCCCCCCTCTCCTTTCCCAGCAGCCCCCCTGGTGGGCACGCAGTGAGCTCAGCTCACACGTGTGATTGTTGTGTGCACGTATGGGTGACTTCTTTATTTACACGTGCACGAGGCAGATATCAATACAATTGCCAATTCCAGTGCTTTCTCACTGTTTACTTTGAGCGGTTGTATTTGAGAGTTGCTTCACTTTAAATACAAAACTGATTTTCATACTTGCAGGAAACGTTTGAGCCTTGAGTGGAAGGCGTCTGTGCAGACCTAGGGACTGGCCGTGGGCTTAATCTAATTTGGTAATTAGAGAGGAGCGAGAAAGGAGCATATTCCATCCAGAACAATTACAAATCGCTCGCAGATGGTTTCAGCAGGATGCAAAAATAACAGGTTCCTCCCAGCTACAACACGTATCCTACAGGCTCCTGGCTGCGCTGTGACCTGGTCTTACTGTTTGAGGGAGGGGCAGCAATTCCTAAAAGGAGCTTTTTACCACAGAGCGTCTTTGCTGAAACTGAAATATTTCCACAGCACTGATCTTAACGCCTTCCGTACTTTGGTGAGACTTTGTTCTCAGTGTCAGAACACACACGTGCCTGCCACTCACACGGAATTCTCTCCCTGACCCAGCGTCTCTGTTTGCACGAGATTTGGTCTCAAAACCCACTCGGAGTGCTGCCGCTATTCCCACCCCGTGCGGTCTCAGAGGTGTGTGGCTGCCTGCCTGCGGCTGCACGCGGTGGTCCCCTGCTCCGGGAGCTGCTGGCCCCGGCTCACACGCTGCTCAAGCTCCACGCTGCAGCTTGCTCTGTCCTGGGGCGCGCAGCTCTCCTCCGCGCGGCCGCGCAGTGACTGGAGCGCGAGTTGTGGTGTTACATAAAGGGCTCCGGGCTGGGAGCGCTGTGTCAGAGTGCGGGAGGGGGTGGGGGAGCATGGGGAGGAGGAAGCGGATCCGAGCGGGCTTCCTCTCGTGTGTGCTGCGTGCAGCCCGCGTCACTGCGCTGCCGGAGATTGTAGCAGAAACTTGCTTGGTGCGCGCTCAGAGATGGTTGATTATGATACTTGTATGTAACTTAAATTGGTCTACCCTTAAAGTAAACAAAAAACAAAAGCAATAGGAATACCCTAAGTTGAAACGTACCCGGACCCACATTTTCGCTGAGAAGAAGCCTTCCCTGAGTTGGTCGCTGTATGTACCTGACACCTTGAAGTTCTTGCTGTGACACTTAAAGCTGCTCCTGCTTTGTGTGCAGGGGACAGGAAACTTGCTGGGAGAATGAACGCTCTGCTGTTCTCGCAAACACAGTTCACTTTGGGAACCACTGTGGCATAAGCACGTTTCCAAGGAAGTCACGTTTTCTTATCACTTCAAGAAGGAAGGTGGTGTTGGAAATAGAGCTCCATGAGCTTCCCCTGGCAGTGGTTGCAGCTCTGTGCAGGGCGCTGCCTTTGGGTGCTGGGGACTTTGCTGAAAGGAGAGGCTGCGCAGGAGAAGCACAGCGTGAGCAGTCTGTGTGCAAGGCTGTGGTCAGAGCTGGCTGAGGAACTGTCTTCAAGGCAGCAGCAGGCGAAGGGTGGTCACCTGGGGCTCACTGTTTTGGTGAGCCACTGGCTGGGGCTGGGCCCTGGCTGCAAGGAAGCAGCAAGTCTGGCACTGGCACCGCTGTTAAGAGTGCATGCAGTGGCTTCAGCTCATAGTTTATGCTTGCTGTTCTGGTACAGCTTGCTGTGTACCTTGTTACAGTGAGGCTGGGTTGGGCCAGCATTCGACTCATGCAAGATTTCTGAACTGCTGGCTGCTGTTTGTATAGATGGTGAAGGCACTGAGTGGTTTTAGGGGGAGTTGAAGGTGGAAAGAAAAGGGTTTGGGCTTCCCAGGGCACATGGGTGTTTGGAAGTTTAAGACAGTTACCCCTACTGCCTCGGGATAGTTTGTTCCTGTTAGAGCTATAAAACTTGATAAGTGATCTTGTGGTGGGGGTGCTGTTGTGGGGCACTTTGGATTGGAACTGCTGAGGAGTCGCAGCCAGAGGGCTGTTTCCCTGGAGGTGACACAGGCTTTGCTGCAGTAATGTGTTTAGAGCTTGAGTGTTCCTGTTAATAAACAGTTCAGATAGGCTGAGCAGTGCATAACGCACTCCAGTGTGCAGGCCTCTAGCTCTTGGCGTCGTGCTCCCGAGCGTTCCTTGCAGCCTGTCTGTATGTGCCGTGCCATTGGATTTTTTGATTGCTGTAAATATTCTGCAGGTGTTCCAAATACACGTTTATGGGTTCAGAAAGACACAATATATCATAATGCATGTGCTGAATCAGTGCTGCCATTTCGCACTATGGCTAATTACTCTGTCTTCCTTCCACTACAGGTTGCACAGAGCATTGAGGATCATCATCAAGAAGTAATTGCTTTCTGCAGAGAAAAAGGTTTCCATGGTTTGGTTGCATACGACTCCGATTACGCACTGTGCAACATCCCGTACTATTTCAGTGCCCATGCCCTAAAACTGAGCCGTAATGGGAAAAGTCTCACAACAAGCCAATATCTAATGCATGAAGTTGCCAAGCAACTGGACCTGAATCCAAATCGCTTTCCTATTTTTGCTGCTCTTTTAGGTAAGTGAAGTAATAAAGGAACTTGATGCTACTAGTCAGACTTAGGATTTCAGTTCCTATCAGCCGCTTTACAGTGTGTGTGTGATTTGGCAAAGCATCTCGGCAGAACTGTCCCTTTGTTTTAGTCATTCTGACCCCTCTTGAGGTAGGGTGCAAGTGATGTTATCTATTTTTTATTTCTTAATGAGGTCAGGCTGATGCCAGATTTGTAGCGACCTGTGAGTGATGCGGACTGTGGCTCTCTGGAAACAAGAGTAGGAAGTAAGAATTCTGCAAAGCTCTGCCTTGCCAAACTGTTCTCAGAGTTGGGGGCGGAGAGGGGAATTCAGGACACTTGTGATTCTGCTAGTTCTGATCGGACATACGAGGTCTGATTTGAATAATGCAGTTTTCAGACTGGAAAAGTGTACTTCTGTATCTTCAAAATAATGTATTTGAAGTGCAGATTTTTGCACTGCAGGGACTTCTCCCCCTCCAGATAGATATCGAACATGTATGACAGCAGCATCAGAAATTCACTAAAATTCAGTAGGGTGCCACAAAGTCTGGGTGATCAGCCTCCCTCTGCCCCACCAGCTTTGTTTGGGTAGTTCTTCAGCCCTCCTGCTTCTAAGGCTGAACGGTGTAGGATTTTTAAGGACCGCAGATCAGACTTGAGTGTCACATCTCTGCTGAAATGGGATGGCTTTTTTAGCATACTGTATTCCCACTGCAGTGTTGGGTGGAAGAGTGAATGAATGGCTGATAGAGAAAGAATACTCTTAGAAATAAAACTGACTTCATTTTGGTAAATAAGAAGAGAGTAGCCGTGTTGTTGGTCATGTCAAACAGAGAAATTCAGCGGACTGGATTTTCTTTTTGTTTTCTCACCGGCTCTGTATTTTGGTGTGGGTGTGTGATATACACACAAGTCTTATTTGAAAGCTGCAAATGAGAGAGGCTACGTGATACTGCTTTAGCATAATGACATTTTAATTGCCTTTAATATTAAATTGTTTCTAGTCCAGGCAGATACCTTCCATATAAGAAGGAAAGAACCAGAGTGTCTCAGAGTAGAAAGCCACAGGTGCTTGCCTGGCTGAAGCTGGATTTTGTTAGAGTGTGATTGTATCATGTGAGTGCAGTTATGTGCTTCCCTGGCTGTGGGGAAGAGTGACAGATGATTGGCCAAACTGCAGTTTGAAACAAAAGCTGTGTAAATTACACTGTGCACTACTATTGCTGGGCTTTGTTTTGGATTCTTTAAATAAGTTGTTGAATGCCAATTCAGTGAGTAAGAATTCCTGTTTGAAAAGCAGTTTCACAGTTGCAGATATGCTTTATAGAATTAATGTGCATTACGTGTTAATGATGATGTTTAAACTTGTTAGAGCCTTCCAGTTGCTTGGCCAGTTGAGCCATGTCACGTTAAATGTTGTGCAAAAAATATGCTGGTAAATCTTTTTTGTAGGTTTTGAAACTTACTGGGAGAAACTCCTGAATATTTTCTCTTGATGTCTTACATGATAAAATATTTGTATTTACTCTTAGGAGAAAAAAAACCAAACAACCCCTGGGGTCATTTCAGATCATTAGTAGAGGTACTGTAGCTTTTTTTTTCCCAAATTGGTACAGAGGTTCAGATAGAAGTTTAGCTTAGTGCATTTGGTGCACTCGGTATGAGTAAGCAAAGTAGAACGTTGTTAGAAGACAGAGCTAGAGCAGCAGATATCTAGAGTCCTTACTGTGATGAGTAGTTCTGTATATTAGTGAATGTTGTGAGAGCTAGATATTTGGTGATACAAAAAAAAGATTGTATGAGCTTACAACAGAGACTGTTTGATTGAAGTACCAGCAACATTTCTCAACTTTGACATCCTTAGAATAAAGTGACTTAGGTTTTTAATGAAATACTGAATGTATATTTGCACATAATTGTGTGTAGTGTGCAACATGTTAAGCAGGCTAGCTTATTGAGATCTGTTATTTTATTTTTTTATATATATCTAAGGGCGTGTCTGTCCTGCCTTTGTTCCCATGGCCTCTGGGTGTCTGTTGAACGTTGTAAGTAGAACCAAGAAAATCACAATGGGAAAGTACAACTGAGCACTTGATTACATGGGAAGGTGTATGAAAATGTTACGTTGCTCTTCAGTTCTGGGTGTGATGTCACAAACTACTGCCAGTGCTAGTAGTTTGTTTTGGAATAAATTAATGTGTTCTGAAATAATGGCAGTGAAGCTGTTGGTTTAATGCTTACGATTATACAATGACAGACAGAACTTGTCAGAAGAGTCTATCAGTATTCAGCTTCAGGTCTACAAATCACTTTCTCTGTGTAGAGAAAACTCAACTAGTTTTCAGATACTTTCTTGTCATTAGCTTCAAGGGTGAGTCTTGGGGTATGGAGGACGTGAAAGGTCTTGAGTGATTTTGCCAAACATTTAACAGTAGGAGGGGCGTGTGAAAGGACACCTAGATGAGCGGTAAGAGCAAACGTTCTTGATAGCAGATTCTCTGGGATTGAGTTACATTTCTGGATACCATCTCTGTATGTGAGTATCCAGCTAAATGTTTTTGTGATTGTGCCAACCAGGCAGATTTTTAAAGAGAATATTTGTTTGTTAGTTCTAATAGGTTTTTCCTCTTACAACTTCCCATTCAAATTTGGTTTTACTGTTCTGACTTCATAATATGAGAGCATCCTTGTCATGCTTACTTATAATGTGACCAGGATAATGTGCCCTCTGAGAATGTACTTACAAAGAGTTCTGTCCTGATCCCTGTTGATGCAGGCAGGGGGTTGACTTTGGTTCTTTCGTAATTTTTGACTCAAGCACATAAGAATTGTTTAAAACAACAACAAAAAAAAGGTAGGGGGAGTGGTAAAGAAAAACAAACACAGTGTGAGGCATAGGGCTGGACATCATTGAACTCTTTAAAAAGGGCAGTGGCTTTAATTAGTTTCCGATTGCTTTAAAAAAAACAAAAACAAACCAAAAACAACCTAAGGCATACACTATAATAAGCCATTAAAATGGGAAAAATCAATATACGTTGAGGTTGTTCAGCCAGGTCAAGAAATAGAGGTTGCTTATGTAACATTGATCTCTTTCCCGCTGTGGCAGTACTTTGTAACATGTGTCTGGTTATGTAGGCTCGTTCTGATTTTCAGTAAAATGTTAGAACCACGTAAGGTAAGTACTGCACCACCTGTTACCTGAGTCTGGAAGGCACTGCTGCGCTCAGCATACTGAATTCTAAAACTTGGCACGTGGTGAGAATTGGTCAAATGGCCAAACTGTCAAATGTGTGTGTGTTCGAGAGGGTGGAACTAACTGAAATGACAGATGGAGACCAAACAGGATTGAAGTTTTGGTAGAAGGGAGAGAAGCTCTGACTATTTTAAGATAATCTTAGGATCTGCGGGAGTTGCCATTAGTTATCACAAAAATGTACAGTGGTCTGTCTGTAATTGATTTTTCTCACACCTGCGTTGTGAAGGTTGTCTAATCCTACCTTGATTAGGTTAGTAAGAATGTGGCTGTTACAGACAAAACTGCTGAACCTTTCTGATGTTAGTTTCAAGTTTAGCTCCTAACAAATAAGGATTATAACGTCTTCCTGATGGAGACCTCAGGAGGAGGTGAAGTACTGATCGGACTGGACTTCCCTCTGTAGGAGATGCCCTGTAGTCACCAGGTGTTGGACAACTTTCTTCATTTTCACATGTTCCAGAGCACTAAAAGCAAATTCAAATATTTTCCAGGCAAAATAGCAAGAAAATTGTTGTGGTTAACTTAGCACTGTTGACTTAGGTGAGAACCTGGGATACTGTCCAAACTGAAATGCAGGGGAAAAGAAACCAAAAGAAATCCAACCTGTAAGGATATTGACACCAATGAAATTTATACAGTCACTGCTCATCTGCTGCATTATCAACACCAAGTATTGAGCATATTAGTAAGTTTTCTACTGCAAGTGTAACGGCACGTTCTGTCTTGTTCTTTATGAAGTTTGGAGTCACAGACACTGAACTCCGTGGGAGGATTAGTTAGTCTTCAGTTAATTCATATGTTCAAAATATGTCTTACTAAGATTTTTTTTAATGAACTTAATGTGTTCTATAAAACAAAACAATCTTTTAAGTGATCTTCCATGTGGCGTGAACAGTTTGGTAGATAGAGCTAATATCTTTGTTCACTCAAGCAACTAAGGATGTTCCTAATCACTCTGATGCCATCAGCCCAGGCTCTTGTCTGACTTGGTAGGTCAGTAAAAGAATCTTCAGGAACTGGGAACCTGCTAAGTGTTACTGGAGCTACCAGTGCTCCCAAGGGGTAGATAAACGTGCCTGCTGTGTTATGGAGCAGCAGCTGATGTGCATCGCTGACAGCACGTGCTGGGATGCAGGATGGCTTTCCTGCTTGTTGGAGAGCAGCAGTGTTCGTGCACCACTGCACCCCAATTATGAGAGCTTTGTAAGGATCCCCTAATAAGACATGCCAGGTGAGGCTGGTGCCTTGTATTGTGATGGGCTGTGTTGCTTCTCTAAGTGACCTGGGTTTCCTGAGCAGTGCTCCTCAGGCAGAGGGTAGTGTGTTTTGCAGTAATGGTATTACTAGTGAGGCTTTTCTGGAGTAACAAAAAGATACCTGCAGGATTAATCTCTCGTTGGTAAACATATTGAACTGAGGACTCATTGCTGATTTGTTTTGCTGCATGTAGAATCAGTGTGTAATATTTTAAGGTGTATTTCTGAAATAAAGTTCTCTGTTTTTTCTAGGTAATCATATTCTACCTGATGAAGATTTGGCTTCATTTCATTGGAGTTTACTTGGTCCAGAACATCCACTAGCTTCACTTAAGGTACAATTTTATGTAACTGCTAGCAATTAAGCTAAAATCAGTCATGATAATTAATACTTAGCAGTGTAATACTTAAAAATGTTTTGCTAGTATAATAAAGAGCAAGAGGAAGCTTATTCAGAAAGGCTCGGGTTAGCCTTCATAGCTCATGCAGATTTTTGAGTCACAGCAGCTATGCAAAGCTCTTGTTCTCAGTCATCCTCTGTTGCTCCTCTCTGTTGACTGCAGAGGATACCTGGGGTGATTAGCCTTACCAGGCTAAACTTAGCCTTTGTTATCCCCCTCAGTGCCCTTCAGCTACATGAGCTGTACTCCCAGTAGCTTCACTGTGTGGTTTCACTTTGAGAATGTATTTTTTTCTCTATTTATTTATTATTTTTAGAGGAGAATTTTTTACTCTAGCCACGTTCTTCAACCATCATAAATAATTAGCAGGGTATCTTCCTACTAAATTAATTCCTACTGATCTGAGTTTGTGTGTAATTGTCAGTTACCCGTACCTGTTAAATTAAGGTGTAAATGTACCAGTGTTGGTTGTGCAAGAAAATCAACTTGGTCTGTCTTCAGTAGGTTTATTTTGTTGATTTTTTTTCTGAGGCAGGTAGCTTGTCTGATGCTCTTAGTTTACAGTATGTCTGTTCTGCTGCCTCATCAAACTTGTTTTGTGCATCTGCCAGGAGGCTATAAGAGGGAACATGGACACACTGGAGAATGGAGTAATAGTGAAATTTCTTTCCCTCTGCCACAATAGATACATCTTTTTCTCTTAAGGTGTTCCATATAGCAAATGAATTTGTTTTTTGTAAATTCTCTGAGCTTTATTTCTTGGCACTCCTGATGTTTCTTAAGCACGGAAAAAATTCAACTTATTTTGCTCAAGGTAGAACTTAAAAACAGGTTCAAGCAGAATTTTTAAGGCTTTCACAAGCATTGCTTAGCAAACAGCTTTGACAATATGATGTTACACTCATCCTTTTTTTGCTACTGCTCCTGTTTTTAGGAAGGTGTCAGCATGTCATAAGCATAAAGCAATACAGATGTGCATGTTTGCCACAACCTTTGAATGTCTGAGATGAAACAATGAAAGAATGAAGGATTGTGCCTGTATTTTTGTTTTTGACTAGGATGGGTAAAATGTAGGACTTCTCTTGAAGTGCTTCATAAAACTTTCTGATGTGTGGAGTACTCTCCTGCTTTTCAGACTGAGCAGATCTATATTGTAGGAAGTTCAGAGTGTGATTGCAGAGATCTTTTGGAAAGCCTTCTAAATACTCAGAGTTACTCGACTAAAATGCAAATCAGACTTTCTCATCTTTGCCTTTGCATTTACGTTTTCAGTGGAAGCACCAATTGAACTTTTTACCTGACGTCCTAAGGAAATGAAACTTGTTTCCTTAGAGATCATTGGGCTGATTTAGGCAGTCCTCCCTTTGTTTAATCTCTTGACCAATGGTAATCAGATTTGAAAGCAGTTCCCATCTGGTTGTCGCTAGCTCTATGAAATCTGATATGCTATTATTGATGAAAAGGACCCAAATTATTGCCCTTGCTGAGGGAAAAAAACTAGCACAACACATTGCTTTGTTTCACAGCAGCTGGCTGGTCAATTATTAAATGCATAACCCCAAACTAACTGCAGCATTTCTGTCTCCTGACCGACAACCATGTCGAAAGAGTCGAAGAAACTGGGCTGAGGCAGAAAGGGCAGAAGCCCACAGGAAACCAGTCTTACATTAGTTACTGGTCGTGGAACAGCTTGTGTTTTCAGCTTCAGTTTCAACTGTACTCATGGTTTGAAATCATAACTTGCTTCAGTAGCTGTTCACTCAATTTTATTTCGTGCTATGTATCTCAGTGATGTCATTACATCTATCTCTGTGGAGATAGCTTTTTGTTAATTGCAGATGTGCAGAAAACAACACTGCTTCTAATTTTTATGGATGTTTAATAAAACTTGAGGCACGTTTATGTTAGCCATAAGTTAGAGAGCAAGAAGTAATTTCATTACAGTTCAAAAATCACAAGCTAACATAAAAGTTAGAAAGGGGTGGGAATTAGGGGCTATGCTATCAAATTTTGCTTTTTTTTTTTTGGCTTCTATTTAGAGTTACCGTTAAGAGTTTTCCAAACCTAGGACTCTTATTCCACACCTCAATCAGCTCATTTAGTATTTAAAAATCATACTGTTGCATAAATATTTTAATCTTTCATATCTAAGTATAATCTTGTGCAATAGCACTAACAGTTCCTAGTGGCTTGATTAGTTACTTATCAGTGAGATCTATGACAGATAATAACATACAATTTATTTTCTTTGTTCCTTCTCAAACTTTTATTATAATGAGACAGAATGATCACTCTTCCCAGGAGAGAAGCTTTACTAGTTCACCAAGGATGACGTAGAATAGAGTTACCAGTCTTCACTGGTAGAAAATTGGCATGTCTGCCAAAGGTGGGAAATGAACCTGACTGTCATGACAGCATCTGTACCTGCCTGTCATAAGACCCCAACAACAGCAACAGTGAAATTCTGTTGACAAATTTAAATGAGATTATTTAAAATTTGAGATGGGAAGAGAAACAGTTTGTCTGCTAACCATAGTTTGGAAACTAGCATTATACTGTGTTCTGTTTGTGTGCTTCAGGATTTAGTTCTGAGAGATTTAGGAAAAAAAAATTGCTTCTGATTCTGGAAAGCTTGTTACAGGATGGAGCTTCAGAGTCACTGTATTTCTGCATCAGAATTGAATTAGGGATAATTTGTATCTCTAGAATGAGTTGGTGTTGATCTGGGAGAACATAGCGT
This sequence comes from Odontophorus gujanensis, assembly GCA_013399175.1. NCBI lineage: Eukaryota > Metazoa > Chordata > Aves > Galliformes > Odontophoridae > Odontophorus > Odontophorus gujanensis. Next base: position 648,423 of record VXAB01008900.1, on the reverse strand, counting down.
CAAAGAGATGCAGACTTTATGTACATGGGAAAGGTGATTTTAGAAACAAGCCTTAGCAAACTCCCCTTTCTGAAAAGAGAAGAATATGCAGGGAAACTGTATGAGATGGATGTCTTCATCTGTGATGGGTTATCTTCCTGTTAGGATGGATTTGAAAGGGTGGATTTGTTGAACTCTTTGGCAAGCCCTTGATGTGCCCACCATACAATATATCAAATCTATTTTTACTCAGCAAAATCATCTGTCTAATCTCCTTGGCTGCTCAGTAGAGGGACAAAAGGAGATGCTTCCAGAAGGCAGTCCAGAAATGCACAGGTTAGGCTGCTTCTGTGACTTGCCTAGGTTCTTGTCTCTCTCCGTTGACTTAATAGGATGTCTGCCAGAGGGAGACTGATGAGCTAAGGAGGTGCTTGATGTGCTGCTGCTCAAATGCTACTCTTTAAAATATGCGTAAAGTGTTCTCATGCTGAATGTGAAAAGTCATTGCAGTGGTCATTTAGGTTGGAAAGGGCCTTGAGAGGTCATCTAGTCCAAACTCCTGCTGAAAATATGGTCAGCTTTAGGTCAGAACAGGTTGCTCAGTGCTTTACCTAGACTTGCCTTGAAAACCTCTGCTGGTGGAGATTGTGCAACCTGTTTGGGCAGCCTGTTCCACGGCTTGACAGTGCCCATGGGAAGAATGTTTGTCCTGGCACATGAGCTGGATCCGTCTTGTGTCTGTCTCTGCCTTTTATCTGCTGTCCTTTTGCAGTGCGCAGCTGTGCAGAGTCTGGCTCCGTGCTTTTGATAACTTTTTAGTGGGTACTGGGAGGCTGCAGCAAGGTACCCCCAAAGCCTTGTCTCTGCATGGCTGAATAAGCCTCAGTCCTTCAGCCTCTTCTCACAGACCAAGCTCTCCAACTCCTTCACAGTCTGTGTGGCTTTCAGCTGAACTTGCTCAGCTTTCTTGACCTCTGTCTCGTAATGAGAACCCAAAGCTGAATGCGCTGTTACGGAGGTGATACAGTGAGCTCCAAGGAGTAGCAGCCATCCGCAGCTCAGTCAGTTAGCTGTACTCTTGGGATCCCAACCTGGCCCCAGCTGGCCTCTGCTCTCTGCCCTGCTGGCTCACCTTTGGCTGTCCCCAGGCTTCCTTGGCACAGCTCCAGCCTGCTTAGTGACCAATTGCAGTGCTTGCTTTTTGTTTGTAAGGTTTGTGCTGGCCTGTTCCACTTGCTTGTCTGGGTCTTCCTGGATGGCAGCCAAGGCCTCAAGTCCATGGTGCTGTGTAGGAGTGTCATGCCGATCCTCTCACATGCCATGTGCCTGTCTCGTCCCTTGAGTTTATGCTTGTGCTCTTCCGTTTTCTTTTTGCAGTCTTTTGTTTCCCGGGTTTAGGTTTGATTTTCTTGCAGTTCTATGCTGTAAGTCTTTAACAGGGCTCTGTGTGTTCTTGCTGCTACCATGGCATGCAGAAGTAGTAAGTCAGTTTTCCAACCAAGATGAAGGGAGCAGAGAAGGGGGAGAATTTCTGATTGAATAACCCTATTTTAAGGGAAAAGCTGAGCTTCTCTGGTTGGAGAGGATTTGAATTCATCCTGTGAACTTGCCTCTTCAGAAAGGTTGTTGTTACATCAGATGCATTACGAGCCCATAAGATTAAATGTATTTAGCTTCCAAAGGCTGAGATAAGATGCAAACTGTTTGGACAGGATCTCAGTAGAAATTACTACACAAAAATAACAAAACCTGGATAACTTGTGTTCCTCAGGTCTTCAGCCTTTTCTCCCTCCGATGTAAAAAACGTTCCCTGTGTGTCACCTCGCAATAGCTGAACAGTCAAAGTCTCTTTTTTAGTAGTTTGAAAATAAAAGTAAACGGATTATCTGCTTCCAGCAGGCACAACAGTAAATGCTGCTACTGGTGTTGATTAGCCTTTAAAGGCTTTGCAGCCCCAAGATGGTGGCAACTCTAGTTGTCCCTGAATGGGGGAGTTCTTACAAGCGTAGCTTAAGTGCTTTCTACAGTGTCCTATAATCCAGTGCAGTGCCCTATATGTGAGCCTTTTCCCTTCTGATAAAGCAGTTTTGCAAGTTTATTTTGTCAAAACCAAGGCTTTTTTAAAACTGCTACCTTTTAGCTTCAAGGCTTGTAATGTTGCTCTCAGCCTCTCATTTTGACAAATACCTTTGTAGAATTAATTTCCTCTCCCAACTTAATCCTGCCAAAGTGCATTAGTAGGTTGCTTGTGATTCTTGTCCGCGGTCCTTCATGAGATGAATCTGTTCAGAACTAGGTAAATGCATTTTTCAGATGTCGTACATGTTGAGGGAATGAGGTTAGAAAATGTAATCTACCTCTGTTTGCCTTTTCAGAATTCATTTTTCATGTTGTTTGTATGAAACTCTTCTGTAGATGATAAAGAAGAAAATAGCTTCTGTGAAGAATCCTCTTCTAACAAAAAATAGGCAAACTATGATTCTGATTTTGTTCTGAAATTCTGTAAATGCAACTAGCAGCAACTTTGAATAATTAACAGGTTTTCTGTGAATTCTACTGCTCTCTTATTTTTCTCATACCTAATAAATACTGAAGATTTACCAAATATTTTAATTTACACCTGATTAGAAACTCATTTATGATGCAGTGCAAAATTGAAATTTTGGATTACTAGGAAGTTCTGAAATGAATAGAAATCTTCGGGTAGATCTAATTTCTCCACTTCTCTGTTTTGGCTTCTGTGTAGCTCACAGTACGTCTCGTTTTGATGGTGTTCTCACTTAACGGGCTAGATATCTTCTAAAACAGGAAAAGAAAAAGAAAATCCAGAAATCTGAAATGTCTCACAGTCTGTAATACTGTAAATCTGTACTTTAAGAAGGTTTCATATCAGGAGTTGAGTATGCCCCACTGAGGTCCTCGGGCTGTTGGTTTACGAGCAGCTATGGTACGCATAGTAAGCCCTTAATTCACCTCACTTGAGCTTTGGACTTGCACAGTCTGAGCTGGATGTTAGAGTGTTATCTTCTCTTGATGCTAACTGTTCAATGTTTTTAAAATGCTACTGTCTTAGAAATGACATGAACCTGATGATACAACTTATTCTTTTCACCCTCTGAATTTTGAAGCAGACACTGCAGGAGCACTTAGGCAGTAACATGGGATTTCTCCAAGATGCTCTGCAGAGAGCACATCTAACACGACACAGCCATGTTATGATTCAGCTGCTTTACAGATGTGTAATTGTTACGTGTACAAATAAAATGGTAGGTGTTCCTAAAACAGCACAGATTACCAGTGAGAAGAAAAACCATTTCTTCTGCTTGCAGATTGGAGCTAAATTCCTTTATCAGTATTTGTGCCTGTAAGCTTCTGTGTGAATGTGATCTCTATTTGGGATTGTTCTGTACGTTTGGATTCCATGCTACTGGAAATTGAAATTTACTGTCTGTGAAAATAAATAATAATAAAAACTGCTGGGTCACTGACAAAACTAAATCAAACTGTTCTTCAGTCAGGCTTATAAAATGTGGAGTTCATCCCAGGCAGAGAATGTCCAGATAGAGAATGAATATCTGGATGCTTCTGGGAAGTAGATGTGGGGGGAAGGAAATTAATACAAATAGGAATCTGAGCAAAATTTCCGCAGCCTAAATATTAAAGCAAAGTAAGAGTACATAATAAATGATCAAATGCAGGCAGAGGAGACAAAGTAATGTGGTAGACTGCATGTGAAATAAAAAGGGCTTGTGTTGCGGATTTTGAGTCGTGAGGATAAAAGTGTTAATAGGAATTTTGCATAAGCATTTCTGACAAGGCTAAATTGCAGTATTTTTAGTAAAGTATGGTAGCTCTGTAGAAAGCAAGCATAAAGATTTTTCTCATTTTCTCATATCTAAAAGCTAGAACTCTTAAACATAATTGTGACCTCTCAAATCTTGAATCGCCAATGTATTTGAAATGGGCAGATAAAAGTTAAAACTTGGCTGGCCATAGAGCTACTGATAGCATGTTCCAGATGGGGGGTTCCAGACTGATATTTTAACAAGCTCCTTAGGCATTCCCTGAAATGTAGGGCATGCAGTTAGAGGTAAGGCCTTTCTTCTGCCCACTTTGTGCAGAGCAAAGGGATGGCAGCGAGCAGCTCTTGAGGCCCAGCTCCAGCTCAGCTCACAGCTTTCAGCTTCACCGTGGGCTGTGGTGGTTGCTTGGCCTGAACTTCCTGTAGTGCATACAGGATCATGTAGTGCATATAAGAGAGGTAATTCCCATAATCATACGCTGAATAATCCTCAGATTATTTTCAGGAGGATATAGAGGAGCCTATTGACAGAGTTGAGATGGAGGGCCAGGGTTTCCAGGGCTATCCGATTTCCTTCCTTTCTCCATGCGAACACTGGAAGGGTTCAGGCCAAAGATCTGAGTCTAAAACTTTCTGGCACAGCAGCGGAGCCATCTGCAGTTGTCAGCTGCTGATGTGTGGGAGCTGCAGAGGCTTTGGAAGTCATCCCACAAAGTTCTTCCAGCTCTTTCTTCTTACTACAAACAGAGTTCTTGTGCTGTAACATCCAGAGCGATTCTTATACTCTCAAACCCATGGCCTGAGTCAGTGACCAGTGAATCAATGGGAATTCATTACTTTCCTAAGATCTTGAGTAGACTGTACTCTGGGTTCTGTAGACAAAAATGTGTGGTCTGGAGGCACTCAGTCATGAGCTTGAGGGAAGTTTTTAGCACACACTTACTGGCATGTTTCTTGTGCACCTAGAATAGTTAAGTCACTATAGGATGTCAGATGCATCTAAGGGTAGAACATGAATAATTCTAGTTCTCTATATACCAAATGTATGTATTCATATTGTTAAAAGGTTTTATTCTAGAGGAAATGTCCAACTGGAAAGTGACATAATAATTAGCATTGTTGACCTTGTTGTTGGAACAGGTATTTAAGCAGCAAATATTTACATAGAGGTGAGGTTTCTCCTGCATACGTGTAGACACATATGTATGTACTGTAGATGTGAAATACATGAGTCGTTGTTTAACGTGAAGTTTTGAAGGCAAGGTGGAAAGCCCCCAAAATATTTAGATCCTAAATCTGTAAATGTTGACTTTGTTGAATATATTTTCAATAAAGAGTTGGTTTCATTCTTTACCGTGTAACTGAAGGATCTTGGGCTACCTTGTTCTCTCATAGTAACATGTTTGTTTTCATAGGTACGTGCTCACCAGTTAGTTTTACCACCTTGTGACGTAGTGATCAAGGCTGTAGCTGACTACGTCCGTAATATTCAGGACACCACTGATTTGGATGCCATAGCAAAAGACGTTTTTCAGCACTCACAGGTAAAGTATAAAGAAAATATGAAGTGTCTTTGTGTTAGTTTTAAACAATTGTGCCCTATATTTGTGTTGCTGAATTGCATTCAGTAAAAATAGGGTGTTGAATTAGGTGATTCAGGAATCTGTTGTTGTATGCAGTGTCGTAGGCACCCTAATGTAATTGTCTTCTTTTTTGGAAGGCAAAGCTATTACATTTAGTCGCCGTGCTTTGAAATTTAGTTCTTGATAAGCAAAGAGGTTTTGTAGTCTGGCTTTGTGTACATGAAGGTATGTAGTGTTTTTCAAGCTTTATCCTTACAGGGGCTGACAGTATTTTTTGTGAGGGTGAGTCTCCATGGCTCCATAGGCATTAATACTGTATGTGATATATCACATATAGTTGACTATAGTTGACTACTCTGCAGTGCTGTGCTAACCTGTAGATGTCATGCCTGGATCTGATCCTGATAGATATTTCTTTTTGTATTTATTTATTTTAGTCTAGAACAGATGACAAAGTTACTCGATTTAAGAGAGCAGTTGCTTATTACTCAGCAACTAATAAACCTATGCCATTTCATCCACCACATTACATAGGTAAGTAATTAAGAAAACAAAACTTCTCACTATAACTAAAACCTGACGTAACCCTAAATTATTATTATAATAACCCTAGATTATTAGTAGGGTCTTACAAAAACATACTTACACTCTGGCAGTATTCATTCATGTTTGAATACAGGGTTATAAAATAAGTTATCACAGTCTTTGCAGAGGTTGTGCTCTTACACCAGAAAGAGAGTAAGAACCTGAACTTACTTTCCTTCTAGCTATTACCAAGTCAGTTCTAAGCATTAGGTAGCTTCAGAGTGTGGTGCTGGAGATGAATGAAAACTGGTGTCTACTTCCAGTCATGAAGGCAATTTCTATTTCTTTTCCACAAAATGTATTTTGTACTCCACACTGGACTTAGCTGATGCTTTTTACAAATCCCTCTGTAGCCTTTGATTTTTTCTTTTATGTCATAACATACATGCTTAAACTGTAGGCACTAATTGATGCCATCTCAGATTGTTCCAAGGTTTACAAACTAACCTTGTGACCATAGCACATACACCTCATTCTTAACACTAAAATGTAATTCGAGCTGGAATTTTCCTAAGTCTTTCTTACTGTACTGTTATGCTATTACTGTTTTTTAGCATTCGGAGAGCTACAATGAAAAGCGTATTAAGGCTTCTCTAGATCCAGTATTCAGGTGACAGAATATACCAGTGTTACTGTGTATTTGTGACGCTGTTTTTTGCTAGCTGCTTGCTTATCACATCTCTTGGGCTTTTTTTCTTTGATACTTACTTTGGTTTCCAGGTAGAATAAAATTATTGTACAGCAGTGAGAGAGGAAAACATTTGAGAGAACATGAAGCAAGTAATATAGATTTCACCAGCTACAGAGTATTTGTATTATGAATTAAAACATGAATGAAACTGATTTAAGGCATAGTGGAGAACAGTACTGCTAACAGAACAAGAAAAAATAAACCATGAAAGCAAAAGGGAAAAAAAAAAAGGTAAAAATTGTGTCAAATAAGTAGTGAGCATTTTCATGAGTGGTTTTCTTTTCCCCCTGTTTGTTATTTCTCCTCTTCCCCATTTGCAATGCAGCAGCCAGACCAAATCAGTTTGGAATGCCTGGGATAGTGCCACCATATGTTCCTTCTCAGATGCTTAACATTCCACAGACCTCACTACAAGCAAAACCTGTGGTAAGTGTATCCCTCTGCACTTCTCCTTGAGAGAAACTATCATGCTCATTGAATTAAAATTTAGATGGGAAAGGTTATGTCTGAATTTTTAGCCTGAGTGTTCACTGATTGCATTTTTAGCCTGGAGCTTTAAAGATGCTATGGTCTGTGGTGCAACAAGTTATGTGTGTGCCCAAGACAGCTGAGATTTCATGTGCATGTTTGGAAGATATACTTGGCTAAATAGTATGTTTGTTTTTTAAAGAAGAACCTTATGTTACCTTTATTTAAGAAAGATCACTATATTTTAGGCCCAGCAGATGTCCAGTCAGGGTGGTGCCCAAGGTCAGGGCCCATACCCATACAGTCTCTCTGAGCCAGCCATCACCTTGGAAACAGGTGGAAAAAATCTTTCTGAGCAGAACAACTACAGTAACATTCCTCATGAAGGAAAACATACACCATTGTATGAACGATCTTCTCCAATAAATCCAGCTCAGAGTGGGAGCCCTAATCATGTGGATTCAACCTATTTTCCTGCCTCTTCTACATCATCCTCCTCTGACAACGATGAAGGCAATGGAGGTGCAGTGAAGTAAGTTTTTCGCAAGGATGTTCTCCTACTCTTATTTTCAAAATCATTCAGTATCCTGAAAGTAACAAAATCTGCTTATTAACGATGTGATAGACTTACAGAAGACAGTGTTTGGTCACTGTGGCTGTGAGAATATCCACTCTTGTCACCTTGTTCCTTGATGAGCAGAAATCCAAATACTGTTCAGTATTTTTCCACTTCCTGTCTTATGCTTTATTGAAAGAAGGGAGGAGTGAGATTTTGGTAAATGTCATAAAACCTTCCTGTTCTTTTCTTTGTATAAAAGAAATATTACCTCACAGTACAATTCATTAAAGCTTCAGTAACTAAAAGCTGCCTGAAGCTTTACTGAATTTGTAGTGTTTGTGCTTCAAATATTTTGGGGTAGTGTGGTTTTGCAGAGAAACTTGATGAGAATGTCGGAAACCCAAGATTTAACACTATGACCTAAGAGCTCTCATTGACAGCCTATGTATATAACAAAGCTGCAGTGAAATTGGTTTTGTTCTCTTCTGCTCATGTGCTTTGTTTACTGCAGAAGTGTTTTAAGACTTGCACTAGATCGTATGTCTGTCCTTGGCAATAAAGTTGTGCAGACTTCCTTGTAATTACTGCTTACTGACCTACAAAAAGGAAGCATGAACAGAGGCAGTTTGTGTTTACCTTTTGTCTTGCTGGGTGTAGTGGCTTACGATATGAGAATCAAAACCTGTGGCTTTAGCAGGTCAGTGATTGCCTCTGAAGGATTTTGTGTGATAGTGTAAATGCACTTCTCCTCAATAGTACATTCTGAGCATATCTGCAGTTGCATGTGATGATTTGGACTTGATTTTTCTGGTGCAGTCTGTCAACGTTAAATACATTATCATGTGTTTCGTAGTGCAGAACTTTAAAGTGGGAAAATTACCTACTTTAAATATATATAAAGTATTTTTCAGTGTTTGTTATTATATGATTTTATGGAATACATTTAGAATTAATTTGGAAATTGAAGTCTAGGCTTTATCACTGTAGTTTTTCTGACCAAGGGAGATTACTTGGCATGGTGACAGGTATTCCAAAATCAATCAAGAATTCTTCCTGCACAGACATTATTTAGTCATCAAAAGGGATTCCCTGCTACTTTGAAATACAATCCAAGTATTGATATAGTGTAAATGAGTAAAAGTGGGGATCTTGAAGACACTTAGATAACTACTGATTGACATTTCTAATACATAGCATACCTTAATGTCCTTTCTCATCAGTAGTTCAATTAACAGCAGCCAAGGATTTATTGCATCTTAAGTGGTACTTTAACACTGTGTTTTTCTTTACACTGTCCTTCAGCCATGTTGGTGGGAACAAAATAGGCTGGGAAAAAACAGGAACCCAGCCAGAAAGTCAGACACGTGGAGACCTGGGAGACCAAACAAAGGTAATTCCTTTGGAACGATGAAGTTCCAAACATTGCAATGGATTGTTTTGTGTTTTAAGTTTTATACCAAACTTTTGAGTGGAAGTTTCAAAATTGATTGGTGAGACTTAATGTGATTTTTTGCTTGTTTTTATGAATTGTAGAATAATGGCTTTAAAGTTGAGTAAAAAAAGTTTCCAAGGAATGTTGTTAGCATATACATAAAAATGAAAAATAGCTTTCTTTGGAAAATAGTAAATATAAAGTAGAAACAAACCCGTGAGCCCCTTAGCTACCAGCCTCGTCCTTGCACGTTGCTACCTGTATTTACAGTAGTCTATTCTTTCTGTTTTTACTAAGGAGCGTAGTGTTAGTACTGAGATGTTATCCACAGGTACAGGGTCTGTGTCATGTAAGCTACAGTGTAGTGAGAACAGCTCTAACAGTATTTTAGCACTAGCTGTGCACTATTACAGGTATATTAAAACTCGGCTGAGGAGTTAAGTCCTTCAAAAGTGCTTGGTAAGAATTTCACATAACATGTATTGAAGAGGTCCATGGGACCGGCTACCCTATATTGCTGTTTAACTAAGGAAAGGTGGGATGATTAAACCATTATTGAAGACCTAATATTAACGTGTTTAATTTCTTCTAATTTGACAGTGATTTTGTATCTTGAGGTGTGATGGTCTGTTTTACGATTTTGAGCCATTCATAGAATGTTCTGATGGTTTGCATGTGATACCTCTGCGTTTTTGTGATGGAACTGTGTTCTAGCTATTGGCTTTTTTTCAGGAAAAAAAAAACAAAAACACAAAAAAACAACATAAGAGAACAAGAGAAAACACAAAAGAAAACAAAAAAGAAAACTAACCTAAGTTACTTAAGCTGTGGAAGAACTGAGGAACATTTTCCCTGTACCTTTGTCATAGGCATTCCAGTAAACTTTGGCTTTGTGCTTAAAATATCAAGCTGATGATTTCATCCATCGATGGTTATTATTTTTGCAGACTACGCCCCGCGTGATAACTGTATCTGCCTGTGGATTAGTCACCATATGCAAATGCTGATGTGACCTATTGCATTCCTTTCTTGTCTGTTCCGTGGCCATGCACAGGGCCCTGTGTGTGCTGTGCTGCCCCATGGAGCAGAGATGGGGGCTGGCCAGCAGGCTGCTGCTCCCCCAGCTTGGGTGATGGCTGGGTGGGACATGCTGCAGGGCGTGGCTGCCTGACTCTTTGTGCCTGCAGCATTAGGGCTGTGTAAGGAGTTACTCAACTTTCCAGGAGATGTATGCATTCAGTCCAACTTGAGTGCAACCAGTTTAATTTGTTTTACTTACGTACTTTTCTTGACTATCAAACCATTTCTTCAGCTCTCAGTAGCAGAAGGCAGTTCCATCTCTTGAGCGCAATGGGGAGAATTATGAGTACATCTTAACTTATTTCTTGAAGAGGTGTACATACAACATGATTAGAAAAAGAAATATTTCCTGACATTTTCCACTTTGGGATGAGCTGTATGAGTTTCTGAGGTAATTTGAAGCGCTGAAAACTGAGCATAGATCAGGCAGCACCAGTCTGGATGCTCCTTTTGCTGTGACTTGCATGTTTAAATTCTCGCCTTGTAGTTGTCTCACTTTGGGATTAGACATGACAAAGGCATTCTCTTCTCATTTGGGTGGATGTATGGCACTAAAAAAAGCAATACTTTCAACAGTGGTAGTTTCACATTTTAAGTGCTTGAAGACCACTGTTTCAGTGCATTTCAATTGCTGGGAAAGGAGAAGGCAGGAATAACAGTCATTAAACTAATGACAAAATATGTGATAATGTAAAAGAGATGTGGTATTCTGTGTTTGTGAGAACATTATGTTGTGTGAAGGGGTTTTCTACCACAGGTTTTAACCATTTATTCTATATACTATCACTTATACAAATTAAAAGTCTGGGCTACCGACTCCTAAGTATTATCTTATAGTAATGTCCTCTTTCATTCTGTGCTTAAAACGTACTCTGAAAATAATATTCCCCCTTTGGTATTTTGTTAGAGCCTAATTTGACTAAAATGCCCCTTCTTCTAGAAGGTTGTTGGAGGATGAGCTTTTTCCTGTTTTACAGAGGTCTGTATTTTCCATCCATCAATGCCTGGTGAACAAGCTTAGCTTGGTTAGGACTCCTCCCACCCCCCATTCTTTTACTTTCTGTAGGATTTGTAAAAGGTAAAATTTTATGCACAAATTGTGAAAATACTCATGCATAATACATCATCACATGCACAAAATGAATGGCAGTCTCAAAAGTAATTTCTAAACTATTGCCATAGTTTATAGACAAGAAACTAGTACGAACTGTTTTCTGAACATGGGAGTCTTCACTGTTTTCAATGTGGATGAGGAAGAGAATCTGCTATTTCTCTTGGCTGATCTTCTGTACACGTTAAAAAGCACTGATGTTATGTGTTCTGTTATAGGCAGAAGGTTCCTCTAGTGCTTCTTCAGGAAGTCAGGCAGCTGATGTCAAAGGGAATCAAACCAGTAATCCACAAATCCCATGCCTGTTGTCAATGCCCACCAGAAACCACATGGATATTACTACCCCTCCGTTACCTCCAGTAGCACCTGAAGTATTAAGAGTGGCAGAACACAGGCACAAGAAGGGGTTAATGTATCCCTACATCTTTCATGTCCTAACCAAGGTATGGCATTTTAAAATTATGTGCTATGAAGTAGTCTTTCTGTAAAGATAATTGCACTTGTGGTTAAATAGCTCTGAGTTTTGGTCTGTTTTTAGAGCTTCTATCACTTTTTCCTCTTCATTTTTAACCACTAATCTCAGCTGACACATTGTTCCAGTAGCAGAGTTGACTTATTACTATTTACTCAAAAAAAAAAAAAAAGAGAAAAACAACAGAATACTTTGTCTTTAATGTTTTATTTTGATACTTCTACATATCCATGTTTGTGCATGTGTGTGCGTATTTATTGCCCATTTTTAAAGCGTGACGTGTGCTTTGGTGTCTCTACCATGTCTCTGTTTTCAGTGTTTAAAAAATAATTAGATTGTTTTCCCTCATAATGTGATCCCTCTTACCCTTCGTAGCCATCCCCAGTAAAGACATAGCACCTGTATTAAATCCCTTCTGTTGTATCATAAAATGCAATTATAGAACTTGATGACGCCAGGAGTTCTTTGGTCATTGATTTATTTTATGTGCTAGCCTTGAGATCCCAGGTAAGCTGCAAGCACTTCCACACAGCTTAGACTGCTTTTTCTGCAGTGTTCCTGCACAGCTCTGTATTCAACTTAATCAGGTTCCAAAAGGAATGAATTCTGTTCATTTCTCCTTCTGAGTGCAAACAGAAGAGTCCCAGAATGAGACCAATAATCCTCTTCCACTGTCGTATTCAAAACATTTAGTACTGGTACTTGTACATCTAACCCATTCACTGTACGTATTCATACAGCAAAAGGGCACCATCCACATTCATATTCATTTGCATTTGTCTTAAAAAATCCATTTCAGGACAACACAGTCAGGAGACTGTAATTGGAAATGTGCAGAAGGAAAGGTTACTCTGTCAGGGTTTGGGTTTCCTACTTCTCATGTGTTTATTTTGCAATATAGTTGGTATTGCTGTCATGTTTTGTGCTTCCCATATTTATCAAAGAAAGGCAGAGAAGAACCACGAGACCTACGAAGACCATTGGATGTCAGTTCTGTTTCATAGTTTGTATGACCATGTACTCTTAATAAAATACTACTGGATATTTCCTATATCACAATGGGAAGAAACTAATAAACATCTGAATTTTGGGAATTCATTCCTAACAGGAAAATAAAAAAGAATCTAGAGTCTGTTGCAGCATGAATCTAATACATAGGTACTGCTTCTTTTATTTTTATTTTATTTTATTTTATTTTTTCCTCCACTACCTGAAATGCTTTTGAATGTTCACTGGGGACCTCGAGTATGCTATAAATATGATGACAGGTAGCTTGTTGAGATGCTTTAGAAATTGGCATGGAAAGGTGTTCTGGGTATGCTGCTGTTACACAGAGAAACTTTTCACACATCCTTTATACCTAATTTAGTGTTGTCTGAGTTAAACCTGACTATATTGTAATATATTCACTCCAAGATGTCGCCTATTGTGTGCACTACTGGGACAGTTAGAATGGCAATAGCAGAAGTGCTTGCTTGTTGGTGTTGAATATAAAGTCTTCTGGGAACAATGCAGTGAAGGGATTAAATGTCACTAATGTTTTTTAGTTAGTCTTGCTACTAATTCACATACACTTCTATTTTTCTTTCCCTAAACGTGGGAGGAAAATGGGAGGTAGAACTAATTAAACCCTTTTCTAGGTCTGAAAGTTTTTGCCTGCTTTTGTAATGGTGGATTTTTCTTGACTTGCAAACCAGCAGTCATCTACCTGGTTTCAGAGGTCTCATAAATTTCCCTGATGCCTTTCTACGCTGCTGTAACATCACAATTTAGAAATACTATCCTTCACTAAAGTTTCAGGGTCTGATCTTAGAGGAGATGGAATTGGTAGCATTTAGTAAAATGAGGCATCATGCTCTGTGCCACCACTTATTGTCACTTGGAAGAACATAAACTGTAATGAATTTATTTCTGAAATAAAAAGGCCAGGACTTTGTAGTAAAAACATGAGTATACGAGATAAACTCTTTTATTTTAATGCTTTAACCATATATCTAAAACTGGATATAATAGAGATTTTTATGTAACCTAAAGCTGTACAAAGAGAGTGAAGCAAGCTGGTAACTTCTGTGTAGTTACACACCTACAGCTGTTCACAGCTTCCACCAGTTTCTGCATTTTGGTCTGGCTTATGTTGATTGTGAGGGCTTTTGAGTGTACAGTACACTATAGTGTTTCCCTGTATCACATCCCTTTGCTGGAGGATTTATTTGGAAATGTCAGTGTGGCTCCTTTAAGTGTTGTTCTAAGTCTGTGTTCTCCCTACATGAGATAATTTTTATTAATTTGTTTAAAAATTTCTTGTACACTTAGAAAAAAATAAATCAGATTGATGGGGATCTTCTGCAGGTTGCATTTATTGAGGAGGAATTAAACTTTAATGAATTACGTTACAGGTTTTCATTGTTCTACACAAAAAGGACAAATTGGTGGCATTTTAAAATGGGAAGAAAATGCCCTTTTAGAAAACAACAGGAACTTAATCTGTGAGATGCATCCCTGGAAAAGGATGAGGTTTGTTCTTAAGGAGATTTCTGTTGAGTTCACTGATGCCAGAAAAGAAAGAATATTGAGTAAGCTTTCAAAGGTATTAGTGGTTCTTGACAACTTCACTAATAGATGTGAGTTGTTTTCCAAGAAACAGCATGGTTGGATGCACAGATGTCAAAAACAGAACATTGCTGCTATTTCAAGGGAGTTGGAAGGTCTTCTCATGTTTTGCTTCCGAAAAAGAGAGAGTTAAATGCTGAAGGTTTATTTACCCACATTTGAAACAGTATTACTTATGTAACTCCCAGTTGCACTTTTTTGACCAGGGTTTCTCATGATGTTATTTTTTACACTGAATCCCCAGTACTGTTTCAGATCCTTGCATGAATATTCTTGGAAATGACTGTCTGCAATCTAGGCTGACTTTTAGCATTTATTCTTCAAATGTGCTTTGATTGTCTGTTGCTGCTGTAGGCATGTTACATTATTGTTGTGTATACTGTTTTGCTCCTAGAAGTATCTGTATGTAAAAATCAGTATTTATGTAATCCAGACCAAAACAAAAAATAAACAAGTATGTGATGGGGAGAGAGGGAAAAAAAAGGTAAGTGAAGGGAATAATTGGAGCCCAGAGATTTACTGTAAGAAAGGAAGTAGATTGTGGCAGTGTAATACTCCTTTGGTGTTACCTTGATGTACATAATATCCACATTACTGCTGGACCCTGTTCTTGACAAGATGAGATTCACTTCAGAGCTGGATTGAGTTACTGAGCGTACCTAAATACTTCGTTGTTGCTCACTCTGACGTGTCATATTTTTCTAATTTCTTTCATGGAAAAGGGTGAAATCAAAATTGCTGTGTCTATAGAAGATGAAGCCAACAAAGACCTGCCTCCTGCTGCTCTGCTTTATAGGCCAGTTCGTCAGTATGTTTACGGAGTCCTGTTTAGTTTGGCAGAAAGCAGAAAGAAAACGGAAAGGCTCGCTTTCAGAAAGAACAGACTTCCTCCAGAATGTACGTACTGTAGAATCCATTCTTTATTTCTTTTCCCCTTTGCTGTGTTTTCATTTGTACTGTAATTGAATGAGAATAGTTAATAAGATTTTATGAATGTAGCTATAGAACTGGGGGAATTTGTGGCTTATTTGATCCATGGATAACAGAAAAAGATGTTTTTAATTTGAGATTTTGTGTCTTGCAGTAGCCTGAGAACTTCAAGTGCTACCCTTTTGTAAGCAAGTTCCAGGGTTTGTTTTGTAAGATGTATGTTCAGGGTGCTCTCAGGCTTGCAGCGAGTAATACTATTTTTGATGGAATTTTCAAGATATATGTCAGAACTTAATTTGAGGAAATTTGTATTCTGAGCAGTTCTGTTTAGTAAAGTTCTGTTTAGTAACTTTCAATTGTTGACATAAATACGTGGTTTAAAATCTGCAGAAATGAGGTGTGAGGTAAATGAAAGCAGACTAAACTTTTGTGAACAGGCTTGTCAGAAGGACTTCTTGCCAATTCAATCAGAAAGATGGGTGTTAAATCCTCACATTAATCTGGAAGTTATCTTCTTAAGTTTTCTACTTCTGTGGATTACTTTCATTCCAGAAAATTCACTCTCCTCGTTCTGGAGTATTTTATAATGAAATGCATGCAAGGAATTGACTGAACTTTACAGTAGCATCTTACAAAGGTTAAAGGAATGCTGAAACATTAAGTGGATAGCAGCAGCAGCAGAAGTATGCATTCGTATGTAGGAGTCTGTCTCTCTATACAAAATTTAAAAAGTAGAGAATGTGGGAGTGCATTATACACAGTGTTCACATATAAAAGAATAATCATTTGTTTTGTACATTCATGAGGAAGGTGACAATCTTCCAACAACGTTTGAAAAACTGCTACAGGGTCTGAAGCTACAGGTTATCCTGTGGGAATTGATATTCACCCTTAACACTGATTGTCTCCTCACACACTGTCAGAACCTTAACCCTTTTAACTCAAATAACATTGTATTTCAGGTTACGAGGTTATTTCAGGATTAAATTAATGAAGTCACTTGCAGTACCTGTTTGTCCTCATTAGAGTTTTGTCCTTAAGTGTACTACAACATTTGCAGTAGTAAAATAACTAACTGCTGAAGGTCTACTTTGATTTTTCAGGATATTTTCATCTTGTAAGCCTGGAATGTTCTCTGTAGACTATTGGGATTCCCATATAATTTGTCTTTTCATTTATGCTGTTTTTCAGAGGTTTATTCTCAGTGGAGATAAAGACTGCTACTTCTGACTTTGTTTAGTTACAGGAGCTCCAGCAATATTGTTGCAGGACACATTCTGTTACCTGACCTACTTCGATTTTAGGACTGACCATGCTTTTAAAAAACAAAACAAAACAAAAATTGGAACATCTGCTCAAACACTGGTAGTTTCTCCACAAAGCTACAATTGCTGGTAAAGATAGATTTTTAGCTAAGATGATAGCTTGTGATTTGAAAAGGGGTAGGTTACAGGAATGCATTTCATTTGGTCATCTCAATTACAAAATAGCATGAACTGAGCAAACTGTGCAAGATACAGAGAATGGCATCTTAAACAGCAAGAGCTGATTCCTCAAATGTCTTGTGTTGCACTCAGTTGCTCCTCCTGGCTTCTCTGAGGGCTACAACACTGGCCATAGTGAACAAAAATGATTGTGATTCTGTTTTTGTTGCTGCTCTCAAATAAGTATGAAAGAGTAATTAGCAGAAAAATATCAGAACAATTAAGAGAACTGAATTAATTTCTAAAAGACTTGTGTTGTCTGTAGGTTTATGTAGACTGTTAATTATATTAATATATCTAAAATTCCGGAGTTGTACGAACCACAACACTGGCAACATAGTAATGGTATGTAAATAATTTGCAGCTGTATAGTGTGTTAGGGTTATAGGAAGCTGTGAAAAGCTTGTGATAAACTTGGCGTGTCAGTATTATTACTAAATACCTAGATAGTAAGGCAGTTGATCTGTCATAAAATAGATCTTTTCTGTCTTGTAAATCATTATTATTTTTATATAGTGAAAAGTCAATTAAAAAACAACAGATCTGTTAGGAGTAGTGAGGTTTTTTAGTTATAATTGTCCGTTAAGTAGTGCCTTTTCTGGACATGTTCTCATGTCTGCTCCCAGAGGACATGGAAAGCTGAATTGCAGTGTTTTGCATTGTGCTTCTAGTGCCAAGGGCATGTCATTGGCATTGTTCCCCTTGCTTGTGAGGGGAGGCAGTCAAAGTGTCTGACTTGCTCTTCTTTTCAAGCTCTGAAACCATCTGCCCTTTCCACTCTGTGGAGAAATGCACGCTTGTACAAGCTGCCATAACTGTTGTTTGAATCTGAGGATTTGTTATTTTAAGCCTAGCCACCTTGTGATATGATGTTCTCCATCAAGGATGTACTCAGCTGACCCTGTTTCTGCCAGAGGGAAAATCATACCTTGAGCAATTGCCCTTTTGCAAAATCAAACATGCTTTGCTCAGGCTGTTCTGTCAATGAGGATTATGGGGTTAAAAGAGCCTTGATTTATCTGCATTAGCTGTCTTTGTTTTCTAAAGGTGTTAGGTACTTCACATGGTCAGTTTGTGGGGAAAAAAATGCTAAGAGAATATCACAACGTTACAGTGCATCCTAAGTTGAAAAGGACCCACAAGGGTCATCAAGTCCACCCCCTGGCTCTGCAAACCACCACCCAAACCCTGTGTCTGAAAGTGGTGTCCCAGTGCTCGTTGAAATCTGGCAGCCTGGGGCTGTACAGCCCTGGTTTGTCTGTTTAATGACCACTGCCCTCTGATGAAGGTGAATCCTCACCTGACCCTCCCCTGACATCTCCATGCCATTCCCTTAGGCTCTGTTGCTGTCCCTCCACTCCCTTTGAGGAGCTGCAGAGCCATGAGGCCTCCCCTCATCCTGCTCTGCTCCGTGCAGAAAAAACCACAGGAGCTGAGCTGTTCTTCACACATCTTGTCCTCCGGACCCTTCTCCATCTTCACAGTCCTCCTTTGGATGTGCTGTGGTATTTTTATGTCCTATATTGTGGCACCCAAACACTGTGCTTAGCAGAGCAGGACAGTCCCTTCCCTCACCTGGAGGGCAGTGCTGGGCTTAATGCACACCATGGTATGGGTGGCCCTTTTGTCTGCCAGGACTCACTGTTGACTCAGGTTCAACTTGCTGTCGACCAGAACTACAGATCCCCTTCCTCAGGGCTACTCTCCAGCCTCTTGTCTCACGTCCTGTATGCACAGCCAGGGCTGCCCTGTCCCAAGTGCAGAATCTGGTGCCTGATTTTGATAAACTTCATGCAGTTGGTGGTTGCCCAGTCCTGTAGTTTCTCAAAAGAACATCTGAGTCAGAATTCGATAGAAAACATCTGAGTCACAGGTAGCAGTGAAGGTTTTAACATACAGCTGGGGCATGCTGGATGCTGTTGCTTATGACTTCGGAGCCTGTGACATTCATGTATGTTTATCAAGCAGGTTACCTTAATGCAGGTTGATGTTGAACTTCTGCACTTGGACTGACCTTCAAGTGTCTTGAGGGTGATGTTCAAAGCAGACATCAGTATATTGTACCGTTTCTTGGGCTACTGTGAGTATTCAAATCTACTAATCAGCAACAGGAGGAAGTTTATTATGAAAAACAGTATAATTAGCTCTGTGGTGTTGTGACTGAACGTGCACTTATCCTGAGTGTTTATTGTAGTTAATGTAGTCTTCAGGGTAGACGTTTCTTATCTCAAAGTGGAAGTCCTGGAAGGAAAACACAAAACGTTCCTCAGAGGACAGAGATACTCAGCACTTGAGGAAGATGGTGTTTTTGGCAGCAGTCCCAGTACAAAGTTGTCAATGCGTAAGAAATGCTCTGGAGAAATAAGAAGATGTGGACTAGTCCTAGATTCATCTGTTAATTGCTAAATTGGAGTGATCAGTACTGCAGCTACTTGTCAGCTGGTACAACTATAACTCCTTCCCGTTGTCCACAGGAGGGAGGCTGCTTGCCACTGATCTTCATACTAAACCATTCTCCAAGAAGAGTGGTTACCTTTTCTGAAATAACAAGTGCGTTGCACAATTTTGAAGAGCCACAGGGTGGCTCTTCAGCATCACCACTACAGGTAGCGTGTTACTGAGGAAGGTACTTTTTGAGAGCAGACTAAGGCACTCTTTGATCTTGATCTCATAGGAACATGGAAGTTGTCATGCCAGGATTACAACCTTTGAACAACACTTGGATGTTGAAAGATAAGATTTCAGGTGGAAATTATAGACAAAATATTTCCTTCTTTTAAGCTTGAGGTTGTTTTTGCAAAAGCTGTATGAAGGTAAGGAAACATTCGTGTTCTGCAAAGCTCTGTATCCTCACAGTTGTCTGTGATGAAATGGGGAAGTGGTCTTCTGAGGGTGCTCAAGTGTGCTGTGCTTAGAGAGTTTGCATCTGCTTGGCTCTGAGGGGTCATCCAAACAGAGATGCTGAGTGTAGCTAGGCATGTTGCCTCCAGGAGGTTGAAGGGAGGAAGAGCAGAACCCCAGAACACAACTGCTTTGTCAGTTGTCAGCAGTTTGGCTTTCTCATCGCTGAACTGAAAGCTGTTCTGTGTAGTAGCCTTATTGTATTCCCTAGCTGTTTGGTGAAAGAGCTGAGAAGTTTCGGTCTAAAAGAACCTCTTGCGTCCAAGAACCAGAGCAGTTGGTTGTGTAGCGTGCTCCAAAAGTAATGCCTCCTATTTGTTTCCATGGAAATCACAACAGATACATGAGTGCAGTAACACTTCCTAGTAAATTATCAGCTACAAAAGAGTATTTTTCAGCATTTTCCCCACCATTAGCTTGCAGTTTTTGCCAGTGGTGAACAAGGGCCTGCATGTCATGCTTGTTAAAGTCTGCAGCAGTAGGGGTGTCCCCCTTTTTCAGAGCTGCTACAGTGGTGGTGTTGCTAGGGAAAAACAGATGGAATTTGGAAGGCACCAAATGTGGCCTGTATGTGTGGTAGGACAGTCCAGACAGTATTGGCATTGTGCTCCACGGTCTTCAAACAGGTGTGGGATCTGGTGTTATTTAGTGCAAGAGAAAGCTTGTCACCTTTTCTGGCCTCTGGAAGTTCACATCTTCACTTTTGTCAGCATTGTGATGTAACAGAGTTAATGGTTTGCTCAGGTTCTAAGAATGCCTAGGAGATCACCCCTTTCCCATCTGAAAGGACAGCGCGCATCACTTTACCCAGTTAGGGCTGCTAAACTTTTTCTTCAGTGTGAAATTCATATCTCACCACTCCATCACTGCCGGTTTTGACTCTGACTCATAGTGGTAACACAGTCTCATCACCAGTAACTGTGCAATCCAGGGAACTGCCACCTTCAGCCACATACAGGTTCAGTAGGTGTACTGACAACCTTGTGTGTGGTGTTCTTTCTGTTCCTGTGCAAACATTCATGGGACCCACCTGACCCACCTTGTGATGTTCCAGTGTTGTCCTCCTCGATCTCCATAAATGTTCTGCAAGCATCAGTGCTGGTCAGTAGGTGGAGGATTTCAGTTCCACCCCTTTGCTTGTCTGCACTTCTTTGTCAGACTGCCCCTCTGCTGCCATCTGTTACGTGGCAGCAAAGTGCAATGGAATATTGGCAGAAAGTTACAGCCTCTACTGCCATGCCACCACCGTCTACCTTTGACATCATGGGACAACATCAGAAAATGGGAGATATTACTTTCAGAGCAGGCCTTGTGTTTGAAAGCCTTCAGAAGATGCCTCTTATGTGTTCATGTTTGCTGTCCCAGACCTAAGCAAGAATTAAACACCTGTGTGGTAGACCCTGTGCAAATAACAGAGTTGCTCTGCTGGCTGCTGAAGCCCATCTTGAGTAGCTTAGTGTGTAAAATCTGGTAGCAACCAAAATAGAACATGATTTTGTAGTGAGCCTACTAACTAAATATATCAGCATATTTATTTTCATTACTGCATGTTATCTTTGTAAAACAGCCTGCTGTCTGTGAAGTGGAGCTATAATGCTAGAGTAGTAGTTCTAGTCCAGAAAAGCAGGACAGATTGCTTTTAGATGGTCTGGAGCTTCTTTTTAAAGCCAGACCATGGCTTGTGCCATGGTTTGCCTGCCCCTAATTATGAAATCATGTGCAATGCTGATGTCTGATCGCTGATGGGGACTTTGTAGCTGTGAGAACTATCCTGGCACCAGCAGCACTCCTTCCTCAATCTGTAACAGAGGGGCTTCCAACAAAAAGAGCAGGTCTGGTCTCATGTGCTGCTTCACTAGTGAAGCAGTTTCTTTGGGCTGTAACCTGAAGCTTCACTAACAAGCTCCTTACATCTTTCCACACTGCATAACTGGGCTCTGAGTCGAGAGGAGTGCGAACAAATTTTGGGCTGTGTCAACGATGGGATTACTCCAAGGCCAAAGATATCATCTGTCATTCTTGACTTTAAACTCATGTTCTGGTTTTGTTGTCTTCAAATGTAAAAAGGGAGATGCTTTAGCACCTGTGTAGGGTCAAACACTGTTTTCATAGATGAGAGCACAGCACGCACAAAAATAGTAATTTACAGCAGTTTTTTATTGAAAGGCTTATGTAAATTACTCCTTAATAATTCTTTTTAGGTTTAAAAAACAACCAACTATTGAAACCTGTATTTGAGATTTAATTCCTCTGCAGTACTTGAACTACAAGCAAGCATGACTTTAGTTTTAAATCTCATTTAAATTATCATCAGTAGGATCATGTTGTTCCTAAAAGACCACAAACGGAGAATACTTGTATTGATGTTTTATTTATTTTTATTCTATCTCTGTAAGTTTTTAGTGGTGCAGGTATTTTAGGGGAAAGTTGTGTTTTCAAAGTATTATCTTCTAGAACAATATATGTAACTCTTCAGTGTTGCATATCAATTTGGAATTACTAATGTCACATTCCTGATGCATGCTTGGTTGCATGTACTTATTTTCTAAGTGATGGCAATTAAAAACAGTCCAGGTGGAGTCTGACTTGCCAGTTCAGCAGTATGATCCAGAGCAGTGTCAAAGGGACACTTCTTGGATCAAGATTTCTTGTATGCAAGGTTTTAAATACGTGAACCTTTTCAACTTCTTTTCGTCTGTTGTCATTTTATAGTTTCACCAGTGATAATTAAGGAATGGGCTGCTTACAAAGGAAAGTCTCCACAAACCCCTGAGCTGGTGGAGGCACTTGCCTTCAGGGAATGGACCTGTCCTAATCTGAAGAAGCTGTGGCTTGGAAAAGCAGTAGAAGACAAGAACCGAAGAATGAGGGCATTTTTGGCCTGTATGAGATCAGATACACCAGCAATGCTCAATCCAACTAATGTGCCCACTCATCTTATGGTGCTTTGTTGTGTACTAAGGTCAGTGTTACCTGAAGGTAAAACAGAATGAAATGAAGTTTTTACTGTACAGATTAATCTCTGTGATGTGTTTAACACTTGCAACTTTGGAAGTAGGATCCTGTTTCATTTTTAGAACATCACTTTTGGTAGTCTCTAAAGCATGCTGCATCCTTCAAGGTTTCTTTCTTCAATCTCTGGATAACTGAAGTAGAAAAAAAAGCTTGTGTTGCCAAGAGGTCTCCATACATTTGAATTAATTTACCCTTACTGTAAGAAAAAAAAGAAAGAAAAAGAGCCAAACGTTTGGCATCTTATGTTGATGAAGTTGTTAAGTGAAAGAGTGAGCAGGGAACAGCTGTTGAGCAGCTTCATAGATTCATAGATACATTAGGTTGGAAAGGACCTACAAAATCATCTAGTCCAACCATCCTCCTATCACCATCCCTACCCACTAAACTACTAAATCAAATCCCTTAGCACCTCATCTAAACGCTTCTTGAACAGCGCTAGGGATGGTGCCTCAACCACCTCCCTAGGCAGGCCATTCCAGTGCCTGACCACTCACTGAGTATTATTGAGTAGTAAGAATACAAAAAAAAAAAAACAACAAAAAACAACCCAGACCAAATAACATCTTAAACACAGTAGAACTCCTTGTTCATTCGGGCTGTGTTTCTTTCCTGTGACACATGGCATGTATAAATTCAATTTTATTAAGACATGAAGTTTTATCAGGCGCTTGTTTCAAATGATGAGAATTAAATTCACTAATTAGGTAATTTCAGAGTAATATGTTATCTGGAAACGACATTCACAAAATCTTTTTACAGTTGGTCTTTTTTTTTGTAAAGACAATTAACCTTTATTTTATTTTTAGTTATGTCAGAAAACATGAGTGATAAATCTTAAGTTCTGTTTTGGTAGCCTGTCCTCTCCTTCTTCACTGGAAGCAGGCTGTCCTGCTGTGAATTGCATAACTGATCCACAGCTAATCTGTCTTTGTTGTGATCTTACATTTAAACTTTAAATCTCTTTGGTGTTTTGTACATTTTAAGCATTCAAGTCTAGATAACCAAACAAGATTTCTTGTTGTGTTCTGCTGACTTTTCTGATCAGGTAAAATGCTGCTTTATTTATCATCTGCTAATGGAAGCTTGTGAATAACAGCTGGCTTCCTCTGTAGGTACATGGTTCAGTGGCCAGGGGTTCGTATACTTCGTCGCCAGGAACTTGATGCTTTTCTTGCCCAGGCGTTGTCTCCAAAGCTCTATGAACCTGACCAGCTTCAGGAACTCAAGGTAATTCTGAACTACCACAACTTCAGGGATTTCTTTTCAGCTTGCCCGTGTTGCTAATTTAGTGGGTCATGCACAATAAGTATTAAATGCAGAACTGTAGGGAAAACTAATTTGAGGCTTTTTAAAAGGTAAGATCTCAAAGCTTCTATTTCTCTGTACAACAGTGTTATAGGAAATAGACACAGATGGAGTTGTTGGTGTGTTGTTCTAATTGTAAATACAGAATGCCTATCAATCTGTGCAACATCTTACTCTTACCCAGCTTTGACATGCTCACAATGAAGTTTCCTCTTCTGGCCTGTGAACTAACTATACAAGATTTGTTTTTTGCTTTTACGTTGTTATCTCAGAAATCTGTTCAGAACCTGAGTTCTGTGTAGTATAATTTAATCCTTACTTGGAAGCAAACATTTTTCTGAATGGAATTGGTCATAATTACATTTTTTTACATAACATTTATTTGCCTGGTAGTGTATTTCTTAACTGGAAGCTCTGAGAGGTGTCAGGATGTGTAGAGAATGGACAACTGGAAGTGATCCACCTTTACTCCTCTTCATTTTTAATCAGCGATGCTGATCACCTCATCATGTAGCCTGTTAATGTCATTTCAGGTAGTCTTGCAGGTCCTTCATGCAAGACTTAAGTCAGGAAAGACAAGTGGCTGGTTCTGACCTGAGCTTTGCTTGGATACACGCTCTTCTTAGTTAAATTAGTGAGGAGAATGTGGTACTTGCCTCCCAAGTTTATTCGTATTCGTAGGTATACACTGCCAGGGGGCACAGACAAAGGCAGCAATCCTAGCAGCGTTTTTCTCTAAAGAAACTATAATTAAGCTCATGCAAATTTCAGCTATTCGTTTTTTCTAATTAATGATTTGCCGCTACAACTTAGTCAGCAAGAGCATTTTCAAAGCCAGAAACTGACAGTTTCTTTTCTGTAGGTGAAAGCAGAGTCTGGCTTGCATTCCTATAGCAACCTGGAAAAAACTTGTGAGTTTCCATCTATAGACCAAATCAGTCTGCTTGTGGAAACCCAGCATTTAGCCATAGAAGTACTAATAATTGTTAGAGGAAGAAAACACTTCAGAATCTATTTGAACTTGTCACATGGCAAGTAGAGAATTCATGTTAGCAATGTTAGTGGCAGTGTTAACAGATAAACTGAATAGTCTTCCCACATACCAAATAACATCAAAATCCAGCAGGAAAAACTACTTTGGTCATTCTCTCACTCCTGACAAAGATAAGGAGGAATGTGGGTGGGAGCAGCTGCAGGGAACACCTGATGAATTCTTACAAGAATGCACGTTTGCTTCAGCACTCAAGTCTGCATTGCTGGTGATGTGAATTATAGACATGTTAGAGAAGAACATTTCTGATTATTGCTTATTGCTGCTAATTCATTAGACAGAGGCTAAATGCAAATGCAGTCCATCAAGAGAATCATTCAGATGTTGGCTATATGTTCGTGCTGGAAGCCCTAAGTGCTCGCTGGGCATTTATGAATCTTGGAGATTCTGGTTCTGAGACAATTGCATGAGGCCCAGAATAAGAAGGAGGACTTTGTCTTTAGGGAAGCAGTGGCCAACCTCTGCCAAAGGAGTGAGCTGACAGTGAGTTACCCTGTATGTTCAGAAATGCACATGCACATCTGAAGTGACAACGTTGGGTTCAGCAGAGGCAGGAGGTGTGAGCCCTTCAAAGTCTTGGTTAGAGATATCTTCCTCGTGGCGAATAGCTGTGGGAGCCAGTGGAAACTCAAATGAGTGTGTAGGCAAGGCTGGATGATGCATTGAAGATCAGCAGAGCATTAGCGAGGTACACTTCAATGTCAGATTTCAAAACACAACACAAACACATAAGATAGGGGCTGAGATTTTGGCAAAGGGGTCGGCAAGAGTCAGCAAAGATTTGATGCAAATGGGAGGAAAACCCACTGTGAAAACTGCTGGATCTAAGAAAAGAATTCCCAGATAATGTTTTTTCTACATTCCAGCATAAAATGAAAGGTGAGACTCAGGGAGCAATAAATAGCATACAGTATTTTTGTTCCATAGAAATTGTTCTCCAGGTTCTAACTTAAAGTCATACATAAAATACAGCATTAGCCACTCGTGTAATACATTTTGGTCAACTGAAAGGTGCAGTATTTAATGCAGTGTTGTTACTGCCTTCGTATGAAGCAGCTGCTTCTCTTTTTACTGAAGCCAGACAGGAAGAGCAGCTGAGTTTTTTCCCAGCTGTATACCTGCAAAATGACCTGGATTGTCTTTTGGACATGAAAGGTTATGCATAAGGGAGGTAATGTACTTTAATTCAAAAATTTAATACCGAGATCTTTAAAACGTTCCCAAGAAGTTGCTGGTACTTCCAGAAGTATTTTTGGAAAAATCAGTGTTGCTGTTTTTTTATTCCATTGCTTACAGTGTAGTTCCTGCAAGCAAATACTTCTTGCTTTCACCATCAGCAGTTATTTGTTATATAATTTTACCTTTGTGTATCTATCCTAAATAAAGTTGTTGGATTCATGTAGTGTCTCTTACTAATGATGTTTGTAATATAGCAAAATCTTAAGCTAAGTTATAAAATCCGTTATTAAAAGACATCGTAAAGGAAGTGTGGTACATGGGCTGAAGAACTGAATGCTCATTCCTGGAACTTTCTAAAAAATATTATCTCAAAAGCACAAGATTATTCAAAATAAATTTTTAAATGAAAATTTCCACTTCCTCCCTGTGTGTTTTAAAGCTTTTAGTTGCTATAATGTACTTCAGCATTGTTTAGAAAAACTCTGCAGTGCTTATTTATCAGTGATCTTAACACTAAAACGTGCATTGTACGTGCTCTAGACGTGCCACAGATTTAAGGTGTGTATTTTAAGTAAAGCTTCTGCTGGCTTCTTGATAATGACTTGTATTCAAATTACTTACTGTGCTTTGTTGTTAAGGAAATAGTTTTTCTCTTCTATTTCTTACCTCTAGAGTGAATGCATGGGAACAGTGACCTTCCAGAGCATTGCAGTTTTGCGTATACAGATATAACTTCATCTGGATTCTTCTAGTCAAACTGGCAATTGCATGTGAAAAGTCTGACAACTTTTTAAAATCACTGTGTTTTCAATCTGCAAATAATGCAGCTTTTGGAATAACTGAATTGCATCTCATTATTTTCTTACTAAACACCCTTTTTTTTTGTTTCTTTCCCAAAACAGATTGAGAATCTCGATCCCCGAGGAATTCAGCTGTCTGCTTTATTTATGAGTGGTGTTGATATGGCACTTTTTGCCAACGATGCCTGTGGACAGCCGATTCCGTGGGAGCACTGCTGTCCATGGATGTATTTTGATGGCAAGTTATTCCAGACCAAGCTCATCAAAGCAAGCCGGGAGAAAGTTCCGCTCATTGACCTCTGTGATGGTCAGGTGGGTACTTGCACAAGCGTGGCAGAATATTAAGTGTACTGAAGTTTGGGAAGTGTTAGGTGTGGTTCATCAGTCATTTGCTTCATGTTTCATCTCTCCTTAAAAGGGAAATACAAAGTGGATTGCCAGTAGTAGTTACTTGTCAGCTCTGTTTGATCTTAACTCTGGTGGTGGTGGTTGAAATGGCATTGTGGTAGATTTTGGAGAAGTAAGCTGATGTCCATTTGGGTCTTTTGTTTCTGTCCCTGGAAACTGAAGTTTGAATGCAGTTGTGATCTAATCACAACTCTGAGTTGAAAACTTTCTGTTGCTTTGTTCAAGTAATGTCATCTTTTTGTGCCAAGCTAGCAAGTGTTACAAAGGAGTAAGCTGCTGTGGTTTTACTATGAGAGTAAACTTCTGATTTCTTTTCCAGGTTGTGAAGTCATTCTTAGAATTCTTAAGCTAAAGATCTCTTCACAGATTCTTGCAGCCATCATAAGATAAAAATGAGTTCAGTTTTTGATATAACTTTGCATTAACTAGGTACTAGCTAACTGTGAAAGCAGGAAATAGATGAAGTTAATAGTTTACTGAATGTCCAGAGCATTTTATTTTCACCAACTCTTTGGGAGATAAGAAATCTTTTAACAAAGGAGATTATTTGTTATTTCTGACTCAAGGGAAACTCCTTTTAGATTAAATCTTGACAGAGGCTGTGGTCACATTCAAACTTCATAGCCTCCAGACATAAATTTGTTTTGCAGCCCAAGTTTATGATGATTATTCTCTTTAAAGTTTAAAGGGCTGCATTAAGTTTTCGGGAGACTATAGGCTGATGTTTCTCAGTACTTTTTAAGATTTCGGTGTTGTCAACTTCTAAACTGTCTGAGGATGTAGACTCCCATCTCTACTGAAACACAAATATTTTTTTGTGAACATTTGCTCTGTTGTTGAACTGTTAGAAGATATGCAAGATGGGTGATTTGCTAGCTAGGTTTATGAAAGTTTTTTGCAGTACTTACCTACCCTTCTGTTGTTTTGCTTTTGTCTTTGAACTTGTTTCATAAATACAGCTTTACAGAACTGAAATCAGAACTCTGACGTCCACTTATGACCCTCCTTTTATTCAACAGGCTGAGCAGGCAGCCAAGGTTGAAAAGATGCGTCAGAGCATCCTAGAAGGATTAAATTTCTCCAGGCAGAACCATCCTCTCCCTTTCCCACCTCCACCTGCCATGCCTTTCTATCCAGCTTCTATGTATCCTCGACACTTTGGGCCAGTCCCACCACCTCAGGGCAGGGGGAGAGGCTTTGCTGGTAAGTGATGGGGCAGCAGTGCAAAACTCATCGGTATGAAGTGTTATCCCCAAACTGAACTCATTTGTGTGTTTGGTTTCATAGGAAGGATACATAAAAAGAAGTGGTTGGCACACGTAGTCCTGTGCCAATCACTGCATTTTGTTGTTACTTTTATTAGCTGTAGCCTGGCATTATGGAATGTGCTGTATTGCTGCATATTTCCATCAGGATTTTTAGTAGCTGTGCCAGATCAAAATATTTATACAGCTACTGTATGAAAAATCAAAAATAAGATGAACAAGTCAGCACTGGGATGATACGGGAAGACTTCTAGTTGAACTGTACTTTGCTTCTAAATGTTCATGTTCATACCTAAATGAAAGGACACAGTCTGTCAGGGTTGAAAACAACTTTTCCCTCTCCCCATCCCTCTCTGTTTTGCCACAGTTGGCACCCCTGAATGTAAATACTGGCGGGCACTGGTGAAACCGTTCCCAGCTGTTTGTGGTGTCACTCCCTTTCTCAAAACCACCCCTGGGTGCAGAGGGCCTTAGGTGTATTGATGCTGGGCTTTCTGAGTAAGGCATCATTGAGGTGCTACCACTGTAGCCAAAAGTAGCTGTGAGTGTCTTGGTGCTCATGACGCTGCAGAGGCTGGGATGGCTGTTCCAGAGCTGAGTGAAGGCCTGCAGGTGCAGAGCCCAGCGGGAGGGCTTCGGCCAGGCCTTCCCAGAGGCGCTGTGCTGCCCTGTGCCAGGCCCAGGCGCTGCCAGTGTGGGAGCGCGGCCCCGCTGCTGGTTCCGGGAGGAAGGAAGGAGGCGGCAGCGGCTGTGCTAGGGGCCTTCCCTGATGCCTGCTCCCCTCACAGCTTTTCCCCTGTCTTTCTTTACCCTGGGTCTAACAGGAGTCTATGGCTTCGGAGGCCCTTATGGGGAAACAGTAGCCACAGGCGCTTACCGGGCCTTCCGGGTGGCGGCAGCGGCAGGACACTCCGGAGCCTTCTCTGGCAATGACAGCAACAGGACTAGCAAGTTTCAGGGCGGTAATTATACCCCGAACCCTTTTCTTAGAGCTTCTGGCAACAGCTTCCTTCACTTCACGGTTTGGTCTGAGGCTTCCTACTGACTCCAGTCTCCCTCTCTCCCTAACTGTCTCGGCTCTCCGCTCTGCTGCCCGGCCTGTCCCGGCCCCGCACACCCTGTGGGTGCCAGCCTCTCGCGCCTAGAAATGCTCCTTCGGGCACAGTAAATAGCTGCAAACGCAACGAGCCCTTCTGTCTCCTGCGCTTTGAAACACGAGGGTGCAGCCTGTCGTGAGCTGAGCTGTGCTGGGACGTGTTAACAGTCGCTTCCTAAAACGTGGGGAAGATTTGAGCTTTCTGCAAAACAGCGTAGCATAGAAGTTACCACCTTGTGTTCCTGCTAACTCATTCTTACTGGTGTGAGCGTCAGTCTGGACATAGGTGTGAGGCTGACCTATTTGTGTGTCCATTGTTTTCCACTGTGAGGCAATGGAGATGTGTGAATTCCGATCCCTCATTTAGGATGGAATGTTTCCATACATGTAGCTGTTCTTTCTGGCCTCCGAGCTCTTATTCTAGGAGCAAACGTAGCTCTTAATGCTTCACTGTGTGGATAACATAACGATGTGCATTTGAAACTGAAAGGATTGCACAGAGAAGTACAAACCTTTATGAACTTAACATAGTGGGAACTAAATCACGGATTAACATTTGAAGACTAGTGGTGGCTGTGGAAACGCTGTGTTTTTTAACTCTTTTGGTGCTGATTCTCTTACCAGTAACACCTGACTCAGCTGCCCTTAGCTTTCTGAAATGTATGTTTTGCCCTGGCTTTGATTTTAAAGTGCAAAACACAGGTATAAAGATGAGCAGCGTGAATAGTAGCAAGAATTGAGTGTTGGGCAATTGCAATTTTAGGCACTTACTTCGGAGGGGGAAAAGTAATTGTACATTAACACTGAGATCAGTTATTTTGCCGTGGTTTTATAACAACGTGGCATTAGTAATTCTGACTAATAACTTTTTCATAGAGGTATCCTAGGCTGCTGTTTGTGTCTTAGGCTGATAGCTGGTGTTCACTAAGGAAGAGTTTTTAAGCTTTTAAAAGCTACTTCATGAAGAATGCAGGAAAAACCCTTCAGGTATCTTACATTGCACTTCAGTTTCTTAATGCTTATCTAATGTGCGTTTTTAGTTCCTGAAACTGAAGTACTCAATCAGTTTTCTTTTCAGAAACTATATGTTTTTATAAAAGGCTGTGGGAGAAGGGCTCTTGAAGTCACAATTAGGGCACAGTGTGAAAAATAACGTGCCAGTACCAAAAAGGGGAAACCATACACGTAATGCAGTCTGGACCAGCAAGCTTTCTGCTCGAGTAACTTCAGTGTTGCGATTGTGAAGATCAAGTTCTGGTTTTGCTTTTATGTGCAGGAGTCCAACCTATTCCTTCTCAGGGAGGGAAACTTGAAATTGCCGGCACTGTAGTCGGCCATTGGGCTGGAAGCAGACGTGGACGAGGGGGTAGAGGGCCGTTTCCTCTGCAGGTCGTTTCTGTGGGAGGACCAGCGAGAGGGTAAGTGCAGCCTGTGCAGTGTCCTTTCCTTGCATGCAGTGCATTTGAAGATACATTAGGTAAATTAATGCCTGTTGAGTATTCAGGAAAAGCGATTACACTCATTTCAAGATGCTTTTAATCAGTTATCCAGATATGAGCATAAGCGTTTTTATGCACCAAAAAATTCACGCTCGGAGAGATGTACTGAATTGTTTTGCACGAGGAAATGGCTCGAGGGTTTTTCCTTACGTGAAATCAATAAATACCTGATCAAAACTGTCACAGCATTCAGTTATTTTCTTTGTCGCAGTGGAACATTTATAATGAAGTATGATAAATTTTTTAATAACTTCATTATGTAATTCTTCTGCGAAGCAGAAAACGACATTTCTAGGCTTAATAATTCTCTGCTGCAGTCATGATGGGAGATGTGCTTCAGAGAATATGTTCTTCAGCTCTTTCATTCCATTTCACAGCAGCTGGAATTACAGGTGCACAACGTTGCTGAAAAAGAAGTAATTTGTGTAGAATATCTATTCTTTCACTTTAAGATTACATTTTTTTTCATGGGCTTATTGTTCTGTGTATTACAGAGCTGTCATTTGTAAGTAAGATTGCATCCGTTAACAGTAGACAGTGACAAAGTTGTGTTGTTTATGCATTATGTCTCTCTTCAACTGTATTAAAGCAGTGGAGGAAAGTAGGCATATTTATGCCGTCCTAACTAGGAAGCATCTAGAAGAATAAGTTCTGAACTGCATAGATTCCTCTCTGTACATGGGTTAAATCAAACGTGCACAATCAAAAGCATGGTGCTACAGTCAGTATGAGCTGTTGGGATGCCGGGCTTGTGCACTGAGTGAGAAAATGGTTGGAGTGAAGGTATGGGAACAGGGAGAGGTAAGAACACTAGAAACAAGGAAAAGAAGCCCAGCAGCAGAAAACAGCACAGGTGTAAAAACACAGCTGACATCGAAGTGGTGCAAATGTGCATCTAGTGCTTCAGACACTCGAACAGATAACCTAAGGTAAGTAGCAGTGCAGGTTGACAGAACCCATGGGACACTTCTGCTCTTCCTCAGCAGCAATGGGAGACAAACAGAATAAGCTCAGGCACGAGCCTCCATTGGCTGTTCACTTTTCAGTGAGATGCACTGGCTGCAGGCCTGGTTGTGAAAGACATCCGGGGAATTTGTATTGCCACAGTCAAGACTGCTGTCAGACTGAGGCACCCTGAATGATTATCTGGAGACATCTTCAGGCTCAGAGCTGCCTTACATCTGTACCGACCCTTGACTTTGTAAAATAGCAACTCCTCCTTTTTCTGAAGAAGTAAATAATGTGAATTTATGGAAAACATCAGTAGCCTGAGACTAGCACTGGGAAGTCCCAGGTTAAGCTCCCTCCTTGGCTGGGCATCAGTGGAAATACTGAAGGGGTGTAGCTGCTCCTTTCTGCTCCATAAAATGCCTTTATGGCAGAGGAAATGCTGTTCTCCAGTGGTAGCTTTTGAGTTGGGATATAAAAGATTTGACCTTTTCCTTCTGTCAGAAGCACTGTCTTGGGCCTGTTAGATTTGGATTCAGGTTGTCTCCTCAGAAAGACAAGCAAACAGTCAGTGCTACATCTTCCCATCTCCATCACATCATAACACACATCACCTTTGTTAAGTTTAGTGTTCCTAGAATTTTTCAAAGACGAGAAGGTACCACAGGCATCTCTCACTGTCTGTAGCTTCCTAGTAGGAAAGCATTGTTGCTGTTGCCTTATGAGGCCTGGGCTCCTGGTCTTTAGATAGCATTTCCTACTAACCAGTGCTTTTCTAGGAAGATGCTCAGTTTATTGAGTGCAATTTGTCGTGCAGCTCTGCACAGTTCTGTTTGGGTTTTTTATCTGTTTTAGCAGCGGGTATCATGTCAGGCTTGTTTATGGCATTGTCTTATGTCTCTGCAGCACTAAACTTGAATGTTCGTAAGGTTATACCAGCTGCTTTTTATTACCTTTGATCCATCAGTGTATCTTAGAGTGCTATGAATCTGAGTTGGAAATACCCATTATTCAGCCCTCTGAAGGGTATACTTCCACCACATAAAAAAAAAGTCAAAAGGATAGGTAAGGCTTGTTAAAATCTTTGGAAAGAGTGTAGTAAGAGTTGTAAAACATAGAACACGGTTCTCTCCTCTTTGTCCTTTGCTTTGGCTTTGAAGATCCACTGCTTATTTTCATACTGCTCAGTGTGGGGAATTTGCAGTGAGTGTGGGAAGGCTTGCATGGCACAGATGCATCAGTTCAGTGTAACAGGGTTGCTGTAGTGCAGCAGGAGACCCAAGCTACACCTTGGCTTCTCTTTAGGCTGTTTTTTATACAGCTTCACTGCCACGTGGGAGTTATCGTGGGATGGAACAATAGGTAATGAACAGGAAGTATGAGGAAGCATTAGGTGTGTGGAGACACCCAGCAGCATCTGGCTGCTCTGTGCTGGCTTCAGCGGAGTCAGTCTTCGTGCTGTGAGCTCCAGGTACTGGGTACTGAACTGGAGGAAAAGTGGAGCGATTGTATTTCCAGTAGAGGTGGCAAAAAGAGTTTTTAGGTGGTGTGTAGTTCTTGACACAATGATGAAGGAAGCTGTAATTCTGCCCATTGACTGCATTAAAATAGTGGTAACTGGTGGAAAACTTGTTTCCATCTGATCTAATCCTTACTAAATCAGTTAAGAACAAAACAAACAAAAGCACCACCTGACATGTCCTGGTTGGAAGACTTTGTTTATCGGAATGCAAACTTGACTGTCTATTGCTGCATGTTGTCTACAGCTCCAGCTTCAGGGTTTTTTTTTTCCTCTCATGTTCTTAGAAGAAGTTGGATAAAAAAAGAAGGCAAAATACAAAATTACTTCAGTTTTGATGGGGAAATTCAAAATTACAGATGTCTTAACATATTTCTGTGTGGGGAATGTTACTGACTGGGAGACACATTCTTTATAAGCACTTTTTACCTCTTTTTTAATGTAGGAGTGATTTGAGCTCTGATTTAGAACTACTGTTAAGGACAGTTTGACACTTTGAAATCAGTTTTGCTAAGCTTGAAAGTACTCAGGTATTGTTTCTCAACAAGTGAAACACAGAAGTGGTCATCTTACTGCTGGCAAAACAAAGCTTGTTACCTTTCGTACACTTACAGGTAGCAGAACACTGATTCTTCTTTAGGCACTCATGCTGGTGTGTTAAGGAAATGGAAATGTCAGGTGCTAGACAGCAAAGCTGGAAAAAGATGTTCTGCAAGGGAAATGAAATTGCAAGTACTTCTGTATAAATGTGTTGTTTATTTTTATTCCCTTTTTCTCAATGCTTGCAGGCGTCCTAGAGGAGTTATTTCCACTCCAGTGATAAGAACTTTCGGAAGAGGCGGAAGGTACTATGGGAGAGGCTATAAAAGCCAGGGAGCAATTCAGGTAATAAAGCCATGTGCCTGCCACTCGTTTTCAGGCTAGTATAGTATGGATTTCCAGCCCAGCTAAAACTGACAAGCACAACTTCAAAATATAAAGGTGTTGATTGCAGTGATCTGGCCTATGATTTGAAGCTATAAGCTGCACAGGCAGGGGTGGATGGCAGGCTAGTGTTGCATCCTAGTCACTAGCACACTTTGGTTATAAAAACAGAAGTGAAAAATATATTTTGGTAGAAAGGCTGCCTACATGGTTCTGACCAGCTGGGGGAATAGAATGTAATTCAGAGAAATGGGAGAAATACAAAGCTGAAACAAATCAGCAGTTCCTATTCCCACCCCCACTCTTTCTCACTTTTTTTTGCTGCAGTCACAGTCCAAAGTCATAAAGAACAAATAATAGCAGTAGGAAAATGTTTGCTACTCCATCGCTCCTATCTAAGAAGTTGCTCTAAACTTCTAGGAAACAGCCCAGCAACCTTTGTCTCTTGAACACAGTTTCATTTTTGGTGACAATCTATGAAGAGTCTGTGGATCATAATTACTGTCTTTTCATGGATCCTTTAAATATAGCTGAAGCAAACTGATGTTTCATATTAAATGCCAGTTGCTTCAGAGTTGTGTTTTCCTCCCCTTTTTCATTGTTCTTGCTGCTATGCAGTTTTGGATGTTGCTGATCCCAGGGGTAATGGATGGGTGGGTAGTACACAGGCAGATTATTTCGCAATAAATATACATATGGTTCTTCATTTTGTCATGGAGACATTATTATGTAAGAGTAGGGAAGCACTTGCAGATATCAGGCAGATAACAAAGCAGCTGTTAAATTCACATCAAACCTACTCTATTCTAGGTGTAAAAATTGAAATATTTTGAAATAATTTTCTTCCTTGCTAAATTTCCCACTCACTCAGATGATATATTGTGTACTGATGTACCTATGAATTTGAAGCTCTAGATCTTGTGTACTTTGAATAGAAGAGGAACCACCACAATAATTGCAGCATCTTGTTTCCACGTACCTAAACCCGTGAAACAAAGGAAGCCCAGAGAAGGAGCTCCCAAGTATGCCAGGCTTCCTGCAGGCTCACGTCTCTAAGTGCAGTGCAGAAAGTACTGTAGGTAAGATGGTAGGCAGCCTTAACAGACAGCAAATGTGAGCAGTCCAGTTTTTATTAATAATACGTAATTTGGATGGTAAATACTTGTAATTAGATGTAGCTAAAGTTGTGCCTGTGACATGGAGAGGAAGGAAACATGGTGGCGTTTTCTGCAGTCTAGTCCTGAGCTTGTCAGATTTCACCACTGTCACTATACTGCAAGTATATGTTCATTTAACAAGAAGGGAAAACTTGGGAAGCGTAGTGCATAACTAGGAGATTTTGTTACCTAGTAAAGGTTAACTGGCAACAGTGTACTTTCCTGTCCTGCAAACCTGAGAAGTGAAGGAAAGAATGTTTTCATAGGGCCCCATTGAGACATGGGCATTTGCAACAAGAAAGATCCTCCCTGGAGAATCCAGTGGCTTTATTGACACTAATTATGAGGTGACACAGATAAAGGTTGGAGAAAGTGACTGAAATAAGGAAGTCTCATGTATCAAACATAAGACATGCCTATTTCTTCACAGAATAAGATCTTTCTGCCTGTATTTTTCCTTCAAAATCTCAAGGCAATTCAGGAAGGTGCTGACTGTGCTGATTTCAGTATGCAAGAATTAAGATTGTTAAAGGGTGAAGCTGTGTGCTATTGTGTGAGTTGTGTAGGGTGTCTGTATCTTAGTCATGTCTTAATATTTGACTTCATTAACAGTGTAACAGATAAGTGCATTGCTTCTTAGCAACCCAACCTACATGTTTTGTTGTTTAAAGCCTGTTGTGCTTCTGGAACGCTACGATTCATTGTTACAGATGCTTAAAAACTAAATATACATTCTTGTGTTGCCCAAGTCCGTTTCCTGTTGTCCCAGGCAGTCGTGTTAAGATTCTGCATTACAGCTTTTGTATGAAATTGCTCTCCTAATCTCAGGAGCACGTAGACTAGTGTGGAGAATATCACACAGTGCCTTTTGTGCCTTCTGAAAACTGCAGGAATGAGTTTTGGTTTGCGTTCAAGTAACGTGTATCATGTAATTAAATCATCACATATATGAACGGAGAAGCAGAGTTAAGCTGCATATTGGTTCTCAGTTCTGGTGCTCCCGTGTGCTTGTGGGATAACAGAAGTGTCAAAGCAGCAGGAGCACTGTAGCACAGGGCTGCCCACAGGCACGGCCGGGCAGCACTCAGGCACTGGCACTGCCACTTGTTGAGTGCCTGTGCTGTGCTGTTCTGGTGTGCCACATCTTCCTGCAGCACTATGTCATGCTCCGTGGTCACTCGTGGTGCTTCTGCATGCTGCCTGGGAGTAGTGTGTTGTAACAGACTCTTCAGTAATTTTCTTCTTTTCTT
This sequence comes from Odontophorus gujanensis, assembly GCA_013399175.1. Lineage (NCBI taxonomy): Eukaryota > Metazoa > Chordata > Aves > Galliformes > Odontophoridae > Odontophorus > Odontophorus gujanensis. The sequence continues at coordinate 611,320 of VXAB01008900.1, read as the reverse complement.
AAAAAATAGGGCAAACCTCCTTACGCTGCTTCAGCAGAAGAAGTAGCCAAAGAACTTAAGTCGAAATCAGAGGAATCTAAATCCTCAATTGTGTCTTCAGATGGATCCCTGGCTGAAAACGGAGTTGTGAATGAGGAAAAACCAGCTTCCCAGATGAATGGGAATACAGGAGACATCAGGGCTTCCAATCAGTCTGAAAGTGCCTTGAGTAATGACTCTAAAATGTGCAATACAAATCCTCACTTAAATGCACTAAATGCAGACAGTGTTTGCCATAAAGATGATGCTCTTGAGGCCACTGTCTTAAAAAAAGAAGAGTAAACTTATTTTTTATAGAGGGTGAAGGATGTTGGGAAGGGTCAGGATTAGGAATATCTGGAAAGAAAGAGAGCCTACAGTTACGTACATTTTTTCCTTTCCGTAAGAGAAAAATGAGGACTTTGGAAATTCGGATCCCTCTTTGATGTCAGAGATTTAAACAACACATTTTTTAGTTTTAACCAGTTGTAGTCAAAATGCTACAATAAAACAAAAAAGAAAGAGAATGAAGAGCATTTGACTCCCGCACTTAAAATGAAGTATACATAAAGTTTAAACTGGTTATGACAAAAGCTTGTAGTTTTGTTTTTTGAAATATAAAGAAAACAAATTTTGGCAGTCTTTAAGTATATATAGCTTAAAATATAATTTTTAGTACTTGGCACCATATGTATGCCATTATATTTGATTTTGCATTACTGTGTCACAATAAAGCTTTCTTTAAGGCTTTGGTTTCATGATTATGGGGGGAAAAAGGCACAACCACAGTTTTTTCTTTCTTAAATTTCATCACCATTGATGTGGTTCTTTTGCGTTAAAATGTGCAAACTTTCGAAACGAAAAATTATAGAGTTAATACTGCAGTTCTGCTGATTTTAAATATACATCATACATACTTTACAAGCGAGTTAAATGGAGATAAACTTGAAATCATCTGAGATGCAAATGACCTTTCAAAATAAACACAGTGTGTTCTGAAACTTTTTGTGACTAATACCATGCATCCGTGATCAATGAACTATGTGGTTTTGAATCAGACGTAGACCATTAGTACTACTATTTGAGCTAAACTTCTGCATGGTTCATGATTTTTAAAGTGTGTAGTTAATATTATGCATGTTATTGTCCTCTTTCTTCCATTCTTACAAGTACTGTGCCCATTTGCAAAACAAAAAGCTAATAATCAGTAATAGTCCTATAAAAGATGTTAACTATGTTTAGTCATTGACTGATCTTGCTCTAACCTTAAAATTTTGTGATTATTGACCTCTGTTGCATTTATTCTAAAACTTAAAAAAAAAAAAGTTATCTAGCCGTTCTGAATATCAACGTTACCCTGGTGTACTCATTGCTGTATGCATTATTGTTCTCTGTTGCTGTTTTATGCCTTCATATTAGCAAATATGAAATTCTGTGAAAAACAAAAAAAAAAAAAAGCTTTAATCTTCAAAAAAAAAAAAAAAGTACCCCCCTTCTGTAGCAGGAAACAAATGGCTTGTTCTTGAGAACTTTCCCATCAAGGATTTAGTATAAGCAAATATACCTGTATCATTTTGATGTTTTTGTTAGTGTTTCCAAACTTAATGTACTTCAAAATCAGAATCATTTCTTTATATTCGTTTTCATATAATTCTCCTGATGCTCTTCATCACACATTAGTGATCAGAAATGAGGTGTAATTCCCCATTCCCTGCCCGCAAGAGCTAAGTAGGTATCTTAATGTAAGTTGAAGGGAGTTCTGCCCCAACTCATGGATTGTGCAAGAATGAACTACTGTTGGGTTTGATTGGTTGTAGATGGATTGTGGTGTGGTGTATTTGAAGGCTATTGAATGCAACTTACAGTGCTTAATAAAAATCTTTATTCTTTTAGTATAAAATACCGTATGCCTTTTTTGTCCAGTATTTTCTTCAAGTACGTGTGGTAAATTATGCCTTCCCACGCCCAAATAAAGCGACCTGGTCAGCACACTGAGAGCTGCAGCCAAGGCCAGGCCTGCCCGTGCTGCTCAGAGCCACGCCTGCCCTGCTTCTGCACTGCTGCCTCCGCTGCCCGCCCTGAAGGAGGGACGTGTTCACAGGAACGGGGTGGGCACGTCTCTATAAAGCAGAGCTCCCACAGATGCTTGCAGTGGTGCCTCAGCGTTGTGTGAGCTGGATGGTGATCAGCACTGCTCCTTGTAACTGAGAGCAAATGGTGCTGTTCTGCGGGAGCCGTCTCTGCGTAACGGAGGCACTGGCGCAGCACCAGTTCTAATTCGTTTATACTTGGTGGGTATCAGAAGAGCTTTTCTGCCCGGGCCCGCCCTTACTGTCTGCTGCCTCTGAATGTTCGTCTGTTTGCTCTCGTGCCCCACACGTTGTTAAAAACAGCCCTGCCCGGGGCGTTTCTGATCTCATGCTGTGTGTACATGAGCAGTATTAGCAGCTCCACGCTTCGTGTGGATGCAGTTTACAGCAGCACAGCTGTGTCCTGTGCAAATTGCAGCAGTCGCTCTTCCTCTCGCCCTGCAGAAGCAAAGCGATCTGGAGGGGAGTGGTTTTCCTGCTGTAACAGCCACCATGCTGGGGATGGTGTCCCTTCCTACACGTGTAGTATCCCATGTAGCATCCTCCTGGGTTTGTTCTTCATCCGTCTGCTCGTGTTCCCACGAAGTCACAAAGCATTGTTTACCTCCTTCAGCAGTAGCAGAGGGGAGCATCTGTGCATCAGTAGAAGTAAATGTGGGCTGCTGTTGAGTACACAGGAGGTGTCACCTGTGTGCCATGTGCTGGAGATAAACAGTGATTTTATTCATTTCCATCACGAAGCCACCAAACTTCATGAGCTGTCCACACGAGCACGGCTAAAGCTGGGATGTGAAGGTGCATGGGCATTGCTCCGGGTGTAAGAGTGTGTTGACTTTTTCCAGAAACAGTGGTGAAAGTTCAACCGTTTGTGTGCATCACCTGGATCGCTTCTGTGCTTCCCAGTCTGCAGCAGTGCCTGGCTCCTGGCAGCAGTTACGCAGGGCTGCTGGACGCTGGGGCACGACAAGGACGAGCTCTGGGCAGCTGGGAGGTGCTTGCAGGGGTGTGTGGGTACCAGCGCTCCCTGGTGCCCTAACTGACAAGGTGTGTACCAAATCCAGAACCAGCATTAACGTTTTCTGCTGCCCACATGTAGACAGGTTGCCTGTATCTCTGAAACAACGCTGGAGTGTGGCTATGGGGCTCAGTGCAGCTCCTCGGTGAGGCTGGCGGCACTGAGCAGCTGTCTGCATGTACCTGGTGGCTCTCTGCATTCATTTCTGCTGCTGGCTGTGCCGGGACCACGTGGCACTGAGGTGCAGTGTGCCTGCTGTGTGCCTGCAAAGGGCTCCCACAAAGCGCAGGCTCCGTCCTAAGACGTGTTAATGACCCTGGGGAATGTCACAGAGTTGAGTTGGAAGGGATGCCCACAGCTCCATCAGGTGCTCGGAGCCCATCCTGCCTGGCATCTTTGGGACATGGCATCCACCAACTCTGGGCAACCTGTGCGCCTCATTGCCCTTACAGTAAAAATCTTCCTCCTTATATCCAAACTAAATCTCCCCTATTTTAGTTTGAAGCCATTTCCCCTTGTCCTGTCACCCAGACCCCACTGAAGAGTCCGTTCCCTTCTTTCTTTCAGTGCCCTTAGATCCCGACAGGCCACTCTGTTCTCCCTGGAGCCTCCTCTCCTCCAGGTTGAACAGCCCCAGCTCTCAGCCTGTCCCTGTAGGGGAGGTGTCCCATCCTTTGGGTCATTCGCGTGGCCTTCCTCTGGAAAAAACTCCAACAGATCCGTGTCTCTCCTGTACTGAGGACTTTACACCTGGACACGGCACCCAGGTGAGGTCTCACAGCACACAGCAGAGGTCCTCCCTTGCCCTGCTGCCCGTGCTGCATTTTACACAGCCCAAGATACGGTTGGCTTTCTGGGCTGTGAGTGCACACTGCTGGCTCATGTTCAGCTGACCACTCAACAAACAGTACCCCACATCTGCTCTGGCAGAGCTGGGCTCCATCCTTACACCCCCAGCTTTTTATTGATCTGCTCCATCATCTTCCCTGGCACAGAGGTGAGGCCGACAGGTCCATAGTTCCCTGGGTTATCCTGTCTCCCCTTCTTAAAAAAATGGATGTGACGGTCCCTTTTTTCAGTCGCCATGACTTTTCAGATATCACCGAGAGACATTATCCATCCTTGGGCTTCCAAGCTTTAAACTCATGGTGTCATGGCAACCTACGTGGGGTGTATCACCCTGGTGCCTTCTTCAGTGGTATGGCATGGAGTCACTCCCCCAATCTCCTCCTGCTCACGCTCCCTCGTGCTCCTTAATCTCTCCTCCTCAAGCTCTGCCACCAGCCTGCTCACACCTCACACAGGAGGTATCTCAGGCACCCTGCAGTGGCAGCAGCAGGCTCAGGCACTCCTTGTGCAGCCAGAAATTCAAACAGACACGCTTCTGGACAGGAACTCAGTCTGGGTCACTGCATTCTTTCTGGCAAGAGCTTTCTGCCTCATGGAGATGCGTTCTCTGGGAGGCAGTAGCTAGGTAAGCCAGGCTCCTGAGTGGGGAGGGACTGTTCTGCCCCCCAGCTCAGCTTGCCTGCTTGAACTGCCATGCAAACTGATGTGCCACACTCTGTTCACTGCACTCCTGGGAGCTGTGCTCCCTAAGGGTCACTTTCATAACTGGAAGGTGTGATGCTGCTGCTCCAGGCCCCTTCCCCACCTCATCCGAGCCACTGCCACATGGAAGGCAGTGGTGCCCAGTAGCTCCTCATTACCCCAAACCTGTAGCACAGCCTGGGGTTGTGGCCAAAGCACAGGACCCAGCTCTTGGTCTTGTTGAACTTCATCCCATTGGCCTCAGCCCAGAGATCCAGCCCATCCAGGTCTCTCTGTGGGGCCTTCCTGCCCTCAGGCAGATCCACGCTTCCCCCAGCTTGGTGTCATCTGCTGGCATACTGAGGATGCACTCAATCCCCTCATCTAGATCTATTTATTTAGGTGCTACCTTCTGCTTTACCACAGGGTCTCAGCAAATTGAAACAGAAAACTGACATTCCAAAACTTTCTTTCTCTTGGCAAACTTGTGCTTTGCTGGCGATGAACAAGCTCCCTGCTGCCTTCAGGAGCTGCCTTTCTGAGGTATTAGCTCAGAGAGCTGTGTGTTATCGTTCTGGATAAATTGTGTCATGCACGATGTGTAAGGCCAGGTGAAAAAAACTCCAAAACATGGGAGAACTGGCACTGCAGTGGATGGAGGCAGAAGGCAGCTCTCACGCAGCAGCATGCTGTGAGTGGTAAGGACAGGAGCCCGACTGCCATGTCATGAAATCTTGATTACAAACGGTTTCAATGCGTTGATGAACAGGAGGAAGGGCTGTGCAGGAGCACCAAGCCACGTGCTTTTGTCTGTGAGTGCCAAGGAGTGCCGGAGCTCCCGCAGCCCCGTTTGCCTGCAGAGGGCTGCCGAGCACAACTGCACCTCTGCCAAAACACTTCCCAAAAGCTGGGGCCTTCTGTGTATGTGTAACCCAGACACAGCAAATCCAGGCCGCAGCCCGGATTCTCCTTCACTCTGTTTTCACTCACTTTAACATCTTACAAGAGAAACTGGTTAATTTTTATTGAGCTCTGGTAGGATGGTAGGATGCCAAGACTCTGGTGGCCCATGCTGAAGCAGAATGTTGTTGTCAGAATGATGCTGATGCCCAGTGAGGTCATTTCCTCATGTCCGGGTTCTGTGTAACATGACATTGTGTGCTGAAATGAGGCAAAAGAAGGGCGTTCAAGCAGGAAAGTACATGTACAGAGTGATAAATGTAATCTGTGTTAACTGTTATGAATAGAAAGTACATTCTTTAACTAAATCTTTAAGCTAATTTGCTCTATGAAAGGCCCTTTTAACCCAGTCACCTTTTACAGTTTTAATTGTTGAGTTCCTTACCTTGGTTCAGAAGCCAAGATAGCACAGTATGGTGTTCTGTGAGATCTACCCAATTATCATCATAAGATCTGCTGTCAGATGGCCAACACTGGAAGAGAGGAATGCAGTCACCACTAGCTCCTCTCTTGATGAAGCCCAGTGAGCCCTGTTGTTTCATGGTAGGCTTCATGCACAGCTTCTTTGTAAACATTTATTTAAAGAGCAGATATGTTTGAAGGGAAAAAAGATAATTTATTTCTCTGCACTGACATGGAAATAATTCAGGGGACAATGTGTCTATAGCTACAGAGCATCATAAGTAGAAATAAGTTTGCATACACTCACTGTAGAGGAGATCTATAGGAAGAACCCTTCACAATGATAAGAAGAACAAGTGGAAAGTTCAAGAAATGGCAGTGGTGCTTCCCTATTTGTGATGATCAAATGAGAGCCTTTTCTGTGCAGCAGTCAGGCTAGGTGCATGTCCTTTGAGCCTTTACTGTCCTTTACTAAAGGAGCAGCTGGAGGCTCCTCAGAAACGCCCAAATAATTCATGGTGACACGTGTGCTCCTGGATCATTAAATGCTGCTGAAAAATCCCATCCCCTCCCATGCACTCCAAGATGACGGCAGATCCCAGCAAAACCACTCATACAATATCCGAGTTCCTTGAACAGAGCACCCAGGTCTCCAATAGCTTGTCCCTGTGCAATTTAGGGAGTGCCAACTCCGGCAGCCCCCAACACATCAGAAATCCCAGCTGGCTCTGAGGTGAGCAGCTGAGGAGCTTGCAGCACTCAGCCACATCAGCATCACCCCTGTGCCACCACCAAAGACTGCAGCATCGGGAACATCCAGCTCACCAGGAGATGCACTGACACCAGAACGCTGGCAGTGCTTTGGAAATAAGACTGTTTTCATGGAGATGCTCGTGGAACGTGAAATAAAAAGGCAACAGGAATATAATTCTTCACAGATCGTATGGGTTTGGTGTAAGCAGCCCATAAATCAGTAATGAGATGAAGAAAAGCACAGGACTCGGTGTTAGCTACCTCAATGGCCAATGCTGCTCTTTAAAATTAAAATGCTGATTTTACAAATGGAAGAAAGCACTGCAGGCTGCAGCTGCATGCCTTCCAGTGTGCAGAGGCAAGGACACAGTTTGTGTGTGACTGTCCTATACCAAAGGGTCAGTGGGCAGTACTGGTGGTAGGTGGATGGTTGGACTAGATGATCTCCTCTGGTGCAACGTGAGGCCAAGTTACGCCCTAGACTTGTTCTTCTATTCTTCTGGTTGGAAACACTGAGCAATTAAAATCAATTCAGGCTGAAAATGGGGTCTAGGGTTTTTTTGCAGGTGTGTACTTTTGCCACTGAGCACCGAGGAAAGCAGGCACTTTGTGCATCTCAAGATGTCGTTCAAAACAGCTGAGTCATGATGTAGGCCTATAATCTCAGTCCTGTGTTAGTACACCTTGAGCTACGCCAGAAGTTCAGTTTCACTTGCTAACACTCATGACGGATCCTGGAATGCCATTCCTGGCACTGGTTGGCATGGTGCTCTGCATGAGCACTGCCTAAAAGTTAGTTACTTCTGTCACGCGTCAGTCCAAGGGGCAAGGAGAGCAGTCCCGATGGGCTCCCTTCGGTCGGCCTAGACAGGCTCTGCCTGTATCGAGAGGCCTTCTTTCTCTCAGAGCCTGAGGAACCGTGCAGCCAAACTTTGATAAGTGCTGTCTTATTTTTCTGACATTGCTTCATTTGACTTTTTTTCCCTGCCCCCACCTTTGCTCTATCTCTTGATGTAGCTAAACCTAAAGTTATTTGGGTCCTTGAGTTTCCTTTGTCCATTATAGTTGACCTCTGTTTTGACAGACTGCTGAAAAAAAACAAAACAAAACAAAACAAAAAAAAAAACGAAAAAAACAGAGAAATGCCCGCGTTTCTCTTTTTGCTCTAAGACAGATATTATCCTCCCTCCCAAAACAAGATGGATTCAAAACACTGGATCTGTCATAACTGGCACTTGCACATCAGCTGGGACACTTTGTGACTATTTTATGCAATGTTCTCATACTTGGAAAGGAAACGTCTCAGCGGCTGTTGAAGATGCTCAGGACGTGTCCCAGCAGGAACGCCTCACAGAATCACAGAACTGTGGGGGTTGGAAGGGACCTCCAGAGATCCTCTAGTCCAACCCCTGCCAAAGCAGCTCCTAGCCCAGGTTGCACAGGTAGGCGTCCAGGAGGGTCTTGAATGTCTCCAGAGAAGAAGACTCCACCACCTCTGTGTGCAGCTCCAGTGCTCCGTCACTGCACTGAGAAGAAGAAGTAGCCTCAAAGCATAACCAGTCAAAGGACACATGACTGGAAGAAATCGTGTGTTCTCAATCTCCGCTCAAACTCAAGGGTTCCTCTTTTGCCTTCACCAGTGCTGTTCACTCACCTAGGAGGAAGAAGCACCGTGGGCTTTTGCAGCGCAGGGCTGTGCGGCAGCGCGTGCAGGTGGTCCTCAGCACAAACCCCACACCCCGTGGCTCTGGGTCGGCGCTCAGTAGGCACAAGGTATTATTTACCTGCGGCTCCGGGGCAGCAGCCCAGTGTGCAACAGCGATGGGGCAGGCGCGGATGGAGGGGGACGCCTTCCCAAGTTACAATATAATTCCAAACATCAAAAAAAAAGAAAAAAATAATAATAAAAAAAAGACTTCTTATTGTTGTTGTTATTATTTTTTTAATAGAAACCAACGCGTGCGCGGGCTGCGTCCCGAGGCCGCCCAGCCCCGCCGTGCCTCCCCGGGCGCAGCGCGGTGTGTCGGGGCACGCACGTGGAGCTCTCAGCGCTCTCAGCGCTCCGTGTCCCGTCCCGCGGCGCTCCCCG
>VXAB01008900.1:434065-601468 GCA_013399175.1 Odontophorus gujanensis | reverse complement strand
GCTGCCCCCCGCCCCGCGTCGCCGCCGGGGGCCGAGGAGAAAGGGAGGGAGGGAAGCGGGAGAGTTTGTGTAGGGCGGACAAAGGCGGACTTCGGCCCTCGGTTCGTTTCTCCCCTACAGCTTTGTCACGGATAGCGAGCGCGGGCGGGCTGTCGCGCGGGAGACAATGGCAGAGCGGGCGCACTTGAGTGAATGCCGTGATACTGAACTTCAGGGAGCGTTTGGGGTTTTATTTCTGCTTCCTCCTCTGCGAGAGACGGGGAAGTTGGTTAAGGACGCTGGGAAGGAGCGCCCGGCGCGGCGGTGTGCTGGGCACACGGGCAGCACGGTGCGGTGACGGCTCCGCGTGCCGCTGCACGGTGCCACGCGATCTGAACAGCGGGCACTGCGCGGCCCTTCGCTCGGCCCCCAGGCAGCGCCCAGAGGTGGGCTTCAGAGTCAGAAAAGACCACACTCCAGATCGGTGCTGGAGTTAGTCTGTCTTCCTTAGAAGACTGACTAAGAAACCACCTGTATCCGTCCCTGCCTGATTTTCTTGGTATTGCACGGGCTAATAAATAATCAGCTGTGAGAAATACACGTCAGGATTCGCATGTGGAGAGTTGTCCTGTCTCTTCCCTTTCCAAAGGGCTGCTGGTGTTAGTGCCTGTGTACTTAGTGTGCTGCAGCAAAAGCAACCAGGTGTGCAAAGCTCTGTGCTCTTATGAAGACTTGCCCATTTAAAGACAGTTTCTCTTTTCAACGTACACACAGCACCTTTCAGAAAAAGTGCCATTCCTGTTTCAGTTCTATAAAAGCAGTTCAGGGGTTTTCATGCTTCTTCTCCGACAGCAGCTTCCAGAGATCTCAGTACCTGTTTTTCCAGGGTTCTGTCACAGGGCAGGTGTGGTCCCCCTCACTCCTAATGCTGGTGACGCCTCTGTGACACTTCAACACATGTGATGCTAAATCCATATTATTACAAATATTAAAAGTAAGTTAAACTTGCTCAATGCCATTTAAGAGCTCGAAGCAGAGCTCAGCCGTCACCACGAGACAGGCGAGTGCTTCCCAAGCCTCCGCTCTGCTGACATGCCACTGACTGCAGATGGAAGCGACCGCTCTGCAGTGTGTCAGGGAGAGATGAGCTAGGCTCCCGGGGCCTTCAGGTCTCACTCATCACGGGAACTTCTGTGATCTTCTTCAGGGAGGATTTCTCTTGTGAAGCAGCATTAGATCTCTATATAGAAATCCTAACTTAATCCTCAGGAACCCACTGCTCTATCTGAACTTTTGTATGGCAGGAGAAAGTGGTGCAGCACAGACTTTCCTCTGTTTTCATTGCTCAGGAGCTAGGCCTGCATGCAGCGAAGTGACTGCATGAGCATGTAGGATGAGTGATGTATGTGGCGGGCAGTTTTTTTTTCTGCCAGACTAGGGCGTCCGCGTTGGTTTTGTGCACCAGCGGTCGTGTGGTGTTGCTGATCTCTAAGAAGAAAGAGGAAAGACTTCTTCACCATTGGCTCTGTTCCTTTCTCTGCAGAGCTTTCGGAGGCTCTTTGTTACAGCTCCATATGTTACCCATCATCAGGGCCCCCAGCCGCTGTTTATGAGGCGTACTGAACTGTGCAGCCACCGGCATGTTCGCAGAGCGCTGCTTTGTGACTTCTTGTTAGACCGAGTTTCAGTCATTTCTGTGCTTCCAGCCCTGGGGAGGATGGGGATGGTCTTAGAGGCAAAAGGAAAAGGAATGCCGCTGCAGACAGTGGAGCAGGGCTGTTGGACACCGCTGTTTCTAAAGGACAGAACTTTTGCCAAACTGATTCCTGGAGCTGGGATGCTTTGAGATGCCGACTCTTGCATTCTTCAGGAGCTGTGCTGGTCCTGCCTGTAGGTCCTGCCTGTGCCTGTGCCTGTGCCTGTCCTCTGCTGTACCTACACTGGCAGAGAATTCCTGCAGAGCAGCACTCCCGGGTTTCCCTGTTGCAGTGACCATGCTGGATCCCTCAACCTGCACGACTCTAAGAAGAGGGAACCCAAGGAAGGCACCACTTAGGTCAGATGGGAAATCCTACAGCCTGCATTTGCTCAGTGACAGTGGTCTCCAGTGGCCGTGGTCACTGAGTTGACGTGGTAGAATCACTTCTCAAAGCATGCCATGCCTGGTGAGGGGCACCACCACCTTGCCTGCTCCCAGATGGTAGTTATCGTGTATGAAGCTGCATGGGGTTTAGGAGCTGCCTTTTTTAGAGATGCCCTCTTTTCCTGTGCACCTTTGCTGCAGTTGGGAGCAGCTGTGGCAGTTTTCCTGAGAGTTTGTGGAGGAAAAATCTTAATAGGTGGATGTAGGTATACTTAATAGCAAGCTTCTAACTACTCAAGTCACTTGTTATGGAAGTTTGCAGAACTCAGGGCAAGGTGAATCCTTTTGCTCAAGTTTGTTCCACTGGAAATCTGTTCTGAGTTATTGAGGTCTGTAGGTGGAAGGGGGTGAGTTGTTTATCTCCATAGTTCTTTTGTTACCAGTACTTTGAATCTGCTCTTTTAATGGGAAGAACATACCACTGCTAAATAAAGTGACCTAGAGGAGATTCAGGTTGGAAGTTCGTTAAAGTTTCTTCTCCAAAGAGTGAATGGGCTGCCCGTTTTTTCATATTCCTACCCACCTGTATTTAAACTTTCAAACTTATTGCCATGGTCACATCTTAGAACGGTTATGGAAGGTTTAGCTAACCTAAAAGCTGTTATTGCAATTCCTGTAGCAACGTAGGGTTAGGATGGTTTTTATCTGTCGAGTCTTGATGCACAGAGTGAACTCCATCTGGATTAAGGAATACACTTGTTACATTGCAAAATTGAAAACAGGGTGCATGGAGGAGATGCAGCTCTTCTTTAAACAGTCTCTTTCTTTAAATAGGTCTGGCTTTGCCTGGCAGCGTCTAGTTCCTCTCTTACATAGCTGCATCACTAGCTGTGGCCAAATCTGAGCATTTGGTTAAAACTTGAAGACAGGATAGAGCTAACTTTTGGGTGACCCTAAAAGTACTACTCAGTTTCCCTCAATGCTGTCACAATGGAGAGAGTTACTAAGGTTAACTGACAACTCTGCAGAAAAGATTGCATTTAGTATCAAAAGTTTAGAGAGGACAAATAAGTAAGCTTTTTATCAGTCATAGTTTAACATTATTTCATGTTTACCTGAAGAGTTTGTCCACTTTACAGTCCCGGTTATGCTGGAGGCCAACCAGAGCAGGCTTCGTGACAAAGCTGGGTGAACACCAATCCAGGAATGTGTTTCCTTACAGATGATTTATTACAGGAGAAAAAAAATAAAATAAGTAAAGGTTTGTTGAGAAGTGTTTTTATAGACCCCATAGGCCTTGCTGATTGTTCTGGATAAACTGCCCATACAGCTGCTGCAGTGAGATTTGTGTCCCTTAGAACCCAAAGGAAAAAAAAATATATATATATGAGTTGTGAATATGGAATGTGAAGTTTTGAACTGATGATAAAATGAGTATGTATAAGTGAAGGAGTGCTGTGCAGCAGTGCAGGCCTTTGGCTGGGCCGTGCTTGGCTCGGGCCAGCAGCAGCAGGATCGCACCCCTGCAGGTGCTGTGCTGTTACCAGGAAAGTGAAAGTGATGGCGTTTCTCAGGCAACAAAAATCAGTTCTGCGAGAAAACAGAGGCTTGATAACCAACCTGCCGCTTTTTCCTTATTGCTAAATAGCTCTGTAATGAAGGGAATAGATAAAAATATCTTGAAAAAATGACTGGAACTACGTATGGAGAAAAAGTGGTGAGGAGAAAATATGTTCCAGATGCATTATAGGCCTCTCTAGACCCAATCATTTTTATTATTAGCGTAGCATATTTTCCCCTTTCCAATCGATGTGCTTTTTTCCAGTGAGCATTGCCACCTCTGTTATTTGGGTGCTGCTGCTTCCTGCACGAGCAGCAGTAACAGGTGCCCGGCTGAGCACTCCTGCAGGCCCGGCTGCCTGCGGTGGCCATGGGGCTCAGGAGGAAGGCTCCAGAAGGGCAGCGTGGCTCCTTGTAGTGCCCGGAGGGGTGAGATTTAGGAAGCGTGGTTAGCCTCGGATGTGATCCCTTCAGTTCTCTGATAGCATATCCACAGTGAAAACTAATGGCGTTTTTACAGCCTGCTTAGTCGTCCTGCCTATGGCAGCCTGTAATAAAGCGAGCACGGGCTGCAGCCCGGGTACAGTTTGTACAGCTGTGTGATTGCACAAGGTCTGAGCAAACACTCGGTGCCTGAAGCGGTGCAAAGCTGGCTTTGCTGTGCCCTCGTGGGTTTGCATTTCGCTGTCGGGCCGCGGTGTCGGTGGGCCGGCTGTGATGCGTGCCCTGTGCCGAGCAGGGTGCTGTGCTGCCGGCCGCGGGCTGTGCTTTCACTTTCACAAGCAAGGGATCTTCCTGCTGAAAGCTTCATTAGCGAAACTTCACAGCACTTAACGAGCATTCCACTCCTGTCACAGCAAATGTAAAACCCTGCAAGTAGTATTATATTTTTGTTACAGCATGCTTCCAGTGAGCAGAACTCATCATCTGTGTGGCACTGACTTTGTGGTTGTTAGGGCTGGTGGCCCTGCTTGTCTTAATTTCTGTGTACAAAATAGCTAGCAGTTTCTCAGGACATTTTATTAAGCAGGGCTGCGATGTGTGGTAGAGGTGTGCTGTTGGAGGCTTGCTTTTGGGTGATAGAGGAAGTGAACTCTGGAGTGCACTGGATTTCTCACAGTAGCCATTTTCTCTGCTCAGTCTGCGGCAGGGAGCGCAGTCATGTGTGTGTGTGTGTTAGGAACTCCTAGACTTGCTCAGTGATATAAATAGTAATTCCTTTCCAGGTTTTTATTTGAAAACAATACGGCTGTCCACAAGCTATTTTAGGGCATCGTGCACAATCTATTTGGAGTGCTCATAGCATCCAAGTACCTTTCAGATAGAGTACATAGACAATAATAAGGTTTTTAGCAGATTTCTTGAATTCCCTGATTCTCTGCTGTTTGTTTTTTTTTTTTTTTCCAGAGTATTGCCTGCTTAATTATTATATTGTGTAAATTGTGCATAATCTTACTTGCAAAAATATAAGTCCAAAGCATATAAAAAATATTGTAAACATGAAATGACACCAGCCACAGATCAGTGAGTATAATACTTTAAAATAAGACTTCCTAAACTGTTAGCCCAGCGCAGTCTGAATGTGCGAATGTACTCAGTATTCTCTCCACTAATTAATACATAGGATTTATAATGCAATTGCTGCTACACCTGTCTTTTTGATTGCATTGCCATAATTACACAGGTTTAGGTTTATAATCACATCCTCCACATCATGGCCAAATAGCCACTCCTGATAAGAAGTCGCAGAGAGACGGGTGGGTGGTGGTGGCCGTGCTCCCTGAGGATGCGATCTGGTCAGACTGCAAGAGTTCCTCTCTTGTTCTGCTATTTTGTGCTTACTGTAGCTGGAATCCCAGCCTGGGAGTGCATCCAGCACACGAGGAGATCATTTCCTCGTGGTCTCGGAGAGTGGAACCCCCCCTTCTTGCTGAGTTTCTGCAGGCATCTGGTGGGGTCGGTGTCAGAGGTTGAAGACAGGAAGGATGCCCTGCCATCGGGAGGGGTAGTTCCTCTGCCCACGGGCTATGGGGCAGATCCCTGGGAAGGGACCACCTCCTCCTTCTGCTCAGGCCACAGAGTAGCAGTGGGCCCTCAGTCCTGAGCAGAAAACAGGTTTTCACTGCTGGTTTCTTGTGCTCGCAGTTGCACAGCTGTGTAGGTCTCTAACATGAGCGCATTCAACACTTGAACCGTTACTTTTAGTAAGTAATCAAGTCAGGCACAAAGTTAAGCAAGAATATATTCTCTCATGAAAAAAAAGACCACAGAATTACAAAAAAAAAATACAAAAAACACTTTTATATTTTGTATTTGCAGTTATTCATCTGATCTTGGAGGGTGCTTGCAGTTATGGTTGCCCTTTTGTTTTTAATGAGTTGCTTATGGATTTCATTTTGTTCTCCTCCTGTACATTTGCTCTCAGGGAGAGTGTTTTTCCTGAAAGTTTTCATCTGGCACAGGAATGGTGAAAAAAGTGAGATATTTGAGCTAAGGATCATTAGTTGTGATTTCTTCTTCAGCCTCCTTTCTGTGCTGTTAGCATCTCAATGGTAAACAGCGGAAATGTGAAAATTGGCAGGAACATTGTTCCTATGTCATATGTGCCATTCATCGGCCTGGAAACGCTGGCTGTGATATGGGCAAATTACAGTGATTTTAAAAAAAATCTAGTTAATGCATAATAATTACTAAAAAAATAGTAATACTCATAATCTTCCTGCGTCCCTTTGGCTCAGTGGCACTATGCTCTGTGTTTGGACGGAACAGTCATTTCGTTTGACGGGATGAAGTCTTTGGTGTTCATGGGGTTTGCACATGTAGTATGCGTGATTATAGTATGCATTTGTGATTGTTCTTGCGTATAAAAATACACTTATTAAATGTGAGCCATGTGGTTATGATTTACCCTTTCGGCTCAGGTCTTTATTAGTAGTAATTAGGTGTAGAACAGTGTCTCATTGTAAATTTCTAGTGATGGGTACTTCAAAGTCTTCAGCGTTCTGATCCAGATACAGCAACGAATGCAGATGTTTCTCATTACCTTCTTGGATGAACATGGAATAACGTGGGAACACGTGAAGCAGTGACTGATCATCCTTCAGGAATACAAACCAAATGACCAGAGCTGCTGCAGTGTTTAGTCCCCTGTACTGAACATAGATCATAAAGTCCCTGGATCAGGCAGGAGGTTGAAAGGAAAGGGTTCAGCCTTCTGCTGTGCTGTGGCCTGGGTCTGTGCGACGGGACCATCTCCTGTACCACAGCTCTGTCCATTGGTGATTTTCTTTCTTTCCAGTAGTGATTGTTAAAAATCCTTAGATGCAGTCACAGTGGTTCATGAGGAATGTAAAAATATATGTAAAATGTATGTATATGTATTTGAGTTACAACTTGCCATTTTTTTTAACTGGAATTAACTGGGAGTAAGACCAGTTGAACACCTATCACCCTACAGATTACTATAGATAGAGCATATGAGCTCCTCTCCCAGAAGCGTTTCTTGTTGAAATAAAGGTTGAAATGCTGCTGTGGTGAGGATTCCAGCTATGTCCCTGGGCGAATGCTAATTGAGAGAAGAATAGCAAACTTGTAAGGCCGTTAAGTAGTTTTTCCATTGTCACTCTAGAGACTGAAGTCACAGAAGCATCATCAAAAGCAGCAAGGCTCAAGAATGACCAAGAACTCGATTACCCCGTGTGTAATCTAGCTAGAAAAGAATTCCATAGGCAGTCTCAGCAATCTCCATTCACTCATGCCTACTCCTCGTGTATAAGACCGTAATGCTTGTACTCTACTTTCAGTTGCCGACCAGGGATTAATCACTCTAAAGACTTGTCTAATTTCTGGTCTGGATGCAAGGCCTCTCGCTTAAACTTTTCAACATTGAACGTCATAAAGATGGCAGAGGGTGCTAGAGAGTATCTGAGAGAGATCAGAACACCATTTCCTTAGAATGGAGTGCAGGACTTTTGTCCTAAAATGGTGGGTGAGCTCTTGCTTGCATGGCTGTGGTGCTCTTGATGTGCTTGGACTTGTTCTGAGCAGATGCTGTAGATTCGCAGACATTAATGCCACTGATGGTGTTCTGGACACTTAACTTATACATAACTTACATATTCTTATCAAGCAATCACTTTTTTTTTTTTTTTTTCCTTGAAAACAAACACATGAGCTGAATGAAAGCACATCTATTGTTGAGGAAAAGTCAACAAATTCATTAGCGAGTTATTCCAATGGTTTATTGTTTCAGTACTGACCAACAAAAAATTAAGCTATTTCCAATCAGTATGCTTTGTTTCCCTTTCTAGTTGCTGTACCTTATTATTTTGTGTGCTGAGCCCTCTTTCTCAATCAGATTTTTCCATCAGCATGTTGATGTCCTCCTGCTAAGAGTCGCCTTACTTCTTCAGTCAGAAGGTTTAACTGTTCTTTTGAGTTTGGCTGAGAAAGTAGTTAGAGCATTTATTCTGGAGTCCAAGAAATATGCTTAATTTCCTACTTCTGTACAGAGACCTGATTTTTGTCCATGCTTTGCTGAATGTTTTCACATACCTTCCACTCAGCAATAAACTTGTAGAGAAGCCAGATTTACTGATTATTTTTTTAAAACAATTCAGATTTGAAACTGGTTTTTCTGCCTTTTGAAATAATAAATGATGAATACTAGCAGAGGACTCCGAGCTTTTAGAAGGTAGAACCGTCTGCAACGTGGTGAGTTTGCAACTGTTGTCTGCATGTTTCACGTGCCAAGTATTGTGTTAGCTGGGGAAACTTACTGACAGTGTTGTGTATAAGAATACACATTCTCTGCTCAGTCTATTTTAATAGTGAAGTGAGGGTAAAATTTTTCAGTAGAACTTCAGAATACAGCAGGGTGCTGAGACAGTGTCACAGGAGAAGTACTGAACCCTATAGAAGAAGTAAAGGTGACATGTCTGTGAAATACTTGCTCCATTTGGAGAGTAATTCTCTGGGTTTCCAAAGAGTTAGGAGAAATAATGCATATAACCTTCAGAATCTGCTCTGCTTTGTTAGATATTCCACGCCTTGTGCACTGACTTTGTCTTCACATTGTACTGTGAACTGTGTCAGAAGTAGTACTGATGGTTGTTGGTTTTCACATCCACCACTGCATTTCACCCCATGATGTTACTTACAGTCTCCTGTAGTTTTACTCTCACTTTGTTATTATTACTGAAAGCTGTTGTGAATTACTAATGACGTGGATATTTTCATTGAAATGTCCCTATTCCTTCTATAGTACCTATAGTTATGGCCTGCAAGATCTTGTGGACTAAGTAAAGCTGAGTGCTGTGCAGAGGAGAGGCTTGGTGTTGACAAAGCTGGTAACGAGGACTTAGGAAATGACACACTGCCCTTTGGATGAATATTGAACCAATTCTCCAGCGTCATGCTGGAGGAGCTGTCCTGTTGGAAGAGGTGTCCTCAGCACTAAGCAGGTGTATGGGAACTGCTGAATCACGACCTGAACCACTGATTGGTCACCTGAGGTGAGCATTGAGTCAGCCATGGGGGCACAGGTGGAGGTGATAATACCTGTGTGATTGGAAGGGGTGGAGCCTGGCTCCACCTCTCCCCAAACCCCATTTCAGGGCTGACCACCACCAGGAAAGGATCTCTTCTTGGAGATCCCTCCTATGTGGAGTCTACTGTGAGCCTCTGTCATCTGAAAGGTGAGCCAGTTTTCCTTTTTGTATTATTTGTGCGCTCTCTGTATAGACCTATTCAAATAGACCACCTTCTATACTGTTTTTTGAGTATCATCTCTAAGATCACTTACGTTACAGCAGGCAGCCACTGCTGTGACTGCATGCAGTCATTGGAGTGCTGTATGGTGATCTGGTGTGATGTTCATTCCATGAACTACGCTTTCACCCATTGCTACAATGCACTGTCAAATTGTGGAGTCACAGAACCATGTGAGTTGGAAGGAAACCCTAATGGCCATCTGGTCCAACTCCCTTGCACTGAGCAGGGGCATGTACAGCTCCATCAGATGCTCAGAGCCCACCCAGCCTGGCCTTGGGTGTTTGCAGGCACCACCTCCCCTCTGTGCCCTGCATGGTGTGCTGCAGCTATCTCTGTTCTTGTTAGAACTGCCAAGCACAAAGACAGTGTGGGTTTAAAGTTGCTGGGTAAATTTACGAGGGTCATAATTCTGCATTAAATACATTGGCAGTTCAGAGACGTTTATATTTTCAGTCACACTGGTTAAACTCTGAGATTAAGGCAGAGGAAAAGGAGATGGGGCTGCAAGTTTTGGTTCCTGGCTTTGCTCCTCATTTCCTCCTGAGTTTCTGTCCCATCAGCTGACCTAGCTGGGCTTTGGATTAACTCTCACACGTGCAGTATGGAGTGTATTGCTAACACACTGATTGAGCCAAGGCCAAAATACTGAGCCATCTTTCCTATAGCATGCAGTAACATGTAATTAGAACATAGCAAGTGTTTTGAGCTCTTTGGGTAAAATATCCCTTGTACGCCTCATTAATATTTTAAATGTAAAAATGACACAATGAAGAAAGTGAGTAGCTTATATCTGCAAGATATAATGTTTGTTGGATGCCATCCGTTAGGACTGGCTGCCCTCTGGGTTGCTTCTGATCCCGAGTTGTGCAGCCACTACTGCAGCATCCTCTCTGCCCTCCTTCTGCCAGGTGCAATGTGGCAGGTGTGTGTCGATGATCTTCATAACACTGTGCCTACTTAGAATCTTAAGGAAAGTATTTCTTTAAGGCTGAGCGTGTGTCCCTTGCATGCTGTGCTGCTTGCAGCTTGGCAGCAATAATGGCACAGCAGAGGAGTAACAAACTGCTGCGATTTGTGTGTGTGTGTCAGAACACTTAGCTCCTGTTATGCGTGCTGCTTGAGTCAACAAATCTGTGTACGACTTAAAGTTTCTAGAATGCTGCTACCAGGAGCTCAGGGAGTGTCATTTGATCACTCTTCTGTGTTTTTCTTCTTTTTCAATTTCATTTTCAGTTTCACTTTTTCTCAGCAGAAATTACCTGCCTTCACTTTGTAAATAGCTCAGTGGTTTCTTAACAGCTGGACTTGATTCCAGCTCGCTGTGGCCAGAAAAACAAATGTGAGCTCATTCTCAGGTGATGTGCAGTGAAGTGATCACATTCTTTTGCTTTTTGGGTGGAATGTGGTCCATTGCCCTTGTTGGGTGCTGTAGATATTACTCTAAAATTAGATGCTTGTTTCAAATTCACTTTTGAAGTTTGCAAGCTATGTCATCTTGGGAGTAAGAAAATCGGTGCCATTAGGGTGACTGTGATATCCAGCAGAAGCCATATGCAGAACAGCTTTGAGGACATGGTGTAAATCCCCTCCTCACACTGAGTTTATCACTGGTGTGTCCCATTCACGAATTAGGGCAGCTCCTAATGTGCCTCAGCCTGCCGCAGCAGTGGGAGCAGGAGCTCTGTGTGCTGTGCTGGAAGTGGCCTGGAGTGCTCCCTGCGGGCAGGCTCTCACTGCTTGGCCCAGCTCCTCACTGGTATCGCCTCCTGTTGCGGGAGTGCTGTGATTTGCAAAAGTGAAGGAGAGGGAGTGCAGCAGGAGGAACAGCACGGAGATATAAATAAAGGCTCTACGCCGTGTGTACAACTAATCTGTGAGATATCCACTGAGCTGCTCCCTGACTCTCCAACTGCTCAACTCTGATATACAATTTATATCACTTTTTATAATACTGCTACATTTTTTTTTCCATTTAAAAAATATATTACTGTTGCTGAAATTAAATTAATTCACTGTTGTTGGAAAATTACTCAGAGGGCTGTAATAAGCAGTAATTGTGATTATTTCTTTATGCTTCAAAAACAAAGGACACCAGGAAATGCCAGTTCAGCGTATCGTGTGTAATCAGAGGCGCTGGTTGGGAAGACCACTAAGATCATGGAGTCTGACCATCAGTCCATGCCTGTGACCACTGTAGACCATGTCCCTCAGTGCCACATCTCCATGGGTCTGAAACACCTCCAGGAACAGTGACTCCAGCACTTCCCTGGGCATCCCATGCCAATACCTGAACACTTCTTCAGAGGTGCTTTTCCTAATACCCAATTTGAACCCCTCATGCACAAAGTGAGACCATTCCCCATTCCCTCTCATCCTGTCACTGTAACCGGGGAGATGTCGCTGTTTGCTTGCTTCTACCAAGGGCAGAAGCCCAACAGGAGGAGGAGGAGAGATGTGTTACCTGGGCCTGTGGCAGCAGGAAGGTTTTTACTGATACCACAGAGCTGATACAAGCGCTGTTCTGAGTACAGTGTTCTGCATTTTCATGCAGATTCAAGCAAGTATGGTTTGTGGAGCGTGCTTCTGAGCAGCGCTCACACTGAATTTAGTGGTGCTGTGCTTTCAGACCCCATCTCATAGCTGGTGGTCACGATCTGAAGCTGTCTGCTGCTTCTTTCATTTTCTTCTTTTTCAACTCTGTGTTTTGTTGCACTCTTGGAGCTAAGAAACTCTTCTCAAAGCAGAACTGTTCACTTTAAATGCAGGACACGGCCGACATCAGGCGCGGTTCAGCTGCACTGGCCAGCTTGTGTTCCCATGGAAGTTGGTGGCAAAATGCCTGCTGCCAGGAGAGCAGCTCCATCCTGCCTCCTGCTTGTGCCACAAATCTTCGAGGGAACAGAAATAGAGAAATTCAAACATCAGCAAGCCACTGTATGCACAGATGTCCATGTCTGGTTCCCACAGAGATTACTGAAAGCGGAACGTATCCTCAGAAGAGCAGAATTCAACTCATGGGGAGTTTCCTGCTCACAGATGTGCTGGTGCTCTGCAAAGGCTCCAGAAAAGCTGGAGTGTTTCTCAGAGTCTTTGTTTAAAACCTCGGTGTTTTGCAGCTTTTTGGATCAGTGCTATGAGTAAACTCCCCAGAGTACTGCGACTTTAGTACGAGTGAGGGAGGTAGGCATGGTAGGTGGCTTATTGCTACGAAGCTCAGCAAGTGTATTTGTGCTTAGGTGTGCTTTTATCAAAGGTGGGTGTGCATACAGGGGAAGGCTGCTGTGCAGCAGGACCGTCCTGCAATGAACGTCCGAGGGGGAAGGCAGCCTGCGTGCATCTGCAGCTTTCACTCTTGGGTAAAGTTTTCCCTTTTGGGGAGAGGTAAGATGGAGCTCTTGTTTTATGTTGATAAGCCACAAGCAGGGAAACAATATCAGCACTTCATGCTAGGTTTGTAAAATGGCCTAAAAGTGTATGGAGAGGAAGTGACATTTTTTGTTTCCTATATAACATCTCCAGTAGCTTTGGAAATGAATGCCAGTGGTAGCAGTTCTTCTTACTCTTACTTCATATGAGTTCCCGTAAGTGTAGCATTTTGATACATACAATATACTTTTTAAAAAATAATTTTACAGCATAACATTAAACAGAATGTTAATTTTGCTAAGGATTGTGTATGGGAATGAAAGCCATGTTTCACCTGAAGCTTTGCAGAGCAATAGCTGGAGTTCAGTATTGCACGTTGAGGGTTGTAGACTGAAAGAACCAGGACTGCAGGTGTATGAACGATTCAGCACGTTTATGGAGACGTTTAGTCTGTGTCTCAAAATTTAACATTACAGTTTTTTTTTTTTACAGTTCTTTGGAAATTGGAAATGTGCTTCATAAATTGCATGCAGTAAACGTCAATTTGCAGACGTGGAATCAGTTGAAGCAAACAGCAGTTTGCAGCAGTGGAACTCAGCACACACAGCAGTGTGCCATCTCAGGGCCGTCGTTCAGGTACTGGTGGCACTGAGTGTTACTGCGAAGCTGAGGCATCTTAAATGTGTGTAGATCCACTGCCAGAATGAGACCAGCGTGACACATAATGCAACCTAACGGCCACTTCTGAGGCTTGGCTTTTGCTTCCCACTCAAACTACGGAAAGTATCCCAAGATCTTATCTGTTCTGGCCAAAACAGACATTTGCAGGAACAAAAAAGGCAGCGATTGAAGCAGCTGAAAAACAAAGAAAATAATTGGGTGTGAATTGGGATACTGGTGCACAAGGAGCAGAAAGTTTCTCTTTAAAGAGTTGCTTGGAATTTCATTGGGATATTATGGACGCAACAAAGTTTGCCCATTTCAGCTGTGTTCCAGCACTGGCATTGCTTTCTTTAACTAGAGAAGCGTGGTGGGGTGACCAACCAACGTGGCAGCAGCAGGAGTGGGAGCAGCAGGCCGAAGTGGGCTCTTTTGTGGGGCTGCTGCTGTGTGTTTCCCAAAAATCCAACTGCTTCCTTATTCCAGTTAAAACACCTGGGTAAATCAAGTTCTGATACTGTTCATGAATACTCCCTACCACAAATTCTAAGGGGTTTTAGGTATGCCAGGTGTCTTGCCCAGAACCCTGAACCTCCTGATCTGCACCTGCTTTTAGTTTGCTTTGGTTTATGCTTTACTTTAGCCAGAATTACCTCGCAGACAATATCTGTGTTCCTTTGGAAGTTTGTTTAAACATCAGGTGGACTTGATGTGTGTGACTTTAGAATATGCTAGGTATTGCTTTGCTTCTGAACAGTTATGAGACCAGAAATTACTTCTGACTTTTGGTGAGACCGCTGCATGTTAACCAGCCCTGTAAATCCCACTGCACGTGCTCCCGGGGTAGAACGGCCATGAAACTCTTTTCCCTCAGCAGGAGATCAGATCCTGATTGCTGCACCACGTCTGCAGTGTTGCTCATGTGAGTTAAGTGCCAGCTCACCTCGGTGGCAGGGGAGCAGTGCTGGGTTGCGCTGAGTCAGCCTCTAAGACTTCAGCCCAGAGTAGAGCTGAATAGAACAGCTTTGTGAAGTACAATGTAAGGATAGTTCATAGCAAATTAATTCTTTAGGAATTGCTTATCGGATCCGTGAGAGCTTGTGCTGCTGTGGTGCCTAACAGGCTGCTGGTTTTTTCAAAGCAGCGCCTTTGGATGAGTTACTCTTCTGAAAGCAGTAATGAGTAATTTGCTGGGACACATGCTAATATGTTAAGTAGACGTGTGCTCTAAAATTGCTGATAAACAATGATAAACACAAATTAATGCAGTACACAGAAGGAATTTATGCAACAGCAGTCCTCTGGGCCCTGTTTCCGTGAATAGAGTTTCTGTTGAAGTCAGGAGGGAGAAAAGGGGACCTAAGATCAAGCCTGTGGTTCAGTGTGGTTCTTATTATTTGAATGTGTGTGTAGATTTGACTGGCTTTGCCAAAGTGTGTCATCTTTACTCTTAACTGAGTGTAAAGATGAGGTAGATTCATCATTAGTGAGGGTTTTTTCTTTCTTTTTTTCGGGGTTATATTTGTTTATGTCTTTAACGTTGGCTTGTGAGGGAGAAAAATCCTATTTCCTACTACTTGTAGAATGTATAGCTGTTGGGAAGGAGCTTGTTTTGCTTTCACCTGTTTTCATGTTACGCTGAGCCTTGTGTTTCTCTCTGTGAATCAAAGCATCACCAACCTATTATGTCATACAACTTAATGGAAGTTAAATCAATAGCTTTGCAGATCAAGAGAAGACCAGTAGTACCAGTTAGTCAATGAAGTGTATGCATTTACAGCTGAATTTCATCAGGTGGAGTAAATCCTTATTACTCACTATGATGGACATAAAGGGCACCACTACTTTCTTTGTCAGCCCAGTGATTTGTCTTAATGTCTGAACTAAGGAAACCTGCGTATTTTATGGCCCTGGATATGCAAACATGGCTACCATGTTTTCTTCCTGAAGGTGCAGTTTTACTGCATTTTCTCTATTGTATATAGTATGTATCGTACTGAGCTATTTATCCTATCCCCATATCGAAGGAGGAGAGAGATCTCCATGGTGGATGTCTTCAGCAGTGATACAACAAAGAGCACTAGGTGGGCAGAGTGGTCGTGTGTGGCTGTACTAGTCAATTTTTGAAATGAATCTGCCATACCTGCAAAGAATTGTTCATGTAAGATGTACGGTGAACGGCACAGGTGTCCATGTGTGCATGTGAAGCCTATTTTCCGTCTTGAAATGGAAATGAAATGTGACAAATCTGTAATTAAATTGTTTGAAATTGGATATGAATCTTGAGAAAGAAATATATTCGAAATGCTGAAAGCTAATGAAGTTTAGTTACAGGAGCAGGTTATGCAACTGAACAGCAGAAATAGCCAAGAGTGATTTCAGGGTTTCTGTTAATAATCTATTCAAAATGATATCCTTAAATAGCATTGTTGACAGCTTGAGTGTAATAGGTTCTTCATAAATGGGAAAGTGGAAAAACATTCCCCTTCCCTCTTTGGTATCCCATTGGTTCATTGTTGGATTTTCCCATGTGAGCATTACAGTTGGCTCAGATCATTTGCCATGCAAAATAGAGCATGAAAAACAGTAACATCAATGCACTATCAGGACTACTGTATATTAGAAGGAGTACAAAAGTGTATGTATGAATGAAAACGAGAAACCAAGAGAATGTTGGTGTGTAGTTTCCATGAGATCGTGGCATAATAACAAGTATAACTTGCATAGGTGTTACCTTAGATTTAAAAATAAATGATGTAAATGGATGTGCAATTAAAGCAAATCAAACACAAGCAGTAGTAGAAATGTTATTTATGTACACTTTGGTATAGTGGTTATTGCACAAACTCAGTGATGTTGCCCAGGGCCTTGCTGCCATCTAGTTTATTTGTAACATGTTTATGTGCATTTATCTGTAGTTAAGTTGTGTTTGTTGATCACACATCTCCAGTGTGTTCTTTCAATCCACAGGCTTTGCAGATAGCTGGATTCTTGGTTTGATAGGTAGATGGTTAGAATGGATATGGCAAGCTTTGCGTTCTGGAACAGTAGACCTCTGCAAATTACAGCGTACAACAGCTGCTGGAGAAATTAGCAGTTGCCCGTTCATTTGAAGAGCGGCTGACTTGGTGGTGTGGTTGGCCAAGAGGAACTGTATTGGTGCACAGCTGCTTGTGCAAATGGTGCTTTGATATCTGAAAAGAACTGTTTTCTGAGCATCTTTTTCCATTGGAGGGCAGAGCAGCCATGGCAGCCATCAGTTGTTTTATTTTAATGTACGTATGTAGCCCCAGCAACTGAGGGACTGAGACTGAGACTTGATGGAACTCCCATGCAGACATTAAATCCAGAACACTGCATACCAGTGTAACTTCAGCACTATAAGTTACTAATATGTTTCTCTCTCTGTAGATGTGCCCTCTGACTGGTGTTCAGGGTTTTATAGTCAGGTATCATTTAACCTCTGGGCTGCATTTCAATAAGCTTAATAGCATCTAATTCAAACAAATTGTTTGTAAACCCACATTTCTCAATATAAAAATGCACGTATGTGCAGGTGTGGTCTACTCAGTTTGAAGTCCAAACCAGTCTTGTTATCTGTGCACAGGGAGATGATGTGAAGTCTCTTAGCAGAAGGAGAAAGCCCTATTCCTTCTCATCTTACTGATTCAAGCAGCGTGGAACATTCCTCTTAAATTATCCACAAAACCTGAAAATGATTCTCTAAAAGAAAACAGGAGTGAGAAGGATCAGCCTGAGGCAGTGCTTTGTGCTGCTGGAATTGTAGGTGTTAAAATCGTAGATAAGTGTAGTAATATTTCTAACAGTGCCCAAGGAGTGAGTCCATACAAACACATGCTTGCTGTTGTAGGCACACATCCCTCTCTGCCCTTCCTCCTGTATTTCCATGTGTGTTTCAAATGAAGCAGGTGTTCTCTGTGGGGACAGTTCTCTTTGGCTGCAGAATGGCCCTCAGTGAATGGCAGAGGGCTGACAAGGTGGAGGTGTGAGAGGGAGGGCAGAGAGCAGCCTGAACGTGGGTCTTTTGCTCACTGCTGGAAAAACAGGAGTGTAAAATTATTGTCCATAGTTCTAGTATCTTTGGTTGGTGAAAGGTACATCGCTTTTATAAACAGCACTGCATTATAGATCAACGTTTTGGGTCAAAAGTCTCTTAATGTATATTTTTCTAATTACATTTTCAGTTCTCTGAAGCTCCCCTTTAAATTCACACTGGTCGCTATATCAGTTCCAGGTCAGCTGGAACCTTTCCTGCTGCTTGCCAGAGCTAGTGTGCCTCTTTGAGGTGCATCAGAGGTCCAGCACAGAGCTGCCAGGCACTGTGCCCATATCCCATTGAGGACCAGTGCCTGCACCTCCTCAGATGCTGCCGTGCATCAGCTGAAGGTAGAAGTAATGGCTGACTTGATGACCAGTGAAACGAGCATCTCCAGCAACGGAGCACACCACAGCTGCTGTTACCTGAGCCTCCTTGCAGGCAAGTTGCCTGGTGTAATAGCAGTACTGTCACAGTGATGGAGCCATGTTGCTCTGAGAACTGTTACTTTTAAACTGCAAGTCAGAAAATGAAAGTGGCTGAGGGTTCTACCAAGCTGCAGTCATGAGTTTATAGTAGGCCGCTGCTACAGATCTGTTGCATGGCTATTTTTACCGTGGTGACAGGACACTCTTGTGGTAACCTTTGCAGTAATGTTCCTTTCTTTAAGAAGAAATAAAAGGAAAGGGTCACAGAAGGACCCGCCGCCCTCCCTCTGTGGGGCCTGTAGTATTGCTGAGATGGGGTTTCTGACAGTTGCCTTTGGAAACTGTGTTTGCAGTTGGTGTGTACCAGCTCTGGGATGGCCACGTAGCAGTGTGATGCTGGCAGAAATTTCGGTTGTATGCTAACTTCAGACTGCTTTGGTCTAGAAACATCTGATTGATTTCCTCTTTTGTCTGAGATACGTAATATTTCATTTATGCAATACTGGTTTGTTTCTGCTGAGGAACAGAAAACACTTGTTACTAGCAGACAGTTTTCTAAAGTGGTTTTGACCTGCACTTACTCAGTGACATTAATGAAAACAAACCGAGGGTAAGACACAGAGCTTCCTTGCACGGAACACTTTGTTGGTTTGGGTGTGTGGCTGTGATGTGAGATTATTTTGGCACTATATTTTGTATGGGCTGCATCTTGCATCTTTTTGTGGGGCAGATAAATAGAACAGGTACTGTTAGGTGTGGGTTGGAAGATGTAATCACAGCTGTGTGGGGGTTCTAAGTGAGGAGGTTTGTTGTGTGGAGACAGGCAGAGAGGTCCTGAACTCTTTCAAGAGTCAGCTCTTGTACCACTCAAGGTACAAAGGATTGATTGCTGTTGCTCTTTTAATTTAGTCATGTAGTTAAATACTTCACATAAAACCAAGTGTTAAGTATTCAAATCATAGAATCATTAAGGCTGGAGATGATCTCTGAGGTCATCCAGTCCAACCAACCACCTGCCATTAATACTGCCCACTAAACCAGGTATCCTGGTACCTGTTCTTGGACAGGGGCTGTTTTTCTTCTCTGTTTATGAAGTGCCTTCTCCTCTTGCCCTGGCTGCACAGCAGGGCTGGTTGCGTACAAGGGATGTTCTGGGATACTGATATCATCAAGTTTTGGTGGTCGTATAATAAATCAAAGGTGCATTTTTTCCCGTGGACAGTTTCTGCTGCTGTTGCTGTGGCATCATAGTTCACAGTAATGCAAGAACCACGCTGAGTATTGCTGTGACAGAGATGTGGAGTGACAGAGCTGTGCCTCATCTGAAGAGCTGACATGCAGATGTCGCATTTGCTTGGCAGCACAGTTGCTGGAAACATTAGTGTACAAGTACCACGGTGGGACTGAACTGACACAGGGCATGCCGTGGGTATCGGTCTCAAGCTGTTCTTGATGCTGCTGTGAGAAGGAGCAGGTCAGGCTCTTAAACCGAATTCCCAAGACACAGTTCTCCAAGAGCTGCATCCACCACTTGCTGCAGCCTTGTCTTGTTGCAGTGTTTGAATTCCCTTTCCATGCAGAACTTGGCCTATGATTCCCAAAACGTAGGTGAAAATGAGTACACAGCAATTACTTTTTGTTTATTGTTGCAATTCACACTCAGGATTGATTAAGAAAAGCACTTCATCACGTGATTGTGTGCAACTGGTAAATAGTTACTTGCTTGGACCAATCCAGCACCAAATGCCATACAAACGTTCTGGAGGTGTGTGCAGTTATGCAGGGGATTTGTGGTTATCTGGAAGTCATCCTCTCAGCCTGGTAGCAAGCTGCAAGACTGAATGGGGAAAAGGCAATTGTGTGTGAGTTTGGTTTTTCATATACAGCCACTGAAACAACGGAGAGCTTAAATCCAGAGTGAGCCCCAGGAGCAGCACTTGGCTTGCAGCTGCTCTGTACTTAGATAAAGCTCCTAAGGACTTCAGGGGGAATCCTTCTGAGGCAACAATTTCAGTACTCTTCCCCATTTGGCTTTTTAGATCTCAACCATCAAGAAACTTGGTATGAGAACTTACTCTGCTGAATAACTGAAGTTACTATCCAGATCCCACACACTATAGAGTTTGTTTTGTCAGTGTTGAGTGTACTTCAGTGTCTGGCTTTATTTGACATGTTTTTCTGCATTGAGCCCAACGAGGGAAGGGATTGCTCAGTGTTAGATGAGTTGGGGGGAGGGGGCGGGCGGGCAGGCAGTGTGGCTTACAGAGGACAGGGAGCCTTGGACAAATGTGAATTTGGCTCAAAATAGAGAAGATCATTTTGTGACAGGCAAAATTCTAATGGGAGTATCACAGATCTGAATGCATTGTGCCTGCAAAGTGAACGTAAGGCTTTTCTGTGCTGTAACCTGATAGCAGCCATCGAAGCTACATGTTCTGTTAGAGACTGGGAAGCTGCTGCTTCCTTTAGGACAGATTAAAATGGGTTAACTCTCATTTGAACTGGCTGTGATTGCATGGAATGACCCATCCTTGAAATAGGACAGGTCACTTTTTTTTCCCCTGTATAGAAAATAAACACTTTGGATTCCAGAGCACAGTACTCCACTTCAAGCATTTGTACTCTCTCAGAAGTGTTTTCTCACGTGACTTCCTGTGCTCCTTTCTGCTCTGTCATTCCTGCGAGCTGAGCTGTTTTCCCTTGAACTCAACTTGTGTAGCAGATGTAGTTCTACATCTTGCACTGCAAAGCTCTGTGGCTTCTGTTGCTTGTAGGTAGCGAATGTGGAGTGTATACTGAAAAGAGAAGATAGCTTTAAGACCCTACAAATCTGTGTTCTATTTGCTGTTCCCAGCCTTCCATCTAGTTTGCAGCTGAGATTGAGCTGTTGTTTGAGTTAGAAAGCAGAAGAAAGTCTCTCCTTAGCAGTCTCTATCAAATGTGACATAGATCCTAAAGGTATTAATATCGTTTTTTGAAGTTGACTTTTGCATACTGAGGCCAGGAAAAAAAAAATCCTCTAAATTCAAATACGTGTAAACATAGGCTGGGCTTGTTGGGAAAGAAATCTGCAAGAACCAGTCGTGCCTTCTGTGTCAGTGCAGAAACAAACAGAAATACCCCAGTGCTTTCAGGAATTCCAGACAAGGAGAACGTTCCCATTATCTGGGGTGTGTTTGGGCAAGCTCTCTTACCTGAAGGAACTGGAGTATGTTGCAGGCGTGTATCGTGATCAAGTTTCATGATTTAGTCCCACGTCTGACCGTGCTTTGTGTCCTCTTCTCTAGGATCTTGGTTAGAAAGACAAACTTAAGTGACGAAGGGATTGTGCAGTGTTGGTGGGGTGTGTGGAAGAGGAAGCAGGAGGTGTGCAGCCCATCGGTGTGCTCGTCAGCATGTTGAGCAATCCAGCCCTGGGTTTCAGTCATTAAGTGTTGTGCTGAGAAGGGATTACAGATGGAAAAATGTACGCTGGTGCACTTGGAGAACTGTCTGCTGAGCAGCATACCTGGCTGAAAGCTTTCTGGCAAAGTGATGGCACAAATCTTACTTTAGATGGTCTCAAAGCACCTTTTCTTCAGGCACTTCTGAAGAGATGGGGATAGAAGCTGATGTGACTGGAGTAGGCCAACTGTGCGAGCTTCAGCAAGGTCTTTAGACAAGGGATTATTCTTAAATCTGTAGTCATGGCCAAGCAATCCGTGAGCTCCATGGAGACCCTGGCACTAACAAAACGAAATATCCGCAAGGCACTGTGCTGACTCCTGATCTCTTCCACTCCACCTAATTGGCTTTGCCTTTGAATTTTAGTTCGGGGTACCAGACATGGTCTGTTCAAGTATATATTTTGAATACTATATTGCCTGCATGTTTTGTAACTGAGTGTCACGCTGAGTCAGCGCAGTGTCTTGGCTGGTATCTATTTTGCAGTCATTAGCTAACACCTGGCACATTTTGAGGATGAAATGGAAAACTGTATGTGAAGAGCAGAAAGTAACTGGAGAAAGGAGTGGGGAGAGAAAGGAAGCAACAGAGAAAAAAAGAGTG
The DNA here is from genome assembly GCA_013399175.1 of Odontophorus gujanensis. Lineage (NCBI taxonomy): Eukaryota > Metazoa > Chordata > Aves > Galliformes > Odontophoridae > Odontophorus > Odontophorus gujanensis. Next base: position 579,516 of record VXAB01008900.1, on the reverse strand, counting down.
CATACAAATTCTTCTTTCACACCTGCAGGCTATCACCTTACACCTTAAAGCACAGAGCTCTGTTACCCGCATCAAAATCTTCTGTTGCGTAGCTTGGATACAATGCAGTGCTTTTGAATGCTTGTATAATGGTGCAGTCTGCCAACCAGCGTAACCTCCCCCAGCTACCAGGTCATAATGAGCACTTCTGGGCTCCCTGCAATTTCCTTATGTCAGAGTAGCCTGTAAAGAATGGAAGTTTTATTACTGCGTGTGGCCGGATTCTTTTGTGGATGAATGCCACTTCTTTCAGTTGAGTTGCACAAGGAATAAATTGTAAAATAAGAGGATGATTTTGAGAGGCAGGTTATTTTTATGTTGTTTAAAGCACTTCTTGCCCATTTGTTTTTAATTCACTCTAGCTTTGCAATTTTCTCATTAAGTTTTTGTTTTCTTTCTGCTTCTTACCACTGCCCCTTTCTCTGTTGTTTCCCTCTTGGCTTATTTCCCATATGCTTTTGGAAAATCCAGTAAGGAGAAGGGCCCGAACAAGACTCAGAACAGCTGTAATCACACAGGGCTGAGCAGTTTCTCCGCCAAACAGACTGCCTTTGGCAGGGCCCCGTTTTCAGCAATGAATCCTTGGCACACTAACAGGTGCCTCCACAAATGTCCTGCGCTGAGAGCAAATACTGTACGTGGCATATGGTTGAGGGATTGACCAGAAGGCAAGATGAGAGGGCAGCAGTCAAGCAGAGAAACTCAAGGACAAGCTTCATAACTGCTGTACAGATTTGGGAAAGAAGCTAAAATGGTAAATCTAAATTCTTAACTATATTGGGATGTGTCCCACCATTAGCATGGTCCTACATGACAGCCTGATGAGCAGAATCAGGCTCTGGTTAGCAAGATGTCATAAGCAGAGGATGAGTTTTGGATATAGATGGTTGCTGTTTGAAAAAATGCATAACCCATTCTCTCCACATTGACTCTGGTAAATGAGACCTTTTCAAGGTGTTGCCTTTGATGTCATCTGCATGACAGACGTTGCAGTCAGCTGGAATTGCATGATTAAACATTGGGGTCAAATCGCTAAGCCTTTAATTATTTTAAATTATACAAGAGTGAGATGAAATAGAAATCTGGTAAAATAACAAGGCGGAAAAGAGTTTCATCTGGCACTTTTCACCCCTACCCCTATTTAGAAACCTTTTCAGCCTACATTCGTTTGTGGTTGATATATTTCTGTGAGTGCTGTCTTTCCAACAGTAGGAGTTAGAAGAACTGTATCTGCTTCTTAACTGGTTTTCTGTATTACCTGCAGCAAATCGTTTTAACTACCTAAGTCTCGATCCTCTGCATGAGAGGAAGGGATAATGGCAGCTCTGTACCTGACTGAGGTTAACAGTGTTTAAGCAGTGGGTTACAGTGGGCTATGCGAGAGCCCTTATTCCCTGAGCACGTTATAATTTGCCTTTTATGGTCTCTGGGACCCCATGTTCCAGGTAGGACTAAGCAGGGCATCCGATGCTTATAGTGCAGGGCTGGAGAGGGCTATGTGACCAGTGCTGTATGCATGGAGTGACAGAGCAGAGTGAGTCCTGCTGAGCAATGTTAGCAATCAAAGACTAGAACTTGACTAGTCTGCAGCTGCAGCCAGCCTGGCCTACTATGGCAAAATGGCAGCTCCAGGCACTCTTAACTTATCTACATGGGACAGCACATAGCACTCTCTAGGAATGAAGTTGGCCCTTGGCTTGAGGTTACAGCATACCCAGTGTATGTACTTCTACCTTAGCTGCTTCCTTCTCAAGGGTGCTTGTTTCTATCTCCAGTGAGTCTCTGCTCCTAGTGAAATAAAATAAACCCCAGCTGCTATAATGTGGGCAGCGTATCATCAAAGTTGTGACATTACAGTTTGCTTCCCAGAATCACAACTGTTTTCCTTTCTTTTTTATTTTTTTTAGTTTTTGTTTTTTAATGGCTAACGATGGCAAAATCTAAGCAGTAAACTCAATGTTCTGCCTTAAGTATTAATATAATAGCTAGCAGAAAGCATCAGACTCCAGAGCACATGGAAAGATATCAACTGGAAAGAGGCACTGAGTAGTGTATTGCCTTGGCCTGCGCGTTGCCTCAGTGGGAAGAGATTGCTGAAAAATATCATTTGTTTTAAACTAACAGTATGTCTTCTTCAAATTATATCTTAATAAAAAAGAGAACATCTTGGACGGTCTTTGATTTAGATGCACTGCATTTTAAATGTGTTCTAATTATAGTGCTCATCACTTAACATTAATTTAATGAACATCCTCATTTATAGGGACAAGGTTGGCAAATAGAAATTAATGACATTAAAACCCACCAGTTTCCCAAAGGAGAAAAAAAAAAGAAATCAAAAATCAAAAGATCTATGAACAAAATGTAACCTTATTATTTATAACAAGGCAAAACATAAAATCACCATCCATAAGTTTTTGTAATTGGCTCTGGGGTCCTCAGCATACAGTTTGCCAGCAGCAGCAGTGCAGCCAGCAGCCTGCCATGTGAGATGCTGCTCCCAGCCCAGCAGTAGCTGACAGGTGTCCAAATGCTGCAGTCACTCTCATGGTGGGCACTAATTGGGAGGCAAATGTAAAATGGAGGCTGCGCGCCCAAGGTGCTTCTGATAGGTCAGGACAGAGGAAAAATGTGCTTCTCTAATGGACGAAAGCTTTTAACTCTGAGGTCTGGCACCTTGTCAGAGCTCTGCAGCTGTCTTTTAAGACTACCTTTTGTTTCACTGGTGTTTAGTGGGACCTCTTCTCAGAACCCCTTGGGAGCCTGTCAGAGCCTGAGCAGGTGATTTTACACTCGGTGGGATTTTTTTTATGGCAGACAGTGCAGGCCCATGATGTTCTTGATGTTCCTCACTGCAGCCTGCTGCTCAGCTTGTTCTGAGGAACCTTCAGGTTAAGGTTCCGGCCTTGCAGGTAGACCCCTGGCACAGTTTTGGTTTCAGTTGTCTGGATCAAGACTAGGACTTTTCCATCACCCTCCAGAAATGACTGCGGTGGCTCATCAAGGGCCAAAAATAATGATTGAGGGAAGAAATTTGGATAGATCTGGAAAAGTGGTTGTAATGCATATCTCTGCTTTTATCATTTAATTGCATGCTGATATCAGAACTGCTTAGTTTGAAGAAACACAGGTTGTCAGATTTTCACCCAAGGCATTGATTTTGACATACATGGAAGCTGGGTGCTCCACTTACTCCTTGAGAGCCCTTTCTGTCCTGAAGTTGCAGGAATTCAGGTGACGACAATAACAGTTACTTGTAAACGAAAGATATGTAAGGACAGATGATGTTAATAAAGGGAGGGCATAGTCCTGTGTGGAGACCTATGACCTGACACATCATTCTGTTACAGGAGGCTGAGAGCATGGTGTGCATCACAGCCAACTTGTCACACTGGCCCTAATGGGCTGTGAGCGGACAACACAGTGGCTGTGCTTTACATCTAGTCCAGCTTGACTGAATTATGCAGGCTCATTTTTCTCCATAATGATGATGATGATCTGCAACATTTAGCCCCTTCTTCAGGACATAGTAAGAAGAATTTTTATCGTTATTCTCCAGATCCTGCTCTACAATTATTTAAGGGGTGGAGGAGAGCAATTGAGCTTTAAATAAAGACGTAAGCTTTGCTTCTCAGAGTTATGCCTTGCACAAGTGCTGCTCAGTGGAAAAATGCTGTAATATAAGGCCCAGATGGTGCAAAATTTTCCTACAGAACTGCATTTCAACTTCTGTTTGAAATTAGCAATGAGTACCTGCTGAAACACTGCTTGACTTTGGGACAGGTTTATCAATAACTGATACATCTGGTGCTGTATTCTCAGATCTCACTTGTCTTTCACTGCATCAGTTGTGCCAGTGCTTACCCCAGCCCCTCAACTCGCTGGCTGGCCTGACACTCCTACACTTAAAATTGTGTAATCAGCTGCACGTGTGTTGAGTGCAAATTCCTGAAGTTTAAACAGTTATGATATCTGTAGAAATTTAAGGTGTGAGCCTAATTTTTTTTAATGTCTCTCTGAAGTCAGGAGACACAGGTCTTAATTCACCAAAAGACTAAGTTGTGGGCAGCTTCCTTTCAGTACTTGAAGGGAACTTTTAGGCAGGAGGGGGACTGACATTTTTACATGGTCTGATGGTGACAGGACAAGGGGGAATAGCTTAGACTCAAAGAGAGGAGATCTAGGTTAGATGTTGTATGGGAACTACTGAATCATGGCCTGAACCACTGATTGGTCACCTGAGGTGAGCATTGAGTCAGCCATGGGGGCACAGGTGGAGGTGATAATACCTGTGTGATTGGAAGGGGTGGAGCCTGGCTCCACCTCTCCCCAAACCCCATTTAAGGGCAAACCCCATTTAAGGGCTGACCACCACCAGGAAAGGATCTCTTCTTGGAGATCCCTCCTACGTGGAGTCTACTGTGAGCCTTTGTCATCTGAAAGGTAAGCCATTTTCCTTTTTGTATTATTTGTGCACCATCTGTTTAGACCTATCCAAATATACCATCTTCTATACTATTTTTTGAGTATCATCTCTAAGATCACTCACGTTACAGATGTTAAGGGGAGATTCTTTACTTGCAGGTGAGGCACTGCCAGAGAGAGAACTCTGGCCCAGAGAGGTTGCGGGTATCCCTCTGCTGGAGGTGTTCAAGACCAGGTTGGATAGAGCCCTGGGCAGCCTGCGCTGGTGGGTGACAACCCTGCTCTTGGCAGGGGCATAGGAACTAGATGATCTGTAAGGTCTCTTCCAACCTAAGCCATTCTGTGTTTCTCTCTACATCCTGCATTTTGCTGTGGAATGCACAGATGCCGAGGGAGTTCCAACAGTGTGAAGGTTCAGAGCCCTTCCTTTGGGCAGCACTCAGCAGCTGTATGTCTACAGCACCAGTTTCTTCTCCCAGTAGCGTGGTGAGCCTGGGCTTTTGTTGCACCATCTCATACAGAATTTGCTTTCCATTAGAAACTTGGTGAGTTACAAGATCATCAGTGTTTTCTTTTGAAGTTCGGGGCTAAACTGATTTTAAACTAGGTCCGACTGACAGAACTGGGCTAGCTCAGCACAGCTGTCTCTTTGTTCTGGATTTGCTGTCAGCAGGGAGGTGGGAGCCTGCCCTGGTATCGTGCTGCAGCGCTTCAGCGGATGTGGCTGTGTGTGCCACAGAGGGTTATACGAGGGACATTGGGGCAGGGTTCGGTGCTGTGATGTCACCAATGCCATTTTGTCAGCATTCAGGGCCCCTTCGTCCTCCCCTCCCCAGGGCTGCGGGTGCCTCATGGCCCTCTCTCACGCAGGGCCTATTGCATTGCTTCCCTCTGCGGTGTTTTTAACTATGCTGGGGTATTTTTGGTTTGTTTGCTTTCCTGAGTCTTGGTTTACAGACTCTCTACTGATAGAGATGGTGGAAAATTCCCCGTTTCCAATGACAGACCTCCTTAGGGATTAGGTGGTATTTAAAATCCTCTGGTGCAGACAAAATGGCAGAAGTCTTCGTGTTTGTTTGGGTTTCTCTGCCCCTGAAAGGCCCTGCCTCCTCTGCTTGTACAGGCCCATAGGAGATGAGTGATTGTGTTATTAATATTTACAGTCTTGCTGACTGAAAATGAAAGGTCCATCAATTAATTGTGTATCTTTTACCTCTAAGTCTTGTCAGCGGTTCGACTGAGTAAATACTGGAATGAGTATGAGTTGGAGCTGTCCCTAGATGAGTCACAGTGAACAGTTTAATGCCTGTCATCTAAATATATAATCTTAGGCTTCTACACTGCACTCAATTCTGCCGGTTCTGAGCATCTCCCAGACCAAGTCAGCAGAAATTCTCTGGTAGGCTTCATCGGGTACATTTGGGGTCAAAACTGTGGCTGTAGGTAAAATGTTATTTGTATCTTTCTGTGTAGGTTTCTATTAGAATAGAGGTAACTGTTCCTCAGCCGGTGGAGAAAGAAGTGATTTAATGTCTGAGTGTTCTGAAGGAGCAGGTTCCTTTCCATTAAATCTGACAAATTCTGCTATTGACTTCAGAGGATTTAAGTTTATAGCATTTTATCCTGGAAACTATGAAGTCATTTATAAAAAGAAAAAAAAAGATGCAACTTAGTCAGGAACTAAACTGAATGGGAAGGTTGTTCTGAATATTAATATGGTAAAAAGCACTGTGAGGCAAAACTTCCTCTGAAACCCAGGAAAAAGATATTTGATACAGAATACAACATCCAGTCATGAGAAGACTTGGGTTAGATCTGTTTGTATTTGAAAAGCAGCCTTCCTATTTCTAGCATGCTTTGAATTGTTTCAGTTCAGGTATTTTCCTTGTTTCATTTCATTATTCATATTTAGGTGTCTCTCTATTAGTAAGACATAAGCGGACCCAAATTCAACTCCCACATGCATAGAGGAGGATGGATTCTAACAGCAGAAATTGACTTAAGTGATTAGTTTTGTGTGTGCATGTGAATTTACATTTCGCTAGGCATTTTAACTGATCTCCTTTCTTGTGATTGCAAATGTATTGTTTCTATGGTACCATGACACAAGTGTCAGTCTCCAGAAGATGGAGCACAATAGGAAATACACATCTGAGTCCTATTACACATCACTATTTACATTACTGAATGGGGGAACACTCAGGTGCAGAAAGGATATTTCACAGTTTATTTATGTTAATATTTTGTCTTCTGCATGGGCTTGGTGTCTCCTTGGTACTGTATTCATTTTTTATAATTTACATGTTTTGCTTAAAGCAAAAGAGAGAGAGATTACATCTCTGCTTGGCTCATGACCTAGTTATTGTTGCATTTATAGAAAAAAAGGCAGGATCGTATCTCTCTGCTTCTTAGCTTCTCCTCCAGTACAAAACTAAGAAACTGCACAGGTATTCAGTGGCAGGGAATAACAGCAAAAGCTGGGACTGTTCCTTACTGCGCATTCCTAGCCTCAGAGAGGGCTGCATTGAGAAAGTAACCCAATTGAAAACTGAGTTAGGGCTTTAGGACTGACATGAGCTGTGTGGCGAAATGATCTACTGGTGAACTTCTTGCCTTTTTTTTTTTTTCAAAGAATGATTTTCAGAGAAAATTAAAGCAGTACTTAATTAGCGGGCTATAGCATCTTGAAAGGAGCATGGGGACACTTGTGACAAGACATTGAGCTTTGTATTAATTTGTATTTCCTGCTGCTCATGGTAAAGATTGTTGCTTCTCTGGAAGAGTATCCACAGTCTTTACATTACTGCATTAAATTCATCTTATGTGAACGTCTGCCTTTAAAATACTGTGAGCTTGTTGTTTTTCTTTCCTGATGGAAAAACTGGGGTTCTTGGGAACTATGAGGAAACAGGTTTAGCCTCCAGACATCTAGAAACCTACCTGTGTCTCAAAGAGTACAGGTTTCTTCTGATCCTGGACCCTCAGGAGTGACTTCAGTCCATCTGCTCTGCAGATTATCAAAAGTTTTCAAATCTGTACTAATGTACCTTCAGAGGAGGCTGTGGAAGAGTAACCCAGGACAGCTTGGTGTGTCCCTTGAAAAATAAGAGTCGAAGTGCTTTTTTGAAAGGTCCTTCTCTCAGGCCATGGTTTGCAGCTGAGGACTCAGGGATCAAAAGGTCTTTAAACTCACTGAAACACCTGAAGAACAGAAAGGAGGTGGCTTTCAAATTACCCAAGGAAAAAGCATCTTGGTGGCTCATGCTCTCACTAGCATAGAGTAGGAGCAGTTAGGAGAAACATAGGCATGCAGTCAGTGTTGACGGAGGTTTATTTTAAACAGACACCACTTGCTTACAAGAAGTTATTTGGGCAGTGCTTACAGTTTGTCACCCCTCCTGGAGGGAACAGAATAGCAGGTCTGAGCTTGCATGGGGCTAGCTGTGCTAATTATGGCTTGTAGGGCGCTGCTGCCAAGCACCAGCCCTGAGCGTGGTGCCAAGTGCTGCTGCTTAAGGCCACTTGTGTTAGCTCTAGTAGTGGAAGCAGCACGGCTGCAGAAGTGCCAGGTGCAGTTTTACTGAAGAGATAAGAAGGCTGTGGTTTCCTCCTTCCTTTCTGGCCAGGATGTGCATGCTTGCTTTGGGTGCAGCTGGCTGTTCCACCTGCTGGGAGCTGGAGCACTATGGCAGTTGGCCCCTGGAGTAACCAGTCCTACAGAGATTATATTCCCAGGCAGAGCATTTGCTAATGGAGCTGTGTTGTTCTAGCTCTTCAACGAGCTGCACTGTGTCCTGTAAATGTACACTGAGAGCATTATTTCATTCCAGCCCCTTCGGAGAAGCAAGAGTTGAACCTCTTGTCTTGAAATTCTTGAAATCTGGCGTTCACAGAGGAGGTCAGGGAGGCCTCCAGATAACTTCAGCTGGTAACTTCATCATGAAGATGCAGGTCATAATGTGTGTGTGTATGGGTCATGTTTGCACAGGCACAGTTCTTAGGCTATCTGGGTTGTGCAAAGGCTCTTGCGTACAAGTTAAAAACAGCTTTTCTGGGGGTAGTCTCTACCATAAATCTAGAATCAGGTGTGTTTTTTATTGTGAGTTTCTCTGACACTGAACATACCATGGGAAGATTTGTGGTTCCTGGGCACGATGGAAGTTTAAATGCAGAACCAGGGAAATCAGATTCTTATGCAAGCTGATGTTTGTAAAATACTCTCGGCTCTTCCTGGAGGCCTTCGTGATAGCTGGGTGAGAACAGCAATGCTGGCTGGCTTCTGCAACGGGAAGGAATTTGGCATGCATAGGGGAAATAGTAAGGCCAGAAAGGAGGTGGGGACTGCATGTTGACCTGTGTTCAAATCCCAAACAGCTGCTGTGATAAAGCCGTGGGCGCACCAGAAAGAAAACACATTCTGAAATAAAACTAACACAGTAAAGTTCTGAACTTTTTAAATCTGGATCATTTGTTAAGGGAGAGTACGGTATCAGCATGTCAAATGTGAACGTGACAGATCGTTGATAATTGCAAGTATTTGTTTAGAATGGCAAGTTTTATTCTACAACAATTGCAGCTTCATGTTGGTACTGTTGTGAACATCCAGACTGGGTAGCTGCTAAGCTTAAAAATCAGGCACTGTAAACTCCATTTGCAGTTGTGTTTGTGCCTTAACAAATGCAGCAGTGTTACTGGAAGCACTGATAGCTCCTTTAATATAAAGTAACTTTTGAATTGCCCTTGCTTTCTTAGAAGGCTGATTGGCCAAAAAGTAGACTGGTTCATATCTTTTGTCATTTCTCCAGTTGTCAGAAAGAAAAAGATATTTCTAATTCAGAGAAAGGCAAGGGCTGCATTGAAATCCTTGCTTGTTTTTAACAGATTTTTGATCTAAGAAAAACAAATCTGTGTTGGTAGGTGTTTGCTGTGGGTGGGACACCAGGAAAATATCAGTGCTCCATATAATGGCAAAGGTTGGGAAGCCACTTTTAAGTAATTACATTAGATAAACATGAGATTGAGAGAAAAAGATATTTTAGTAACAGCATATAGGGATTTCAGACCTCTTTCTGTACATTAAATGTGTAAAGATCATGACTCTGTTATTCTGACTGGGCTGATTACTTCTTTTTTGTAAAGAAAAGAATTAAATTAGTTGTTTGCATTACTGAGAACTTATGTTACTTGATGTGAAATTAGATCACTCAGGCTGGTTACGTGGCACCAAGGCATTCCCCTGCGCTGGCTTAATTCTCAGCTGAGCAATTAAGGCGATTGCTCAGCCCTTTGTGCCCCAGGAGCAGGTCAGAAATACTAGAACAGGACCCAGAATTTGCCTCATAGTTTGAATCCAAATGCACAGTCAAAGAACAGAAAAAATGAAGCCAAACCTGTGCTGCTTTATAAGGCACCTGGCTCTTGACCTGCATGTGGCAGATGAGGTGAATAGTTGTTGTTTGTGGAGTGGTGCCCGTGTCCTGGGAACAGCAGCATGGGCTGTCAGACTGACTGAGTCCTGCAGTGCTGGGGGTGATGTCAGAAAACACATCAGCTGGGGACCTTGTTATGGCAGGAACACATTGCTGCTATTTTTACCACATTCATAACCATGCATTTTTAGGGGAAGGTGAGCTGCTTGTGAAAGGGAGAGCTGAGCTCTTAGAAGGGTTTTGTAAAAAGCTAGAGAGGCTGAATTGTCTCTCTTGGTTGAAATGGAGATGCTTGAAGGATTGTTTTGTGCTGCAGTCAGGCGTTTGCTGGGAGGCTTACATGAGGCAAAGCTGTAGAAAACTATTTTTAGAATGTGAAATGGAGAAAGTGTCCCAGGTTGGGAACTATTAGGCTTCCTTGCCTGGTTGGCATGACCCTCTGCTAAGAACCAGCTACAGCGTGACCCATGTTGGGAGAGCAGCCCGGGGCTTCTCCTGTTCTGCAGTGGTCCTAGCTGTGATGTTTGCAGCTGGCTTTGGGGTGAGAGGAGCTCCCCTGGTCTTCCTTGCTCCTCACAAAGCCAGGGGTGGCTGTTCACTGGTCTGAGATGCCAGGAACGGGGTGAGAGCTGGAGAGCTGTTGGTTATCATGCAGTCAGTTGGCTGTGTTGCAGAACTCCCTTTCCCTCCTTATAGCTGAGGCCAGCAGTTATCGAGCCCTTTGTGTGTTTTGTTCACTAACAATTTTATGTAGTTACTAACATATTGATCAGAGGCATCTGGGTGTGAATACCACTGACTAAAATCAGATGTAGGCTTCCAGGTGTCTTCTGAAATGCCTTTAAGAATGACACCCAGATTCACTCAGCTGTTTGATTCAAGACATAGACCCTTTACCTTTTTGATTTTTTTTTTGGTATTGTTTTTTTACTGCCTGTTTTGGGGAGAAACATAGTTTTCCTTCTAATGTGCTTCTTTCTATGATGAAGTAGTAGTACAGGATGCAGTACATTTTAAGGGCTCATTTTCTTACCATAAATTTGTAAGAATCTCTCTGACAGCATTTTGAATGTAGGAAGAAGCTGAAAATGGGTTTTCTGCATCTGAACTGCTGCAGCAGTTTAACATTTTGTAGCTATGAATAGCAGCAATGCAACCATGTAAAAATAGTAACTCTCTGCAGAGTGAACAAAACTTTTCTTTCCTTTGTAATACCTTGAGATTACAGATATCACTGGGGACTTCGGAGAGCAGATCAGATAAGAAGTGTTCAAAAAACAGGAAGCCTTATCCACAACAAATAACCTGCTAACAAAAATGGCGACTGAGGACAGATTATCATTAACAGCATTTAGTGTAATAGAGATGAAACTATTGCACCTCAGAGAAACGTATCCTATAATAACAGTCTCAGCTGCTGAACATGATTTGTTTTTTGTGCTTTCAAACTAGTTTTATGACTCAGGCACAAACAATCTGGATATTGATTGCATAAAATCTGCGATTCTCTGAATGTAATTTAAGTTTTCAATGTCTGCATTTTGTTACTTCTATTTTAGCTTTCCTTGCAATTCCAGGTGTTCCTTCTAGGAAAAATAAGAAGTACAGTCCATGTTTTAAAAGCTGTAGTAGTGGTGTTTGCTCTCCAGAGTTCAGCAGACCAACCAGAGCAGCATGCCCTCGTTCCTCGCAGTTGAGTATTTTGCATCACTGGAGTTCAAGATATTTGTTTAAACCTTTTCAGCTCTGTCTCTGTGATAAACAAGTAGATATGCTGTATGTCTTAATGCTTATGTACTGCAGAGATAATGTTTTCACACACCAGAAATAGGGCAGATTTCTCTCTCGTCCAAGAGGGCACCTGCCATAGCCACCAAGTCCATGAAGTCCCTCAGCCATTTGCAATTAAAAACATATTCTGCAGCTGGCTTAGTTGGCTGTAACATTTGTTTTTCAGGGAGGTCCTGATTTCACTCATTTTTACAAAGTTTTATAGAGGTCAAGTAATCTGTGCTTTCTGCCAAAGAGCTAATTCTCTGCTGCATACCACAACTGCAAACAAGTTTGAAAATAGAATTGCAAAATGTGGTCAGTCAACCAAAGAGCAAAGTTTATCCAAGACAGCAAAACTTGTACAGCTGGCTGAGGTAGGTGGGAGAAGCAGTGAGAGCAGCTTCTCGAGGTAGTTCAGTACAGTTTGCATTTCTGAACTGGACTGTAATGAGCAGATGTGCTCTGTTCCTCTTTTTAAAACCTAAGGGCACCTACTTTTGAGCAAGTGACTTCCAGTAAGACTGCAGACATCAGAAGGAACATCCAAGTGACAAAGTGCAAATGGAGGCATCTCACTGCCATGCCCTGTGATGGCATTCCTCCTCTCTTTCCATGGTTGGAGGGATTGAACATGCCTTCAAAGCAAGGGAATGTTTCATGAGAAAGGAGAGCATTACGTGGGGTCCTTCCTGACTTCAGTTCATGCCCTTTCTCCCACCAGAACTCTGAGGGAAGGCTGGTGCTGGGCTGTGCAAGGGGCTGGCACTGACCCAGACACCCTGACCAGCCAGTGCCAATCTTCTGTGGAAATGAACTCTTTGAGATTTTTATAGGCCAGTGGACGTTGTTCTTCCTACTTCACCTACGTGGTATGTTTGCTTTGACATTGGTTTCATTGCTGGGAGGTTGGAAGATACACGTGGAGCAAAACACAAGCACACACACTCTGTCCAGTCCCTGTGAGTCCTGGCAAGCCAGAGTTCAAGGGGTTTTTGGATACTGCTCTCAGACATAGCATTTGGTTTTTGGGTGGTCCTGCGTGGAGCTGATGTGGACCTGATGATTCTCGTTGGGTGCCTGCCAACTCAGAACATTGTATGATTTGTTTGTAAATCCCCACAGGAGAATTTGCGCATGGGAGAGACAGAACTCTAAAGTAAGAAGTCTATGTGCACAACTGAGCACTTGCACAGATTCCCATCTTCAAAGGACTGAGCACGTTTGTTAATTATACTATACTAGCTATACTAACCTTTGAGGTTATCAGGCATGTATTAATAATAATGTTTCCTAGGTGGAGAAATTGAGTCAAAGACGTTATGCAAGTTACTCGGGGTTAAAGAGAGTCATAACAACAAGAAGAACATAGGCTGCTGTGTTGTACAGCAGCACCCTGCTACCTCAGCAGCACTGTCTGTAGGTCTTGCTGTAATCCCAGCAGTGCCTGTCTGGTGGGACAGCCTGCTGGTGGACCAAACTGTGCCCCAGAGTGAACCCACAACTTCCCCACAGAATAAACCACTATCTGCCCAGTGTAGCCAGCATTATCTCTCAGTTAGGCCCTTATTCAACAAGTCTCTTGTATTAAACACTTGCAGTTGTACCTATGCCAGCGCATTGTTTTTCTCCTACCACTGCTTGATCCTGGGTTTCCTAGTGGAGTAACACTTAGCATGTGCATCCTTCTGTTCTCCAAAACAATTTTTCAACCTGCTACTTAGCTTTAACCATATCTGACAGCAGGCTTGAGGTCTTAAAAAATCCTTTATGTTCTGTAAAAATACATGGCAGATTAGATGAGACAGATCCTTCTATTTAGTGAAGGGCTTGTCTGTTTGCTTATCAGACAGGAGAACATATAAGCGAGAGCCCTGTTTGGGATTTACCCAATAATGCAGCCACCAGGAGAACATGAGACCGAAATCCAAGGAACAGCCTGTTCCACCAGATTTGTTCCCCTTGGAATTGCCTGTTTCTTTTCCTTTTTATGATTTTTCCATCGCATCTCATGTCTGCAGTATTGGCTGTTGCAGTTCTGGGTGCTCTGATGTGGACACAAAAAACCTCTGTCACAACATTGGCCCATCTGATAACTGCTGCATAACCAAGTAACTGCTTCACTTTGGGGACAGCTGAAACTGCTTTGGTAGGTCTGATGAAAATGAGTAATAAACACGTGATCAAACAATACATAAACACCAGATATGCATTAAAATGTGCGCGTGGTTCTTTCCATTGCTGGCAAGTCCTGATTTTCCTGCAGTACCTCTGCTTCTTTTTGGATGGTGGAGGCTTCTGAAACTGGATGGTTCTCTTTACTGTAAATGGCATCCTGTTGTTAAGGAGGAGCATTATTGTGTAATGCGATAAATTACATGTCAAGAAGTTATACCAGTAGATGCCCTGTTGTTGAGGGTTGAGGATGAGGTCAGGTTAATTATTAATTACCACTCTTATGACCAATAACAATGCCATGAATGCCTCTTCTGCTCTGTGACAGCTGCCCCACCTGGGCTCTGATGCTTTGTCCTCATGTGCTGAGGCTGAGGCTGCCCATGCCTGGCCCTGAGTGCCCTGTCCCCAGGCTCAGGCCCTGCATGCTGAGAACTGGGCCCATCAGCACAGCTCTTTACTCTCCTACATCACACTGGCCCTGTTTCCACCTTCTGAGAGAAGAGAAACGTGAGCTTAAGCACTGTTTTCCACTGTTAATGGTCCTTCTTTAAATCTGAAGGGACATGGAAGTTCTTGCTTATACCCCCTACTCACAGGTAGCACTCATCTGAATCATTCTTGAGAGGTCTTTGCTTAAGTTGTTCTCAGCAGCCTGGAGGGACAGTTACCACACAGTCTCATTAGGAGAACATCACTGTGCTTCTCCCCGTGCAGGAGCCCTCTGCTGTTCTTATCAGATGAGGCAAGGAAATGTTAAGGAGGAGGACAACTGTGTTTCTAGGCCTCCAGATGACTCTGCTCATTCGTTGTTAAGCACACAAGAGAAAGTTGCTAAAGGACTGTCAGGCACCGCAGCCTTTCTTTAGTAGATGTGGGTCAGTGCCTGGAGTCCATATACCCTCACCTGGGGCTGTGCTCGTGACACAGAGCATATGCCTTGTACCAGAGGGAAGAGCACCGCTGCTGCCCTGCAAGAGTGTGGCAGAGGTTGCCCTATGTCTCTTGCTGCCGAGTCCTCATGTGCCTCAAAGGCTGTATGTATGTGATGCACTACACTGCTCCTGTGTGTCTGGATTTGTGTTCGTTAAGCAGCTAGACGATAGCTGCTGCTGAAGCGTGAAGGACTTACTCATCCATGCAGTACCCTTCCAGGTTTGTGGCTGGTGATAAAAGTGATTTGGGGTCAGACTGATTCTGGGAGAGAGGGAGAAGTGGATATGTGGTTGTGTGAAATAAGGGTTGAAGTGTCATTGTTTTTTACCAGTATGAAAATTCTAGTTTTCTGCATGCATCTAGCAAAGTGGAAAAGGATGGAAATGGAAGTTAAACCAAACACCTCCTCCAGTGTTCTGTTGGCTGGTTACATATCCTGAGCAACGCTTTTGGCAGTAGATGTGGCAAACACTGCTGCACCCAGCAGTGAGCTCTGAAGACCTGTTCTGCGCTCAGCTCCTGTGGGGAAACCTGAGCCAATCCCCCCAGTCCTGCTTGTGACAGGTTCTTTATCTGTAAAAGGCCCGATTGTGCTGGCCTCCTCTGTAGATAAAGACAGTGTATTTTGAGGTCTGCTTTGTGAATTCTTATGCTCTGTTCCACGTAAGGAAGTGGATAAACGACATGAAATGAAAGCTAACAGCTTACATCTGCGGTGCTGCTGCATGGGCCTGCATGTAGGGATGGGTCACTCTTCCCTGCTCCAGCAGCTGTGGCTGGGAATCAGGTGGGACTGGGATGAGATGCCCGTGGCAGCTCACCGAATGGCTGCAGCATGGCACTGCTGACAGCACCCCAGGGGCTGCCCCAGCTCCCAGCTGTGTTGTCCTGCAACGTTTCTTAGAGACCAGTGCTCTGTGCAGCTCATTTTGTGTTGCTTTGCAGTTAGTGCCACAGCCAGTGCTCATTGGGAATGATAAAATGCATGACTGGTTTGTTTTCAGAAGCTTCGTTTAGGTATCACTGCATGTTACGTTCTTTCCCACCAAGTCACCTTTTGTTGTTTTATTTTTGGTATTTTTCTGTACTTCTGTTTGGTAATGAGCATTATGTGAACTTTGTGGAATGGAATTATTTTAACACATTAATTAAATGGGTTAATTTTTCTCCCAAAATTACTTTTATCACCTCGTTGATGCTTATAAAGGAAGGCCCTTGTAGACATTCATGCTATAAAAACTCAGTTGTATGCACCTTTTATTATTGTTGCCCGCGTAGGAAAGTTGTCAGCTTTGTCCCAACACTGAAATCTGAATTTCTCTTCATTGTGAGCACAAGCAATTTCATCTTTAAGAGGCAAAGTGCAACAATTCTAATAAATGTGTATTTCTAACCTCTGATTGCAAAAGCTTGTTTGTGCTATTTCTCATTTAAATCACTGTAAAATGTGATATATGGGCTTAAACAGCTACTGTATCAAAGGCTTTACATTTCGTTATTACTTGTTAAAATGCAGTAGTAATGGTGCTTCACTTTCATCTGATGATCAAATGGATTTTACACTGCAGCAACCCAAGTGAAATAATTTTAATAGCATTTTGAAGTCAACTATTAAGTTGCTTTATATCATCCCAAGAAGATATTTTCGGATACACAATAATTAACCTCTTGTCCTATCCTCACTGCACTTGGGCAGAACTGCGGTTCTCTGCTGGTGGAGCAGTGGGTGGGAGCTGCTCCCTGCACCATGGCTCCCCTTGGGCATGTGCATTAGTGCTCGTGTCCTGGGGAATGAGACTCTTTTCAGGAGATCCAGGGGGGTTTCCCTTCATTTCTTTGTTAGCTTTCACCAGTTTAAAGTTTTCTCCTTCTGATCTGCTTTTTTGCTGCTGTTCCCAAGGCCTCCATCCCCACAGGCTGTGAGCAGGATGTCATCCATGCCCACCTTGCATCCCTGCTGCCCTGTCACTCCGCTCCCCACACCTGTTTCCAGCTCAGGCTGTACCTTTGTGAGCTCTGCCTCAAACCCACATTTGCAGTTCCCTTACTGAACCTCTTATGGACACTTTTACCTCATTGGCTGATCCGAATAACCTCACAGGAGCGCTACTGAGAGCTTTTCCTGTTCCTTGCTGCTGATGGTAGCACGTCCAGGGTTTGTATTGACAGATTAATTTGCGAGTCAGTGCAGTGGGGGCTGTTGCTGGAGGCTGCTCCCCAGCACGCTGCGTGGGATCCTGCATTGTCTGACTCTGAGCCTGTTTGATCGCTGTAGGGGGTCAAATGTTTGACTCCAGCCTTTTTTTTATGTTTGTGTTTCTCGCAGGCAAATAGAACTGGAAAAAAAAAAAAAAAGAAATTGGAGGGACCAAAGTGGAGCATTCTCACGAAAAAAAAAACAGTTGCAAAATACAATGCACCTTTTGTGCTAAAGTTTGAGGGTGGAGGCAGGGCTTGCAGGAATGGACAGCGTTGTTCTGCTGAGGTTGATGAAATGGCTTTCTTCACCTACAGAAATATTCTGATTTTATTATATTTTGCGTTAGTGTTCTAGAGGAACAAATGCACAGGTGAGTTACAGAGGACGCCTCTCCAGGACCCCACCGGCTTCTGCCTGAAGGTGGCACACTTCTCATACTTCCCCTTCACCGTGCAAACGTGCTCTTGAGATAAACTTGGGGACAGGTGGCAGCTGTGGAACCGCCAGCAGCCCGGCAAGAGTCCCTTGCTCTGCTCACAGGAATGTTCGTTAGGGACTCTTTAACTACGAGAATTTTAGTGCCTATATTCACATGGCAGTTCTGCTGGTGGAAGCAACTGCAAAGCAAGCATTATTCCTTGAGGCAAGGGGCACAAACTGGAATTGGTTCATTCTTAAAGATCATCTGAGGCTTTTCAGTAGGCCGGATTGCCTGGGAAGCACTTGAGTCTCAGGTTCAGTGAAGTTAGCAGATTCTGGCACTGAGCAGCTGTAAATGGCCAGACGTTGTTCAGAAGCTGAGTTGTAGCTGGAAAAGTTGACTGCATCCTTTAGAGGACCACTCAAGTCTGAGGACAGTTATTTTTACTCTTCCATTTTGTTCTAGCTAAATATTTGTACTTGCTCTCAGAACAATAGTTCCCACCACACTGGAGCTTTTGCCCATTGCAAAGCTTTTCATACCTCCTCTGTAGCAATCCATGCAGTGCCCAAGGGTCTCATCTGCTTAGTTTAGCTAAATATAGACTTTTCAAGCCCTCGTACAGAGCCTAATCCATACCTTTACTAAGCTTGACAAGCTGAATCCAGTGACATAAGCAGCTGATGCAGCTTTATGGGTAGAGGAATCCCCTACATTCTGTTACGCCTGTTCTAATCTGCCAGGGTTTGTTTAAATTTCCTAGTGCTTAATCTGGAATTTCACTGCCTGTACATACTTGACTCTGAGGGCTGTGTTGTTGTGATGATTTTTTCCTGTCTGCAAACTTACTCTTCAGTTTTCTGTGTTGCCTGCCCAAGGAGACCTGATGGCTTTGCGTATTTTCAAGTAACTGCTTATTATGAAAAACATGAGCCAAATCTGCGATTGCTTTTACGTGATTCAGAAGTAGTTCTTTGTTTACCAGCAGTGTTGTTTGCAGGTTGCACTCTCAGAAACAAGAATTTCTCCAGGTTTGATTGCTCCCACCATTGCTCTTTGGTTTGGGAAGTGCTGGGTCCCATATTTGCAGCGATGGCTGCAACAGGATGAATGTCCACAAAGGTTTCTGGCAGAATCTTGCTTTGACAAAATATTTACAGTGGTTACAAATAAGACTTATTTCCGTATTTTACCCTCTTTGGCTTTTTCCAGCCTGGTGAGGATTTTGTGGATGCTGTTTTTCAAAAGCAAGATTTGTGGCTTGTAATCCTGATCCTTACAGTTATGCATCACAGTGTGACTTCAATTCAAAGTGGTTTCAAGCCCACCTTTGTTAAAGACAGAGGGTCACGGTGTATTTTGTTACCTACTTCTGGATCAGAACAAGTCGCTCGAGCCCATGAATTCCACTCTTCCTGTGCTCATCGCCAGCGGTGTGCAGGAGAGCTGAACACTACTGTGTATGTGGAGCTGAAATTTCCATGGTGCGTGCCCAAACACTTCCCCTGGCAGAACAGAAACGTTGGAGTGTTTTGCTGACTGAGGAGCTCTGAGAAGCATTTCAGGGCTCAGCAGTTCAGAAAACTCCAAGATGGCTCTGGACATGAGGCACCCTGCCTGGTTTCTGCAGGGGCTGGGGTCCCTTGCCTGGCTGAGCTTTGATGGAGCTGTGGCACAAGAGCTGCATCCCACAGCACCCAGCTTGCTGCAAGGAAGCAGAGGGGTTTTTCATACACTACGAAAACGTGCCTTGCAGTCTGAGCAGCTTCAGGCAGAACAAGCAGGAGCAGAATCCTGTTTGCTTTTCCTCCTCCTGAGGAACAGTGCCATTCTGGAGTTAGATTCTTTGGCTGGCTGCTTGGCGCTTTGACTGCACAACATTTTACCTTGGGTACTTCATTCCTTTGCAGTTTAGTTCTGTTTTTCCCCAGTGCTGTGCCATTGCCTTGTACCTGCACTGTGTGCCTGCAGGCTGCACTGCATTCTTATGTATGGTGTGCCATCCAAATAATCTCAGTGGGTGTTCCAGCAGCTGCAATGATCACAGAATCACAGAATTGTAGGGGTTGGAAGGGACCTCTTGAGATCATTGAGTCCAACCTCCCTGCTAAAGCATCTCCCTAGCCCAGGTTGCACAGGTAGGCATCCAGGCGGGTCTTGAATGTCTCCAGAGAAGGAGACTCCACCACCTCTCTGTGCAGCTCCAGTGCTCCGTCACTGCACTGTGAAGAAGTTCCCATGCACATTTGTGCAGAACTTCCCATGCTTCAGTTTGTGGCCGTTTCCCCTTGTCCGATCACCACACGCTGCAGAGAAGAGTCCAGCCTCATCCCTTTGCCTCCTGCTCCTCAGATATTTATAGATGTGGATCATATCCCCCCCTTTGAGTCTTCTTTTTTCAAGGCTAAACAGACTCAGGTCTCTCAGCCTTTCCTCATAACAAAAGTGTTCCACGCTCTTTATCCTCTTTGTGGCCCTCTGTTGGAGTTTTTCAAGGAGATCCCTGCCTGTTTTGTACTGGGGAGCCCAGAGCTGAATACAATACTCCACATGAGGCCTCACCAAGGCAGAGTAGAGAGGGAGGATCACCTCCCTTGACCTGCTGGCCACGTTCTTCTTAATGCACCCT
Organism: Odontophorus gujanensis; assembly: GCA_013399175.1. NCBI lineage: Eukaryota > Metazoa > Chordata > Aves > Galliformes > Odontophoridae > Odontophorus > Odontophorus gujanensis. Next base: position 559,492 of record VXAB01008900.1, on the reverse strand, counting down.
AGGATCCCTTCTTGGCCATCAGGGCCAAGATCAGATCAGATCATCCCCCAGCCTGTACCGGTGCATGCGGTTATTCCTCCCTAGGTGCAAGACTCTACACTTGCTCTTGTTAAACATCACCGAGTTCCTCTCTGCCCAACTCTCCAGCCTGTCCTGGTCTTGCTGAATGGCAGCACATCCTGCTGGCATGTCAGTCATTCCTCCCAGCTTTGTGTCATCAGCAAATTTGCTGAGGGCGGACTCTACCCCCTCATCAAGGTCACTGATGAAGACACTGAACAGGACTGACCCAGCACTGATCCCTGAGGAACGCCGCTAAGTACAGGGAGTTTTTTGGTGATGTCCCTGACCCAGGCCCCAGGGAGGCAGCACACCTCTCTACAGATTGGGTCAGGGCTGCATATGGTGCCCTCTGTTCCCCTAAGAAGGGAAATGCCTACCACAATTACTTTTCTGTCTTTGCTGGCAGAGGCAACTTCAAGGCATGGGGATGACCACGCTAATCGCCCTCTTAGGCAGATCCTCTCTTGCCTCCCCTCTCATCATCAGTTTCCAGCACCCCAAACCTATTGCTTAAGGGGACCTGGGGAAGCAGGGTAGGCAGGCAGGGTGTGTGCCCTTGATGGCAAGCTGAGACTTTTTTCCAGTCCTCATTACATATCAGATCTGTCAAACTATGACAGGACAGGGGTCCACTACTTTTTTGAGGGTGTCCCCCTGGCACCCCTCCCTCTGTCCTGCCAGTGATTCACCGCAGCAATCTTCCATTCACACTCCCTGATAGCTCTCACTCTCTCCATCTCCTCCCTGAGCTCCACCTGCTCCAGGCTGAGCAGCTTATCCACCTGCTGACATCTCGTGCAGGTGAAATCCTGGCCACCCCACCCTAGCAGCAGCAGGTTTAGGCACTCCCTGCAAACAGAGCCCTGTACTGCCATATTTCTAGGCAAGTTCTCCATCTGAGTCCCCACAGTCTTCTCGTGGCAAGCCTACTGTTTGAAGACCATGATTAAAGACGGCTTCAGACACTACCAACACCTTTTCCCACCTGATGTGCTGAGTGGGAGGAAGCTAGATTCAGCCCTCCCTGGCACTGTTTATAGCCTAGTATCCAAGGGTCAAGGTCAAGAGATAAAGAGTGGGCAGTGCCAGCTCCCTCCCTGCTAGCTATATAGCCCACTCACAAGCTACCAGCCCTGGTGCAGGTACAGTGCCTTGTTGGCTTCAAAAAAGCCCTAGGAAGAACTTACTGATTGGCCTTTTTTTGCTTTAGATTCTTTGCCTAGTGCAGTCTTACCTGTCTTGAAGCTGGTCTCTGCAGCACATCCTCTTGGTAGCCAGCAGAGCTGTGAGCTGTGTGTCTACTTTTTATCTTCGTATATTGTAATGAGATGGAACCTACAGAAGCCTTGTGTAGGGTGTACCTTTGCAGGAGTGCTCCAGTAGCCAACAGCAGTCCATATGTGCCTGATAGCACCCTTCAGAATGGTGCTTTTTAGCACTGCATCACAAATGTGGGCTGCAGAATGTCAGCTCTGGCTGTACAGGTGCAGCACCACCTGAGCTTGGCTTTGGTATTGCCATGTGTGGTCAGCATAGTAAGCACACAGTTTATAGGGCAGGGGGGGTTATTTCATTACCTTGCCTACTTGATCAGAAATGGGCTCAAGCTAATGTCATATTTGTCTTTAAACATTCCAGCTGCGTGGGTGTTGAAGAAGAGGAGGCACCAGATATTGACATCTATCATTGTCCAAATTGTGAGAAAACTCACGGGAAGTCTACTTGTAAGTATACTTGCTTAGATTTTGTATGCTTCAACAAAAGAAGGGGGTTGGGTTGGTTGGTTGGTTTGTTGCTTTGTTACATAAGGACGCATTTAAATCGTTTGTGACATAGATATTAAAATTCAAAATGATGTAAAAAAAAAAAAAAAAAAAGATGTTGGTGAGGGGAGAAGAGAAACAGGATTGGATTCTGAAGGTGTGAGTCCTGCTCCTGGTCCCACTGGGCCTCAGGCGGTGCATGCAAGCTAACGCGAGCACCTCACTGTTCTGCTTCAGTCCTGGTCTGTGCAAGAAAATAACTGTTCCTTCTGTGAGCACTGTGAGGTACCTACTGCTGTGAACTAGAAAAGCCCTACAGAGGCAGCTAGCTCTAATACAGTGATTTTTTTAAAACGGCATGGTGTTTTTTGTCTTTTGATGAGAAGAGTAAGAATCGATGTGTTCTGCTTGGCCTGGGTATAAAAGTGCAGCAATTTCAGCAGCAGTCAAAATTGTAGGATGCACCAAGGGTGCCAATTCTGGCTGTTATTTCACAGGCAAAAGTTCTCCTGAATAGAAGTGACAGTTGATCTCAGTGGGAGTTTTGTCTGGGAAAGAACTGTGGGATGTGTTTGCTTTTGGTCAGATTAATTTACAAATTCTTTCTATTTCACAATGGGAAAAAAAAAGAAACCAATTGCTGTAAAAGATTAAATGCTTTACTTGAAAGCCATTTATTGTAAATAAGCAACAGCGATGCGCATTTCCCCATTACTTTGCGGCGCTACAGCCACACACTGAGGAAGAGTGCTGTGCTCATCTCCCAAGAGCACAGAACTGTAATGTTTCCTTTTTAGTGAAAAATAAAGGATGGCTGGAAGCTGATTTCTGTTCTGTTCAAACTCAGTAAAACTGAAAAAGGCCCGTTATTTCTGTCCTGTCCTGAGAATTCAGGTTTAAAAGTGTTCCAAAGATAAAAGGGGAAAACTCTGAAATGTTTTGTGGGCAAAAAGTTGAATCGTTTTTTTCACTTTGACTCTTCCAAACTGGAAACCAGAACAAACTGCAGTTGCTCTGTCTCCCAGGTGGTTTTGCTACAACTGTGGCACAAAGCAGGGCATGGACAAATTGGGCAAAAAGCCCTTGGGAGGGAGGTCACAATGGACTTGACAAAGTCAGTATGTCAGTTCTGATTGAATGAATCTGCATTTCTAGTGTTTTGTTGGGAGATTCCTACCAAAAAATACAGGAAATGTGTCAATCAACCACTAGTTATCTTAGAGTGAATAATTTGCCATTATAGGATGGGTTGTACTGAAAAATGAGGTAGACCTGCAGACAGTGTGAGGATCCTTCTGGGCAGGGCTTCTTGCCTCTGAGGGTTTTGCATAGCATTGAGATGTCCAGTGCTTTGGTCTCTTCCAGTTTGCTTTGAACTGGCAATGAGGGGCAGCTACTTTTCAGTGTGAGAGGGGGAAAAATCAGACAGAAGTAGCCAGAGTCAGTAATCAGGAATTAAACAGGAATCCTTTTTGAAACGTAGTCTTAGAGTTCAAGAAATGGCTGTCCCAATAAAAAGATTACAAGTTGAATATACCAGTTAAGATGAGGAGGATTAAACCAACCACAGTCCTCTTGTGCTCTAGGAAGACTCCTGGCTATTTAATTCTTTTTACTCCAGATAGAATCTGACTTGGCAGTATGCCCCTCAGTCGCAATGCACAGCAGAAGGTGGTTCTAGATCACTGCTGCTAGTTACACCCTTCAGCGTGGCAGAAGTGCAGAACATGATGGCGTTCTCCACTATATCAGTGCAAGTTTGATGTATTTCTCCCTGCAAAGGCACTACAGAAAGTGAGATGGTGTACCGTTCATCAAAGTAGCAGTGTGTAAAGATTTTGGTAACATTTAAGCATTAGTTATTGATTACCTTACCTTTTGTTTTGGTGGAAGATCACAGGATCCTCGAGCTGCATAGCAGTTTCCACCATTAACTAATGGAATCATGGATTCTGCTGAAAAAAAAAATGCTATTATGCTGTAGCCACCTCTTGTGGAGTGCAATAGGCTAGAAAAGTCGAAAGACCAATTTACATGACGGCAGGAACAGCTTGACTTAATGCATTCATTTTGGCAGGCATTTGTATGCAGTACATCCTGCTCCACAGCTCCTGGGCTCTGCTGGGACTTCCGCGGGATGATCAGTTTCATTTGTTTATTAGCTGTTACAATATACGTTTAAACTAGTTATCTAGCAGTATCAGTTTTGTAATAAAAAAGTGTTGTGCCAGAGCCAGTAGTTCACTGGTAGGATTTAATTACTGCGAGATTAGCAGAGGGAAACACAGACACCAATTGTCTGTTATGCAACTTGTCTGGATTTAAAAATATATGTGTATTTCTGGAACATGCATTCCTCAATATATGTTTTCCAGATGTCAAATTTAAAAATCATTTTCCTCCTCTTACATTTTTCCACTTTGCCAATGTGGCTTAGTGGCTACTATTTCAGAAAATTGCTTCCTGTCATATGACATTACAAGCCATTTCAGTTTAATGATATTTGTAGGGACTTCTCTTTGGGAAAAATTATACGCATTCACAGAAATGGCTCTGACATCAATTAAGTAAGATATAAGTGCTTTGTTAAGGCTTGACTCGTTTCATAACATGGTCTGAAATGTTTGGCTTGATTGCTGTTTGATTTGCAGCAGTGACAATCAGGATACGTTTTCTGGAATCAGTGAAGTTGTATGTATGCGAGCGGACCGATGTTAGGCTGAGTCTCTTCAAGTAGTTAAAGCCGTCAGTGCAGATTGATAGAGAACCATGAGGGTGCTTCAAGGTATCCCTTCGTCACAAATACGATTGAGAAGAATGTGCCTTTGAAGCCTGGAATTATACATTTTGAGGCCGTAGAAATGCATTCTCTATTTCCTCTGAGGCGTTTTCTGTAGGAGAAGAGGGTTATGCTTTCCAAAGGTCAAATTTAGATCAGAAAGTTCTGCAGAAAAATAAATCTGTAATCGTTTAAGAAAAAAAAAAAAGTGCCCTTTCAGGCCAGAGCTCGTATTTGTTGCACATGTTAATGGCCTTTAATCCTTACTGTGGTCTTCATGGTACAGATGAATCATAAAGAGGCTGAAAATGGGCCAACTGCTGATGTTTGATGCCATGGGATGGCCTCCAGCCGGAGGCTCATGGCAAGCCAGGGGTTTGGGTGCTGGTGCTGTGCTGGAGGTGGATCCCAGCAGCACCAAAGGAAAAGCTCCCTGGTGCTCTGGGAGGTGTTGTAGTGTATTTCCCAACGGCATGCTGATCTGCTATTTTTATTTCTCAGTGTTCCACACCACCTGAGACACAATAAAAGAGCATGCTAACATGTGACAAGCAACACCTGTTTCGCTGGGACTTGTGCTAAGAGTCCCAGTGCTGGATAGATCAGTGCGAGGGGAGGGGGCAGGCACGGAGAGGGGCAGAAGAGGAGGAAGGTTTGGCATTCATGTATGGCTTGCTTCCTTTGTTACCAGGAGCATTGAATTAATGCACTAAGCCTGAGAGTCATTAAGATAAAGAACTTGCAGCTTTAATGAATATATCCAGCTAGGCTGCAGAGCCGCATGGAACTAATAAAACCAGCATGCTTTGTGCAAAACCCGGGGTGGATTCTTCAGTAGATATCTTTGCTTCAGTTATCCCAGGGTTGTGGTCAGGAAAACAAAGTTAGCTTTTTCCAGACCTTTTGTCTTGTAGCTGCGGCTTCCAAATTCCTTTCTTAATGAAAAAGTACGTGGAAGTGTGTGTGTGTGTGTGTGTGTGCAAAGTGTGAGGAGAGTGCCATCCACACATGGCTACTTGATCTGGGGTTTAGAGATTGAGTTTTGTCATATAAAACAAGGGTAAAAAAACAGAAGGAAGTTGTGACGTGAAAATTCTTCTAAGTGGGTTGAAATTATATGATTTACTACAAAAATGATCCTGCCCAGACTGCGGTAGTAGGAACAGCTGAGAGAGAGTGCTGACTAGGATAAAAACTGGACTAGTTTTTCTTGCTCCGCGTTATCTGGCTGTCAAAGGCGAGGCAGACATCTGACTTGCTTATTTGTGCTTATTTCAGCTGACCCTTTTTCCATGAGAAACTTGCTTATATGTCACCAGCTGGGAGCATAGCTAAGGGGCCTTCCCTCTGATGGCCTCATTTCAAAGCCTGAGCCTGCCTGGCCTTTCAAAACCTATGAAGAAGGTCTAAAAATTGCATCCGTGGTGCCCTCGCATCTTTTTCTTTTTTTTTTTCTTTCCCCTTTTATGTGATTGTTGTGTGCAGGGCATAATTCAAAGCCCAACCAAATTGATGTCAAATCTACCACTGCTGGAAAGACCTTTAGACAAAGGTAATTTATAACAAATATGTTCGTGAAGATCTATATGACATAGTGAAAGAGCAGAAAAGTGGCTTTCCAAGGGCTTTTTGTGTGTAAGACAAGTACAAAATGTCCAGAGTCTGTGTTTGCATGAAGCCTGTGATAGCTGTGCAGTTCCGTAATTATCCGTCTGGTTGCCCTTATGTTACAGAACGAGCACTGTTCAGTATGTAATGGATCTTCAGGCTACAGTGTAACTGTTTAATGGTGAATTGAGAGCAGTATTAAAATTGGCACTGCTCTATGGTGGGAGCTCCCTCTTCTCTGCTCATCTAAGAAATGCTATGATGTGTCATTCCTTCAGATGTCTTCATTTTCTTCTACTTAGCGTTTGGTACTGTCCAAATCATTCTTTTTCAGTGAAAAAGAAAAGAAATTGGCATAAACACGATACTGGGCAGAGCACAGAGGTCAAACCTGTACAGAATGGAAGCCAAGTCTTTATTAAGGAGCTTCGAAGTCGTACTTTTCCAAGGTAAGTTGTTCAGCTGTGTAAGTATCAGCATTCTTGTGGAAAAGCAGGTAGAGCCCATTTCGTATGAAGCTGGTTGTGAATCTCCCTGGAAGCAGTAGATGGTGCGGGGAGATGATGTCCAAGTGAATTGTTTTGTTATGGATGTCCCAGGCTCTCTCCTTTTTCCGTTTGTGCAGCAGTATTAAGAACTACTGTTGACTGAGTCCAGCTCCCGCAGCTTTTGGTAGACACCAGTATTTGTGGACACAAGAACAAGAATGCATTTGGCCCCTACATCATATGCTTGAATAAGAGACTAAGAAATTTGTTGCATAGCATTATCCAGTTCTCGAAAATACTACTGGTTTTACTGAACTCTCTCTCCGTCTTGCAAAGAAGAACAATGACATACTCAGTTGCTGCAGTGATAAAGACTCCCTTATTTAGGGTAATGAATAGTGCTAATTGTTAGGTGGTGTGTTCCACACTTTATCAGGCTGTTCCACAGCCATTCGTAAGAGTGATGATTTTTCTCTCGATCTTTAATGTAGGTCTTAGCCAAGTAAATTCTCAATTATTAATGACTGAGTGTTTTAGAAGTATCCATGGAGGCTGGTAAAATGTGCTTGGTAAACACAAAACTTCTTTGTTTTAGAGAGGATTTAATTTCACATTTCATTTCAGATAGTGGTCACCAGGCTGGTTGAGGGGAAGGCTGAAATACCCCCAGCAGAGCGTTGCACTGCTTACAGATGTATTCCACTTGATTCAGGACTCAGTAATTTTATCCGTTTGGCTATTTTTTTCAGTCCTGTTCTATTTTTGTCTTAGGTTTTGTCTTATTTTTTAATACAGAGCGATCGTGGAGCTGATTTTGTGAAGAAAGAGGCCAACATCTAGGCAGAATGATTTCAGCAATCTAGAATGACCTGTGAAACTGCAGGTGCTGGTGGCTTCTGTAACCAAAACCTTGGCCTTGTGCAGAAAACCAAACCAGCAATGTATCCTAAAAAGGCAAGGACTGCATTTAGAATGACAGACCCCTTGCAGAGAAGATAGGGATTCTGGTTTTTAGTGGGTGTCTTCATTTCCCCAGTCACTCCAGGGAGATGTGTTCTCAATTAATGCTTTCAGCACCTCAGTGAAAGTTATGCAAAATTGTAGGGGATTTATCCATACAGGAATTCGACTCAGTATGTTGTATGGTTCCCAAATAGTGAAAAAGTATGGACTTCCATTTTTGTTTTGGCTTTTTTGTTTGTTTGTTTCCCATTTACATGTGTATATGGGAAAATCCATGCTGCCAGACAAGAAAATCTCTCCTGCCAAAGTAAAGTTTCAGAGCAAGAAGAGTCTGTAGTCAGAGTTTGTCCCTGTGAGATGCGGGCCACTGGCAGTGGCATTAGCAAACAGTCTTGTTGAGAAATTTTCTAGAGAAAATGAATGAAATCTGCAGATTTTCATAGGATGAACCCAGCACCCAGCAGTAGCAGTCTGATGAAATGGGAAAGGAGGGACTCTGTTTAAAGGCAGAAGCAGCATTGCTGATTCACAGAATGTAGCACTGAGCTGTAACCGCTCGGTCCCTCGGTGGAGCTCAGATGAAAAGGAACCCTGAGGAAAGCAAACAAGCAAAAAGCTGGCTTCACGTCATTCAGCTCCTGAATTTTTAATGCCAAAATATTGGTGGAGTAGTAATAAAAATAACAGCTAAATTTGTTGTTCAGGTACTGCAGTGTACGTGTTACTCTCCATTTTGGCACCATCATTGCTAGATGATTCTGTGCTACATACAGAAGCAAATCAGGCTTGAACGACAAGTATATGAGATATGATGATCACTGTAAACTGCAGAGGTTTAATAGTATATCAGTGTTTATACAAACTGTGAATTAATTGAAAGACTGTGCTGCACAGGGTATATTCACCAGGAGAGCAGAGGAAGGAACCTGTCTGGGTAACATGCAGCTCCCTGTGAGTTACTGCTGCAATATCTCTCACCATCCATTTCTTCAGCTTGCATGGTACCCCCATTCCTGTGCTTCTTTGATGTCCCATTGAGGCCAGGAACACTAGACATACTTCTACCAGCCTGTTGGGTGCCATTTTATACCCTGGAGATAACTGAGCTCCATGAACATGCTCTGGAGCTTTCCAAAAGATAGATTCATTCGATTCATCCAGTTTTACGCTTTGCTTTATCATTGCACACTGTTCTAGTCTGTGCTCTTTGTTTCCCAAATGCTTTCCTCCTCTTCATTGACAACTCACAAGATTACCTGGAATTTAAAGAGGAGCTTAGCTGCAGTTAATTAGTATCTAGTTTGTCAAGAGGTATCCTGGTTCTCTGAAGCTGGAAGCCCTCGGTGAGCCTAATGTGCACTCTGTAGGCAGCGGAGAAGTGTCAAGCTCTAAAAGCACATGACAAAGACCTCATTTATCAGATGCTGCCCTCCTGTGAGCTTCTGTAGTTCACTTCTAGCTCTTTAACGTTTCCAGCCTCAGTTCTTCGTGCTTGCATAATTATGGAATGCTATGATCCATGCCAAGCTGGAGGACATACCTGCCTTGCCCTTCTTTTTGGAGCTGAGAACGTGGGCTGTAGTTCAGAGCTGATGCAGAAGAGGGCAGTCATGTATTAGCCTTAAAGGTTCCCCGAGGTAATGCTTTTGGGGCTAAACTGGCAACGTTTTTTATTTCCCCTGGCCCCAGCCTGCCGGGGACAGAGCTGCAGGAACGCCTGCACAGAGCCCAGCCTTGGCTTGGTTAGCTGAGGTGGAGTGAAGAGAGACCTGCCACATCTTTGCTGGAGTGCTCCTAGGGCTTTTCTTCATTTACAGCCTCGTCATTTCTCTCTTGGAATTCAAAATGCTTTGCTCCTGAAAAGATCTAGAAATTGGATTTGAAGCTCTCTTTTGAGTTGAATGAGGGATCGCTTGATAAACTTGTCCTTTGATTTGTCACTTTGAAGCCCTCTCAGCTGCTGGAAAATGATTTGCAGAATATTTCCTGAACCATTTATTTGACTACTTAAAAATGATTTGCAAAGTCTTTCCCAGGCAATTTATTTGAGATTTTGCAACATTTTAAATATTACCCTCTTTAAATTGAAACGTTTGACACTAATTTCTTTGGTCACCGGTAGCAAGATAGATTCCTGTAGTTAGGAAAATGGTCTCACCATGAGATGTTATTTCAGAAGCTTCCAGTAGTTGGTGTATTAGAGTTGAGTGAGTCGATTGCAGATGATTTTGCTGTGCTTTATGTGCTTTGTAACACAGTGCTTTGTGGCTTTTGTTGTATGAACCTACTTTGCATATATTGAGGTTTTGCAGTTAGCTGAGATCATCCATGTGGTTCATAGGAGTGCAAGTAGCCACTTAGGTACAAAGAGATCTGAGCCTTTGATTCTATCACTTTCCATCGTGTGTAGTTACTTAAATCTATTCAAAAGGAATACTGGATGCTGCTAAAGAGCAAAATGTGTAACATGGGAGTTGGGATGAAGTGGCTGCTTACTGATGATGTCAACTTGTTCTTGCCTACCCGTAACTTTTTCCTTTCAGTAGCAAAATGCAGAAGATGCCGAGCTCTGCATGGAGGCTCCTTATCACTGGATCTATCTTTGCTTTTCTAGTGCTGAAGATATAGTAGTGAAAGTGCCAGGCAGCCAACTAACAGCAGAGTATTTGGAAGAAAATGGCTTCACAGAGCCCATCCTGGTTCCCAAGAAGGATGGCCTGGGGTTGTCTGTACCTGCACCTACGTTCTACGTCAGCGATGTTGAAAACTACGTTGGTGTGTATCTGGGGCAGTGGTGATATATTGTTAGAGCTCAGCTGCTTCCTTAAAGTTGGTCCTGGTGTTGGAAAAAAAACCCAAGACCCTGCCTGGAACTGCTCTGCACTGGCTCTGGGTCCAGGTAGCTATGGCCAGGCAGCTCCTTGAATTAGTGCCATGTCATGATAGGAAGCCAAGGAGTAATTGGGAATGGGATGGGGGAGGGATCTTGGGACCATTCCTTGTGTTCAGATCAGGTTGATTCCCTCAATAAAATAAAAGCAACTTGAGAGCATTGCTGCAGACTGAGTAGCAGCCAGCTACAGATTAAATTACAACATATTTTGGCCTGTATTTATTTGAAGGCTTTGAAAACACACACATGCACACAATATATACTACAGAGGAAACCCTGGAGAGGCAGAAAGACAGTGTTGCACACCCTGCACGTATTCCTGCATCCCCTGGGTATGGCTTTTGGTGTGTGTCAGAATAATCCCAGGGTAGTTTTTGTTCCGCTGCCTGCATGGTCCCAATGAGCAGTGACTGTGAGAGGTGAGGGCTGGCAGGTTGGCTGCTGCTACCTCCCAGCTCAGAGCCAGGGATATTTACCCTTCTGATTTCACAGAGAGCAATGAATGGGAAATGTGGGAACAGGAGACAGTCTGTGTGTGTTTTATGACCAAATTAGGAAGGAGGTTATCTTACTGTGAAATACTGACATCACAACTTTGGACCATGCAGATTTTAACATTCATTATGTAATGGTTACTTAGCATTAGGTAATTAGCAATTAATTCACTTGTGTTTCTTGTCCCAACTTGTGTAGTTTAGAGTAAGTCTGAGCCAGACTACACTGCACTCCACAGCACTATGTTAAGAGAACAGTCATTGTAGTATCAAGAAGCTGTTTCCTTGGGCCAGCCCCTAATTGATTGCTGCCATCTCACTTTGTCCTGGAGCAATTACTGGACTGAGACACTCGCTCTGCAGAGGCAGTCCATTTCAACGCTCCTGTCACTTCATAGAGAGATTTTTTTCATTGCTGCTGGTCATTTGCATTCATGCTGGCATCCTTCTGTCCCTAGCTTAGGCAGTGTATTATGCTACATCTTCCTGCAAGCCATCACATCACTCAACCTTGGAAGACATACCGTGGCCAGCAGCCCTGAAACTGTTCTGATGTCTCTCATCTTGTCTCCATTTCCATCTTTAGCATGTGTGGTCCCATCTCTGTTTCTCTCTCATTCTGTCCCTCTTCTGAGTCACTTTCTCAGATTCATGTTCCTTCCAGCTTTCTGGAAAACTATTGTCCTTTTGGAACCATGACTCCAGCTCTTATGTGTGTCTGTGATTCAGGGCTCCCTTACCTCCTTATAGTGTGTGCTGCTTACCAGCCCACTGCTGTTCTTGACTCTTCATGGTCCTATTGCAACGATTATATGGAGTGAGGTTCTGTGAATAAAGGAGAATTCAAGACTCCTGCTTTTAGTGTTATATCTGTCCCATTGCTTCCACAGGAAACATATTTTCCTTGCCTGTCTGGTACATGTAGCAGATTTTCTTGCTTGACCTCAGTGCTCCTCGTGCATCTGCTGGGGTTATCTCAGCCTCTAGCTGAAATCATCCACCCTCCCAACAGCACTGTTAGTGAAAAGCTGAAGGGAAGAACAGAGGCTATTTAATCTGAAGCTGGCACCAGATTTTAAAGTGAACAAAATAAATATACTCCGTATATGGAGGTATAACCTCCATGGGGTTGGTTGGCTTGAATGAGGTTTCACAGGCACTGTTTCGTAGTTTATTACTTTGGACCCAGAATGTCTTCTAGAAACAATCTAAATGAAGTAGCAGAGGACGAAACACCACCAGTGGTATTGCCAAGTATGTTATTACTTCACTGGCATTTTAGGAAAAAAATAAATTCTAATGTGATAAAAGATAGGAATGATGCACTGGGAAAAGAAAAATATCACCAATTAAAATGGAAGGGAAAAAAGTCTGGAGAGTTGAAAAGGTAGGAGTGTAAAGGAAAGTGTGCCTAAAAATGAGCACTGAGAAAGCTGTGGCTTTCTCCACGTTCCCTATGATGTGCCCTGTGCAGAATTCCACTGATGCAGTCAGCTACTAATGTTAGTGTTAATGCTGGAGATTGGCAACCAACGAGGTTTGTCAAGGAAATATATATGTACTAGCAGCTTATTCTCTGTACTCAAGCACAGAGGGGGTGGAATTTCAATGAGTTTAAGTAAAATAACAAAAAGCTAATTTTTTCATGGTACTCTTGAAATGTGTTTTAAGAATTTCTAAGTAAAATCTATGCTGGAGCATGAAGGAACTTAGGATTTTGAAAAATCCATTTTACTTAACATTCTGCACCTCAATATCCTATGCCCAATCACAAAAATGTTACAGCATGGTGAGTAAGGCTTGCTCTGTGGATGTCCAAGTGTTCATGTTGAATTTTCACCAAACAAACAAACAAAAAAAAAAGTAAAGAAAGGAGATGATTGAAAATAACATTAGTCACTAAAAGAGAAAAAGTACAGAAATAATTATGTCATAGGGCATGAATACAAGTGCACCCTTTAAAACCTATGCAGTTTTGTTTTAGAAGCAAAGCAGAAAACTTACAGAGGCTAAGAAGGTTGGAAAATAGAAAGATTGATGTTTCTAGCATTCTAGAAATGTGAACTCACCCCTGAGTGCATGCTGTGGGACACCTCAGGACACCATTCAGTCTCTCTTTTTCACCAAATTAATATTTAGGACCAGAGAGAAGTGTTGATGTCACAGATGTCACCAAACAGAAAGACTGCAAGATGAAGCTCAAGGAGTTTGTGGATTACTACTACAGTACAAACAGGAAAAGGGTGCTCAACGTGACCAACCTGGAGTTCTCAGACACGAGGTAACCTTCCTGTGTCCATGGCCTTCACCACTCTGCCCATCTGTAGCTGCTTCAGGCAAGGCACAGAAGTGAAAATGCTGTAGCTGTACAGAGAGGATGGTCAGGAATGGACTAAATGGGCCCGTGTTTGTCATGGCAGTTCAGACCTGTGCATCACCAACTTTCTAGTGTCACCACCATGCACATACTGCAGCAGATGAGCCCTGAATTTGAGGCTGGGGTGCTTTAGTGATGCAGTGAAACGGATGTCATAGCACTGCCTATGTGAATGTCATCAATCTTCAGTGACAAGAAGCCTACTATTCTCCTGTTTTAAATGACATGCCTTACATGTAGGATAATTAGCTGATGCAAATGCCTAAGAATTCAAGTTATTGCTTTGTGCTTTATATAGCTGTATTCATCAGCTGAGCTGTGACTTTATTCCATAAATAATACTCAGATGTGTCTGTAACGTACTGAAGTTCACGCGACTGTGCAAATTGCTTTTGCAGTTCTTGTAGCCTTAGATATCTAGAATTTGTGGAGGAAAAGATTTATTTCTGTACAGATGCTACAGATTAGAATGATGAGCACCAACAAAAATATAGAGAGTGGTTGACTTGGGGAACATTCCATTTAGACAAGCAGACATGAGACTTAAGGTAGCCTTAAAGAACATGGCTGATGAATAATTGCCAGCTAATTTATTTTAAGCCATTACTCCTTAACCCTGTAGTTAGTGTTTTAGCACTACACACCCATTTCTGCAGAGAGCATTTGTATTAATTACTGGCTTCAGAGATTACTGGTATTTTTGGTAGAGATTTTTTAGCTTTCCACCATTATCAGAGAATAATGGGAGGTCTTTGTTCTGCAGGGCTGCTGGGGCTGTCACTCATAGGCTGCTAATTTAGACATTAACTAGCAAATATTTTATTTCTTAGCATAGACAGTGACATTTTAATTGAATGCACTGCTCCATCTTTCCTTGCCATTTTGAAAGGAGCTGTTGTCATCTGTATTTGACAGTGAGCATAAATGACGCATGGGAACATTTAATTTTAGTCTGAAGTGTAGATACTTTTATATGGAAGTGATATATTTGAGTGTCCAGCAGGGAGGCATCACCCCCTGTAAATATTAGGCCAGATTTTGGACTATTTAGATATTAAATTTATCCCCTTTTGGGATGATTGACTTTAATACGTGTTTATTATGCCACCATGTCGTTTTTAGCTTTGGTTAATAATGATATAATTTATTAAATGTATTAATTGAAATAAATATGTATGCTTAATGTAAATAATTATGGAAATTTGTATAAATTACATTAATTTTACACATCTCATATATTGTATTTTAAACACCTTATCAAGCCAAATTAGATTTTTCCTTCTTCGGAGCCTTTCATGTAATTTAATCAGTCTAACTAAAAGCATAACTGTGATTTTCAACATTTGATCAAGACTTAGTTCACAAGTCTTAAAAATTAATGTTACCACAATTGTTGCACTCTTTGATTCAAGAGATGTGTGATTATTTTAATTTTTAATTCTTCCTGCAAAGGATGTCCAGTTTTGTGGAGCCTCCAGATATAGTGAAGAAGTTGTCTTGGGTGGAAAACTATTGGCCTGATGATGCTCTTCTGGCCAAGCCAAAAGTGACCAAGTACTGCCTGATCTGTGTGAAGGACAGCTACACGGATTTTCACATAGATTCGGGAGGAGCTTCTGCATGGTACCATGTGCTGAAGGTGAGGGTGCATCTCTTAGCAACAGACTAAGCTTTATATGTGAAAGCCAACCAAAAGTTCCCTCGATCTAATATTTTTTTCCCCACAGTCCAGTTATATCCGTAAGAAATACGCAGGGCCTTCAGTGCTGTTAGTGGGTGTGCTCAATGGTGCCAGGGTCTACATATCGAGAGAGCAGTTTGGCATGTGGAAGTTGTCTGTGTTTTCTCACTAAACTGTCTGAAAGTTTATGACCAAATATTTGCTTGGTGCCTTCTGCATGCACTTCTCCTAAGACCTGGAAGATACCCCATCCTGCTTTGCAGAGTAATGGGATCTGACACTACAAACTCTCTGTACCATCTGTCCCACAAGTCTGAACAAATGTGGTCAGCTGGTGGTTTAATTATTCCAGCCCTCTGTGCAAAGCTGACTTGCAAGTTTTGCTTACGTAGTGTTAAAACAGATGATGCCATATTTGTGTCTGCTTGTACTTGTACCAGTGCAGCACTGCTTGATTTGGCTGCTTGTTGCTAACAGTGTATTTTCTAATTCAGGGAGAAAAAATATTTTATCTCATCAAACCAGCCTCTGCAAATATTTCTCTCTATGAACGCTGGCAGTCGGCAGCAAACCACAGTGAAATGTTTTTTGCAGACCAGGTAGATAAATGTTACAAATGCACGGTTAAACAAGGACAGACACTCTTCATTCCTTCAGGTGAGCGAGTGGTTACAGGTGGGGTTTCCTCTGTTTTACAGCTGCTGAAACAGCATGGCCAGAGTGCTTCAGGAATGTGATTTGACCACCTTTCTCTGACAAAGTACGAAGTCTAATTTCATGCACTTAGAACAAAAGATGAAAATCAGAAGTTTTACTCTTTCAAGATTTGAGCAGCAAAATATTTGTGTTTTTATTTTAAAAATACAACCGTTGCTTACAGTGTTCCACTCTTGGTCTAGCTGAGCTGCAAGTCCTCTCTGTATATCCAAGTATGATACTGGTGGTTTTTGTCACAGTATCTAAGGGAGAGCTCATGTTGAATTGCTTGCTGACTGTGACCCCCACAACATTTTCTGCCATTGATTCCCTTTGACTCCGAAGAGCTATAGGAGGCTGTGTGGTGTGAATGTGTGTTTATGTTTTCACGTGAGGCTGAAGACCTGAGTGACACGGATTTGTGTAGGCTGCTTGATAGGCTGTTACCTGTGTTACCTGGAAGCCTCAGCCCGGACTAAGCACCGAGCAGGCACTACTGTTAAGCTCAGTGTCAGATGGTGCCACAGATTTTTGTGGTGATGTGAAAGCAGCCACTATTACCAACTGCTGCTGCTGCTTTTGACAGTAACAAGAAAGGGCACTCGGACCAACATGGCCTTTGTCTGTCTGATCTTGGCATAGTTGAAGGTTTGTCCGAGGTGCTAAGTACCTTCTGCACTGGGCCTTTGTAATGCAAAATAAAGGGTCTGACTTTGTTCAAAGCACATGGGGTCCCGGTGCCTACTCAGACTGGAGAGCAGTGTTGTTACTTAGGAAGTAATGCGCTGAGTAAATTATGGCAGTCACCTGGGGAATTAGTTCTTCCTTACCATGTACCCAGTTTTAATTCTTACGACTCTTTTCTTTCTTACCTAGGTTGGATTTATGCAACTCTTACACCTGTTGACTGCCTGGCCTTTGCTGGACATTTTCTACATAGTCTAAGTGTTGAAATGCAGATGAGGTAATCCACCTTTAAAATGTCACAACGTTCTATAGTCTCCATTTTCTCCTGAAGTGGTTATTCCTAGCTGTTTTCCTCCTATTGCATAGTGCATGGAAGGATATAGGAGGTGGTTGTACTGACGTGGCCAGATCTTGAAGGAAGAACTGTAACAAACTGTCGGGATTTTTCCCTTGCAGCATGCTGTTTTGCTTTCTGGATAAGCACTCACCTGCTCAGCTGGGCTCTTTGCCCAGGCTAAAACAATAAGAACAGTCTTTACTGATGCTGGACAAATAATGGAATAAAACTATCTTACATGTAAATCAGTGTTATTTTTGTATTTTGCTTTTGGTGTGATGCCAGAATTCTTGGGAGCTGCACAGAGAAAATATCCTTCCATGTGCACTGCAAAATGAACGTTGGGCATTTATGAGCAGTGCTCATCACTGTCCAACATCCTTGTGAGCTGCTATGCCTTTAAGATCAGCTTGCTTTGTATTGCAGGGCATATGAAGTAGAAAGACGGTTGAAAATTGTCAGTCTAACCCAGTTTCCAAACTATGAGACTGCATGTTGGTATATGGGAAAGCATCTACTAGAAACATTCAAAGGTAACTGCGTTTCTTTACCTGCTTTAATTGCTTAGATGTGGGGACCTGAAAGTAGCTACTCATAATTTTTACTGGCACACCACAGGTGGCCAGAGTCATTCTTGTTAGAAGCAGCCATCAGAGATGAACATACTGGCTAAATGTGCAGGTCTGGTCTGGCTGTCATCTGAACCAGCCTGGCACCTGGCTCTAGGAAGAACCTTACTTGTCTCTCCCACCTATGCCCAAGTAAAGATTTCGCCCTTGTTTTATAAAACATATTTAAGTTCCTTCAGAGGCAAATAATATGGTAACCAACCACCTAGGCTAGTGGTAAGTTGAGGATTCGTTCCCTGATTTAACATAAAGTGCTGCATGCTCTGTCAGCCCAAGGCATGCCGAATAGCACTTCTTCTTGCATAATTCTGCTGATTCTGGTGGAAGTATGTGGGCAGGTCAGATGTATACGTGACTTAACAGAAATATCATTGATGGAACCAGCAGGACGGTGGGAGCACTGAGAATTAAAGCAAAGTTTTCTGTGAAATTCAAGATCATCTAAGTCAGATTCCTTTGGAACTGATCCAGATATCCATGCATACATGTTCTTAACAAACTCAATTTTGCTTTGCTCTTTGCCTTTGTTTCTTATTATGGAGTG
The DNA here is from genome assembly GCA_013399175.1 of Odontophorus gujanensis. Taxonomy (NCBI): domain Eukaryota; kingdom Metazoa; phylum Chordata; class Aves; order Galliformes; family Odontophoridae; genus Odontophorus; species Odontophorus gujanensis. The sequence continues at coordinate 541,490 of VXAB01008900.1, read as the reverse complement.
TGTCTACAGCCACTCACTGGGTATTGTGCAGCAAGTAAAGTGTGGCTGATTAATAAGCAATGTGAGAGTTTCCTCTGAGTATCCCAGAAGGGAGTGATAGTCAATTTTGTGACTGTGCAGAAAAGCTCAGGCAAGTCTGTACTCATGAAGAAGAAGTTGCCTGGTATGGCTTTGTTTCCACATATTGGTACTTGGTTTTTTCAGAAGGATGAAAGAACTTCTCATGTTAGCTTTGTATTCCCACAGCCTAGGATGTATGTGCATGGGAGCTAGCTCAAGTATGTGAGCAAGAAAGGAACCAAAGGACTGCCAGTGTAAACATTACTTACAGGAACACACTGTAGGAAGGCAGGGTTGGATTTATGGCACAATAAATATACTCTTTATTTACCATCAAGTCGTAATAGGGATTTGCTTGTGGAGGCCAAGTTTTAAAAAGGTAACTTTCACAGTTAAACTTTTTAGAATAAGAGAGTTTATGCAGAAAGACCTCAATTCTCATTGTCTGAATGGCACTGTTTTTCTCTACTTAGGTTTGCACAAAGCTGGGCAACAACCTCCTGCTCATTTACTCCAAGGAGCGAAAATTCTCAATGGTGCTTTCAGGTCATGGACTAAAAAACAGGTAGGAGAAGACCCCAGTTTGAAATCGTGTTCCATGGGTTTGTCAGTCACTGGAACTGGGAGCAAATGCTAAAACAAGCAGTGTTGTCCTAGCAAAGCAGCTAGTTCTGGAATCCTAAACAGGGACCAGGAGGGCAGGCAAGAAGAGTGATGGCAGGAATTCCATGGTGCTGTGTGATGAGTCAACAGGTAAAAAAAGGACACCAGGGTCTAAAAAATGTCAATTCTGCTTATGATCAACAAGACACTGAATGAATTTTCTTATAGCTCTGAGTGTTTTCATATGCCTAATCAGTTAAGTAAAGGCTGTGTATGCAAGCAAGGCCTAGAGCAACGCGTGCATTTCTATGTGCACAAGGTGCTCATTTCCTGCAGATCAACACATCAGTTAAACCAGGAAATGCACACTGCCTAGAGAGATGGCTTAAAGAGATTTTCAGCCCAAATTTCCCTCTGCGGTCATTTCAGCAAGGTTGTTCCTGCATCTGTTGCTCCTAGAGTTTTGGGGAATTAACTGCAGGAGGCAGGCCGTTCAATCATAACGCGTGAACAGGGAAACTAGCAGCTTTAGGATTTTCAGGCACTCTCAGAAGGAGTGAGCAGCTGAGTACACAGTATAGCAAATACAGTTTAGGTCACTTACGTGACCGTCCCAGATTTAACTGTAGCCAGGGACTTTGCTGCTCCCTACTGCAATAAGAGTGCTTGAGCCCCAGTTCTGAATTGCTCCTGGTTTCCTGTAGTAGGGTTGGCCAGTGTGGAAGCTCTCTTCCTCGTCTCGCCCTGTTTGTTTTTCCACTTGCCTCACAGATGTGCAGTAGTGAGCAAAAGGAAGTCAGGCACTGTTGGCAGCTAGGCAAAGTTGAAATTAGAATACTGTAACATAGCACATGAATGAAACTGCCAGCTAGTTCCCAAACTGCTCTACTGGCAAGGCGTGTGCCTGGTGAGTGCAGTGAAGTTGTCATTCTGAGACAGTGTCTCCTTGTAGGTGTAGAAAAGGAGTCTCCCTGAGAATTTCATATAGAGGGTAAGCAAACTGATGTTACAGTTGTGAACACGCAATAATGTGTGAAAAGGACTGCTGACACTGTAAGTAGTTGTCCTGAGGGAACAGTAATAACACCCAGAAGGGGAAATAAAGTACATACGGGAGCTTTTTCCATATTATACGTGTAGCCTGTATTGATTTCAGCATTTAGGAAAAAAAAAAATTTAAGTGTCACTTAATGAGTTTTAGTATATTTTTGCAGAAAAACATGCACAGAAACATCAGTTTGGCTTTGTTCTCATTTAGGCTTTAGCAGAGCATGAAGATGAACTACCCGAAAACTTCAAACCAGCACAGCTTATCAAGGACCTTGCCAAAGAAATAAGATTAAGTGAGGTTTGTGCTCTTTTTGTCATATTAGCTGCACTGGGTATTTTTCAGTAACATAGACTGTAAAACTGAGGACTTAAAATGAATCTTTTTTTTCCCCTTTCTGCTCATTAAAAGTGTTCATAAGAGGTTTAAGCAGTGGGACGCTTGTCTGTGACTATCTGACCACGTGTTTTGGACTCTTGTTTGCTTTCTCCATGTCTTCATGCTGTGCATGCCTGCCCTACATCTTTCCTCCTCTGCATTCTTCTAGCTGGACTGGCCATGCTATGCTCTTCTTTATTTTTTCCTTTATCTGCTTTCTACCCAAAAATACAGTAGCACTCAAAGAATGCTGTTGCTATCCCTTAATCGTGCTCGGTACATGGAGTGTCCTTATGTTCACTGATCTTACCTGTGACATTCTCTGAGCTAGGGGCAGTCAGTCATTCAGTGCTTGTCCCAGAAGGAGGCCTTGCTCCTGATTGGTTATGATATTAAACATGAAAGTTGTTTTTAAAATAAACAAACTCACAGAAACAGAGGTTGCATGGAGCTGTTGTCCATTAAGCCTGGTGTCACATTCCGCCTAGTGGGGGTGTGTGACAGTGCAGGGGGACAGTAGCTGTAGCTCGTTTGTGTTTTGGGAGATGCTGTGTTGCATTCCAATACTTAACTGTATCCAGAGGCCTCAGCATTGAAATCTATCTTATCCTCTTTGATGTAGCATGTGCATGTTTTTATCGTCAGAATGGCAACTGAAGCAGAAAATAATTTCTTTATAATTAGTCAGATAGTATTAATTTTAATTGGGCAGCTATTTTACTGCTTATTTTACCTGAGGGCATGAAACACGATTCTGCTACGTTTATCCCATCTGAGTTAAATTGGTTTGTGCTCAAGCCAATTAGCATTTTAGACAAAAGCCCATTCATGTCACACATTTGTTTGTACTGCCCGTGGTCCATTTAAGTGTCCTACCTGATGTAATGTGGGGAGATTTAACTTCCTCACAGTGGCACTGGAGTTTCTCCAGCTGGAAGCTGTGCCTGGGCAGCTGCTGGGCGGAAACCAGTGGGGAGAAGAGCATCACTATGACACTGGGTGCTCGTGAATGTAGATACCCCTCTTCTGAAGGGGAGATTACTGCTAGTTGTTTCCTCAGGGAAGGGGGAGTACAGGGGGATACTAACATGTCTCAGGCAGATCTGAATGTCTTCCTGTTTTGTGCTACAGAATGCTTCAAAAGCCAGCAAAGCAGACACGAGTGCCAACACGAACACCGAGGAGATCTGTTCAGTGGAGAAGGAGGAGGCACCATCACCTGTCCAAGTGACGCCACCGTCCCCACCTGTAGAAAAGCTCCCTAAAAAAAAGACTCCGAAAACTGTGAAAACCCCCAAGCAACTTAAGCCATCCAAACCCCCCAAGCCTCCCAAGCCTCCCAAACCACCCAAACCGCCCAAAACACCGAAAGTTAAGGGAGAAGGAAAAAAGAAAGGAAAGAAGGCAAAAGAGAGCCCACCGCCAGCCATCCCAAACCTCGACTTGCTGGAGGCACACACAAAGGAGGCACTGACAAAGATCGAGACACCAAAGAAGGGAAAGGTGGGTTGGATTTTAACCCTGCCCTGTCGTTATTGCCACAGTGGGGATAAAGTCTCTCCTTAGCTCTCATGGAAAAAAAATAACCAAGCACCAGGGTAACACCCTGTCTTTGCTGAAGTAAATGAGAGTTTTCTCTTTGCCATCTTATCACCATCTATATATCTATGTATATTTATTTTTTTTGTCTGAGGTTCAGTCTGATTTTCCTGTTTGCGTGGTAACTAACTCATTTGATATGAAGAAAGAAACACTGATTCAAGTTGAATCTGGGAAACTACTGTCAGATCCCTCTCCAAGCTTAGAGGACACAAAAATTAAATGACGTTATTATTATTATTTTTCCTTTTCCATAGTGGATCTCCATAATCAGTTAGCAGAGACAAGATAGACTCATTTCTGAGACACCTTGTTTTCATGAGATATTGTGCTAGAATGAGTGAATGAAGATAAAGCAATGGTTCATGTCCATTTTTGCCCACGTTTGACAAGTTTCATTTTGATTTCTGTTAAACGAATTTTGCTGCTAAATTCAGCAAGACTGAGGATTTCATTGAAACATTCACAGAATAATGCATTGTACACTTGGTTGTTGTTATTGATGATGCTGAGAAGAATCCATAAGGTTTTTCTTAAGTGCTTCCGAGTTTCCTAGTAGTTTATATGCAGTTGTAAAACATGTCCATGGAGCAAGAGACGGGGAGATGAGCATGTTTTTACAGCAATCTGGTATGTTTCTATATGAAGGAGAAGTGCAGGTAATCTTCTGCACTTTCTGAAATAGCAATACTTCATTTCAAAAATGGATGAATCAGAAAAGGAGTTTTCAGAAATATGCCATGTCATATTCTAGGTGAAAATGTATTTGTGTGACATGCCAGGGCTTGATCTTCATTAAGAGTACACGCTAATTTTTTCCCTAGGCCGCAAAGAATGTTTTAAGTGTTCCCAATAAGGAGACACCCAGTAAGCAGAATGAGGTGGAGAAATTTGAAGTTCGAGAGCAAAACAAAAGCAAAACAGAAGCCAAATGGAAATATAAGGTAAGGTCTCACATCATTTCATTTATTTTTTTCTGATTCAACCACACAGAGGTAAGTCAAGGGTGGAGACATGTACATAGGTCTGCCTACGCAGAGAGTGTGGCCACCAATTTCCAGTTCCCAATGAATGTTTTTTGAGCAAAAGCAAGCACTGATAAAGGTGTGTGGGGATCGTTCTTCAAAAGAATATGCTGAACTGTCTGTTCTCATTCTCGGTAAGACCAGAGAGAAGAGTTTTAATAGTGAGATTTTTCAGTGCAAACAAATTCCTTGAAAGATAAGTGTCTCTTCATGTGGGAAAGCTACTAAGAATCCTGACTTCTTAACAGAGACATCTAATTGAATTTTTTTTGTGTGTTAACAACTGTTATGGTTAGTGTGATCAGATCCCCAGCTGGTACAGCTTAGGAAAGTATTAGGGCGAGGCTTAAAAATTCATCAAAGACTGAATGACTTTGGTATTAAGTTATTCATAATTCAAGCTCTTCTGAAAGCGTGAAAGAAGTAGATGGAACCTGGCAATAAAATGCAGACGTATTTGTGAGGTTACAGGCACTGAGCTAGATTCTGTCCTTAGCTGCACAAGCACGATGCTGAAGAGTCAATACCAATTTAGCAGAGTAACATTTAAGTCTGGCACCAGGAGTATTTGCAGTGGGCACTACTTAACTGGTGTTGAATGAGGACAAATCCCTGAACTAAACAGAACCCAGCTTGTCTAAGGAATACTACAACCATCCATTGCTTAGCATATCTGTGGGGCATATATTTTTATGTTAAAGATCAGCGAATTCTCTGCCACTATCTGGGAACCTGAAATACTAGCAATTCACTTGACTGATTTTATTGTTTTATTGTGGGTCTTTCTGCCTTTCAGAACAGTAAGCCTGATTCACTACTAAAAATGGAAGAGGAACACAAATCTGAAAAGACGCCTTTATCGGGAAATAAGGACAACAAATTTACTTTCTCTTTTGCTAATAAGAAGTTACTTGGGTAAGTTAAAATCTGAACTATATTCATTAATTAAAAAAGAAGGTTAAAAAATCCTGTGATTATTGTTATTATTAATTTTTTTTTTTTTCCCTAAATACAAGCAGATGCAACTCTGCCTTTCTGGTCAGTGTAGAAAATACATTTAATTTTTCAGTCCTGATCTTGATTTACCTAGAGCTGTCCGTAGTGGAAGGTTGAGATTACTGCCTTCAGTATTCAGGCTGTATCTCTTGCTTTGTCACTTTGGGTTCTTACCAGTTTGAGTTTGTTATGTTAAATGATTTTTTTGCAGATTCTATTCAGGGTGCATTTAAAAAAAATTAAATAAACACTGACAAACCTCCATGCTGTGCCAGCATTACATATGTCATCTACTTTGAGACAGCTTTTAATAGCGTAGGGCTTATTTGAAGTCAGGAAGGCCACTCTGGTCTGCATTGTATTTGGAGAAAAAATGGTAGGTACAGAAATGAGTTTGTGAACTGATTTGAATTGCTCTGGCACCTCTGTGCACGTTCAGGCTGGCTGAGATTTCTGCATGAGGAAAGGCTCTCGTTTGTCTTCCTCTCTGTCTGTTCTGAAAATGATTTCCAACCTATGTATTATACTGATTTGTAATATATCTTTTTTTTTTTTTTTCCCAGTTCAAAGGGAGTAAAAACCCAGCTGAATACTAGTGTGTTTGGGTCACTGCAGAATTTTAAGGAAGATAAAGCAAAACCTGTACGAGATGAATACGAGTATGTGTCAGATGATGGTGAGCTAAAAATTGATGAGTTTCCAATCAGGAGGAAGAAAAACACTACAAAGAGAGAACTGCCCTGTAAGGATATTTCTTTTTTTTGTCTTATCTGTGTGACGAACTCTTGTGTTGGCTGTCCAAAATTATTCTTCATGTTATCTGATTTACCGTAAAGAAAATAATATCTTAACTGTCAGTCAAATAGAACTGGATTTGAATTGCTTTTGAAGTTTGGGCTTAGGAGTGCTATTTTTTTAAGAGGACTGAGACTTCATTTTTCTCTTTTTTAAATCAGTTTTTTCAGATAAAAAGGACACTCTGCAGCACACTCCTGTTAAAAAACCAAAGGTGGAGTCAGTGTCATATAAGGTATGGTGATTTTTGTTCCTATCATAATCAAGCACCCATTGTATATCTCTTATAGTTTGTGCAGTCTTATCCAAAAACTGCCTGGAAACTTGGCTCAGACATGCTAGGCGGTGTTTAATGGCAGGTATGCAATATGCCTTGGTGTAATCACCAGTGACTACCATTCACAGGGTAATAGCATCTTTTTCCTGCCCATGCAAAATGGCAGCACAGTGCAGGGAATGATGGTAACGAAGATTTCTTTCAGATTGTCACGTCCTCTACATCATTCTGTAGTCCCAGTCTGCCCAGAGTAGGTAGCACTCAGACATAAGGACTAAGCATAAATTGGCACTGTCTGACAAGTGAAACTCAGGAGTAATGCTAATACAATTGAACACGTCATTTGGTGTTTCACATTACTGCACATCCCATGTAGCCATTGAAAACATTATCATTATCACCTAGCAGATTCTCCCTCTGCCTGTTATGGGCTTACAGCTAGCATGCCCTTGGCTCAGCCTGATGCTTCAGCACGTCCCTAACTTGAGGTAACATCAATCTGCCTGTTGACACTTAGCATCAAGAATCATGAAGGCTGGAAAGGACCTCCATGATCATCCAGTCCAACCATCCACCTATCACCAATATTTCTGACTAAACCATGTCCCTCAGTACAACATCTGTTTCTTGAACACTTCCAGGGTTGGTGACTCCACCACTTCCCTGGACAGCCCATTCCAGTGCCTGACCATTCTCTCAGAGAAGCAGCAGCAGCTTAACAGCACAGACACAAGTTTGCTCTTGTTTGTGTTAGCTTTGTAGCTCAGTGCTGGAAATTAAATGGCACGCTGAAATGTTTTGTCTAACTGAAGTTAACGTAAATCCATATTATGATACCAGAATCAGCCATGGAAAGAAAAATAACTTGTTAACACAGAGCTGTAGGTGACTGAAGTTTTTGACCCTAAAAGCTAAGCAGTCTTTTTCATCCTGGTTTGGCTCAGGGATGTCTAAAAGTGCCTATCTCCTTGCCTCAGTTGAAATCCTGCACAGGGAGTGGGGTAAAAGTGAGCTGACCTCTCAACTTCTGTTGTTTTATCACTGTCTGCTGTACAGAGAGGTATCAGCTCCAAACAGGTGCAGGTAGCTTCCTCTGATGTCCTTGGATGGTATGTTCATACATGTCTATCCTATTCCCCTGTTGGACTTTCCTGCTCTCTCGCAGCAGGGATGACAGAAGTGGGTCTGTCCCTGTGCCTGAGCTGGCTACGTTAAGAGTCTTGCAAGATCCAGAACTGTGCTGTGAAATGTGTCTGGGCAGACAAAGAAACAGCCACAAATTTGCTTCTTCTGATCTGAAAAATAGGCAAGGTGTGTGGGAATGGAGCACAGCACCTAGAAACACTGATAGTACAGTGGTGTGATGTGATTCCATGCACAGGATCAGATCTTGAAGCTGGTTTTCCAGTGCTGCAAGGGAACAGGAAAGCCTGCCACGTCTACAAACAGTGTCTCCAATTTTCACTTTTATCTCTTGTTAGTAAGGGCAGCTTAGAAAGGCCAGCCCTGCGTCTCAGAAGAACAGCAGGCTGTAGAAATCCTTGTGTTGTTCTTATTAACTAACTTAGTAAGCTTCCATTTTTTTGAACCTTTTTCTTGTTTTTCCAGAGTGATGACTCGTCAGATGAAGATTTACTTCACATTGACACAGAGGCAAAGCCAGGGCGTAATTCCAAAGTAAAGAAAGAGAGTGGAAGTTCAGCAGGAATTCTTGACCTTTTGCAGGCAAGCAAGGAAGTTGGGGGTTTAGAGTATAACACCAACAGGTATGCACAAAGGGATGTTTTTCACTCTTAACCTGTAAGAAAGAATTGTTCTTTCATGGTTCCGTGTGTGAGAGTGAGAGAGAATGAACTTTGCTTTTTCTCCAGAAAGCAAATTCTTCCTTCATCCTTAGAACTGGAGGGAGAGGTGGAAAAAGTGTGTGGGAAAGATTTTTGTGGTATAATTTAAACAAATAGAGGCATTTCACATCTGTAAATGCTGAATGTCCTTTTTAGCAATAATACTATAATAGATGAATCATTCAAAAGGAAGAGAAAGCTCAGTGAATGCAGCTTGAGTTCACTGCCTCTGCTCTTAACATGCCAAGTCTGATCTTAAACTACAGATAACAGAATTAGGGTATGCTTGCCATTTCAGAAGAAGCTGAGTGGAACTTTTCACATATGGAAATGTCTTCCTTAATTCAGACCTTGAGACCAGAGCCCTGGGAAGGAGTTTTGGGAACATCAACTGGTTTTTACAGCTGACATGCACAGAATGGCACAGCAGACATATACTGCTATGTCCTACGCCCTGTTCTCCCTCTCAGTCTGTTGGTTAAGTAAGTTGGTTAAGAGTGATTTGTCCCATCTGTAGAACTGAAACATCCTCCTCTGCTTCACAGGAGCCAGCTTCATACCTTTGGAACCTGTGGACCCCCCAAAACATTTTCTTCTTCCCTGCTTTCTTTAGGTCTGCCTTGACTATGTGAAGCCTCATATCCTGTGCAGGAAGTAAAAACAGCTGTATTTGTGGGTTTGAGAGTCGAGAACAGACTTGGCAAAGTGAGACTGGTGCCATCCTTCTCACCCAGGCTGTACCCTGGCTGAGTGTTGGGTGTGTGACCAGAAAATTTGAAAGGACCTGTTAAAGTGGAATCAGAAGTTTCCCTCAGAGAGGAAGATATGATCTAAGCCTGGGAAAGACTGGAAGTTAGAAGCCATAACTGAGAATTCCAAAAGATATGTCTCATGGTCAAAGGGGAACATATGGAATAAGTTATCAAAGGAAACCATAGAGAGCAAATTTTATCAGTGAGGTGGAGAGGTTTTTAATGTTAAGAAGAAAGGTGGAATTCTTTATAAGCTGCAGTCTGGTAACAGAGCTTCGGGGAAATCTAAATGAGGGAGCACTGTTAAAACAGAAGATGTTCCAGCATAGCTCTGTTTATTAGGTAATGGTCTGTTTTGCAGCATGGATAATTACAGGAGATTAAAGCATAGTATGCAGACTGCCTTCATTCAGAGTACACCCATGGTGAAGTACCAGTCAGCCCGTGAGAGCCAGGCTTGCCTATGTGCATAAGCATTTAGAGTTTGTTACTTTTGCAGCATGTTGGCAGAGATCCCCACCCCTGAATACAACGGGTGTGCATGTGAAGTCTCCTGTAAGAGTTTCTGTTCATTCCTAATGTGTTCCCGTGGTATTCCTTGCAGTCGTGTGTCACAGCAGGACTGCAGGTGAAAAAAGCCAGTGATCTTAAAATCAAATTACATAGCAACTGTACTTAGTAGGCTTATCTTGACAAGGCTGTTATCTCTAGGGAAGAGATCCAATCTCAGTTTGGTGTTGGTTTTCTTCCATTACTGCCATTCCTCTAGCAAGGAGTAATTGTTCAAAAGCAAAGACTGCAGAGAATATGGGGAGATGTACCAATGTGTCTCCAGATGTGATAGGGGTTCTAGAGAACATCTCTTGAGATTTGGGCCTGTCTGGTCTTCAAAAACCACTGAGATAATCGTATTGGTACTGGTTGGTTTAGCAGTTCTTGTGAACTCATTTTTCATTCTGCATTATGGTGTGTAATGGAACCAGAGTTTATATCAAATTTATGCTTACCTTTTGGCAGGTAATTAGACATTTCAGCAGGTTGTTAGGTGCATTTCACTGTGGGAATAGAGCTGCTGGTGTAATAGGACTCCCATGCATGAAGCTCCCTATAAAAAGAAAATGTCAGGAATTTTAAGAGCTCTGCCTTGGCCATGTATACAGTACTTTTTCACATATAATGTGGTTCATTGCCTGCTTATGATGTGCACAAATGCAGAGAGAAGCTAAAAATACAGGTTAAAGAAATGGTCCTCAAAGATCCTCTCTTTTTCTTGGCTCCTCTCTTTTGCTGTCTGCCATGGGTTAAAACTGCCATTCAGTAACAGAATAATACTCAAACCTTTCATTTTTTCCCCCTCAACCTGGGCTCTGTATCCAGTCTATTTGTAGAGTTTGTGGTTTCTGAAATCAGAGTTGCAAATGCAGTCACATAACTGAACTCTGCATGAATTACTGCACTGTGTGTGGTAGTTCAGTGGGAATGTGTCATATCAATTTTGGCTCTTGTATAAACAATTAGGTTTTGGCAGTGTGTGTTGCAGCTTGATTGAAAAAAGCCCCTGATAAATGAAATTGCTGTGTTTCAATTCATAATTGTGTCAGGCTTTTTAAATGGCTATAACATGCTTTTAAAAAAAGAAAAAGGGAGAAACCGGATATGCAAACATACTGTGTCACAGCGTGATGCCAATGTGATCCTGCCTGACTCAGAAACAAGTTTCATCTTTCTCTAGTTTTCTTTCTTATTTATATGGTACTTAAGGGTTACGTATGTGTATGCATTTATATACATATTTATGTATATCTTGGATGCTCCAGACTGCAGAAATGCAGGCAGTCCAGCTGGAATGTCCTCTGCTCGCACAGTGTTCAGCTCAGAGGTGGGAAGCATGGAGCCCAGTCAAGACCAGCAGCAAAGCTGCTGAACCTCAGTAGTAACTTAGGAATCAGGACAGCATTTTTTGTTGCTGCTGTTGTTTTGTGTGGAAAAACCTTACCTGAATTGTGTGAAGCTCGATTCAGTAAAACGTTAGATTCTTTTTCAGCTGACCAAATCAAAAGCCCTGGTGACATTCATGTAGGTTCCTCTAGAGAGCTGCATTTCCTACACCTATGACAGTGGTAGCAAGATGAGAGGAGATGAGGGGAGAGAGGTCCTTCAGAAAGGCTGCCATAAACATGGGAATGGACTGAAAGGTTTGAAAAAGAACATAGAAAAAAAAAGTTGAGGAGACTGCTAGTCATGTGATTTTGAACTGAGCAAATTATTTGTTCCCAGGTTTGATTTAAAAAAAATGGAAGAAAATACCGATTTTGTACTTGAAGTTAAGTAAGTTTCACAGTTCTATACATTTGTCCCTTCACTAAAATGCTGACAAGTCATTACTGTCTCTGCTTCACTCCTTCATGGTTCATTTACGTCTTGTAATGGGGAGGGTGAGAGGAAATGCAGAAATGATGGGGAAACTATCACAGGGGGAGAATGGTGATTTATTACCTCCTCCTCACATGTATATGTGTTTTTCAGCAGTTCTTACATGCAGTATTCCAGGACAACAGCAGCTGGAAGGGACCTGTGCAGCTGCTGGCTCACAACATGGACAGCTGTGAAGTCTGGCCTGGTTGTGCAGAGCACTGCCCTGCTGAGTTTTGTATGTAGGGATGGAGATTCTGCAGCTTCTCGCTGTGAGCTGCTCAGCCATCAGCATGGCCCTTTCCAAGAGAAGCCCTGGCTCCCTGCGTTATACCCCTTCAAGGCACTGGGAAGGTCCGGTGCCCAGGTAGCATAGGGACCAGCCTTGGTTAGGGAGGGAAAACCTTAACCTGCTGGGGCTGAACCATGTGTGCTCTCAGCAGTCACAGCTGTCTGCCTGTCAACACCTGCTCTGGAGCATGATGTAGGGGAAAGGATGCTTCTGTCGAGTCCAGGAGGGAAAGAGGCCTTGTGAATGCCCCAAAGCATAGCCCGAAGGGCTGCTCTGTGCACTGCACTCTGATAAGGATAATGCTGACAGAAAGAAGCTGCCCTGGGATGGCAAGGCCCCTAGGCTTGCTAGACCTAGAGTGACGTGCCCTTCCCTGGTCAGCCCTGGGGGAGATGTTATTTGGAATGAGTTTCAGCAACATTTGTTCCCTCCTCTCTGTGAACAGCCTGAGAGGCTCCTTTGCAGAGTTCCTTTATGAGAGTAAAAAGAAACAACAAGATCCCCAAAAGAGAAGCAGTGCACAATGCTGGAGTGGAGCCCACTGCAAAAGGCACAAGCTGCTGTCGGTCCGTTCAACAGAGTGTCCTTTTCTCTGGTTCTGCTCCCGTTTTTGAAGGTTTAGGTCATAGTTGGAACTCATAGTTTACTTTCATAAACGTGTTGGTTATGTTTGTTGGTGTTTTAACTATTGTGAAGCTACAGAAAGGGGACATGGCCTTCAAGAGCTTAAGAATTACTTCCCAGTTCTCTCTCTTTTTTTTTCTTCTTTGGCTTAGGAAACTGAAATACTTTGGATAGGAGCGCAGGCAGGCACATGCCCTAATGAGAAACACTTTGCTCCGTGTGCAGCTATGTCTCTTTAAGACGTTACCCACGCGTTCAGGTTGTGGTTTGACTCAGAACCACTGGTTTTGATCATATTCCACAATTTATTTGTTGAAGCTTGTGTTGCTTAAGGCAGTTCCTCTCTGATTTGCCCACTTAGTGGTCATTTTTTGATGGTCTGTTTGCACTGTTTTGAGAGCCCGGTGTTTGCAGAAACTGTTGGGAGGGGAAAAATGGGAAGAAAATATGTTAATTTCTTAGAGGTGGTGCAAAATATGCCTTTGTTAGGGAGGAGGCTGAGGCATCTGGCATGATAATAAGGGGATTAAAATGTCTCTTCACTAAATAAATGTTTCAGTGTTCTTTTATTCCTTGAGCTGCTAGCCATTGACAGCAGTCTTAAGTCGTTTTCAGGATTATTTATAAATGCAATTAGTGCCCAGAAACTCCCTTTATGTCTTATATGTTACTCTATCCAGAGTCTTGTAAAGGCTTTAAGTGGATTAAATTAAGATCAAATAAGTGAAAGTGATGTGGTACTGCTAATTTACTTCAGAAAAGATGTACGTTAGGGGCTTCTGTTGCATAACTGCTTTTGCAATGTTTTTTGCATTTCACTGTTTAAACTCCAAGGTTCTGGAAATACTTGTTGAGATATTCTGCATTTCACTAATGTTTTCTGATGAGTGTTGTTCTTTGTTTTTCTATATCGTGGGGAGCATACATTACACTCCATCAGGTGTACACTCCTGTCAGAACTCACTCATCATTTAGCCTCAGCCTGCTCTATAGGGATGTACTGTTTTCTGTAGTAGATGTCCAGCACATGTTGACAGCTGGCAACAAAATGCCAAAAAGCAAGTTCAATGGGAGCAAAGTTTCCACCACCTTGTAGTCCTCTCATCCAGTCCATATCTCTCCAGCTCTGGCTTTGCAGGCTGTTCCACCACTTCATGCAGCCACTGCTCAGTCGCCCTTCTCCATTCCCCAAGCTGCGTTCCTTCACTGGGGTTCAGGAGAGCCTGCACACTGGGGTGGTACCTCTGGTTCCCCCTCACCTTCAGGCTTTGCTTTTGCATTTTGTCATGTGAAGGAAGGGATGGAGGAATCTGAAAGGAGTTTGGAAAGGTATTGACCAAGAGCAGGGGCCTCATCCTTCAGCTCTGTGAAAGCAACACGGTTCTTGCCCACTCTAGCTGTGTTACAGGAAGATGGGAATTTGGATGTATGAGTGAGGAGCTGGGGAGATGGCCTCAGAGCTGGGTGGTAGAATTGCTGCATTGCTGGGAGTGCTGTCTGGGGCTTTGAAAAGTAACCTGACCTCTGTCCTTGCACACCAATGATGACAGCCCCCACAGAGCTGCACATCTCACACATAGCCAAATGGTACACAGCTCCCTGACTTCCAAGGCAGCAACCCCAAATCTAATGCACGATGATGTTGCTGTTAAAGTAAAAATAACCAGTGCTGTTTGTGGCGTGCCCAGCTGCTTAAAGCGCAGCAATAGGAAGTTTGTTCTAGCAGCACTGTCAGATGAAAGGAGTCAGCTATTTGTGAGGGGTGTATGTTTTCCTGGAATTGCTGATAGCTCCTGTATTTCTCCATGTTTTCCAGCAGTCAGCCACCTGCCTCACCCAGCACACAGGAAGCAATCCAGGGCATGCTGTCCATGGCAAACCTCCAGTCGTCGGACTCCTGCCTGCAGGCCTCGTGGGGTACCAACCAGGCCAAGAATAACTCCATCTCCTCACAGAACTCTAAAAAAACAGGTGGTGGTGGCGGCAACAAAAATGCTGGCAAGCGGTTGCTAAAGAAAAGCACAAAAAACAGTATTGACATTGAAGATTATGATGAAGATCAGGACCACTTAGATGCCTGTTTTAAAGATTCAGATTACGGTAAGTACAACGAAGCAGTCTGAGTGTGTGTGTGCCTATTTGTTCATATCTGCAAATGCCCCTTCCATGTGTCTCCTTGATGCACAAATCCACATCTTGTTTCACAAGGGGTCACGAGATTGGCACGGATGGGTTTCAGTCTGGATTGGAATAAGAAATTTGTCTTTCTTGCAGCTATGCTGCCACTCCAGACAACAGGAAGACTGATCTTCCTGTTTGAAAACTTTCTCTGTGTCACAGCTCAGTGACAGCAGCTCCTAAGTGTAGTGTGGATGAGAGCAGGAGAATGTCCCTGGGTGGTTTCCAGCTGTCACCTCTCAGCAGGACCTCTGGGGGACTTTGCCTACTCTAGCTGTGATGCCTGTGGTCACCATCGCTGTATAGAGCAAGTGGGCCTCTGTGCAGCCTAAATTTGTCTCCTACACTGAAACTACTCTTTGTTTCCTACTGTAGTTTACCCTTCTCTTGAATCGGATGAAGATAATCCAGTATTCAAATCCCGATCAAAGAAAAGGAAAAGTTCTGATGATGCCCCTTACAGCCCAACGGGTAAGCTCATACAATCTGTGCTATTCAAACTAAGCTGTGCAGGTCCCTCAGGAACGAGCCATTTTTCAAGGAATGTGGAAACTATAAGACCAAAAATGAGCAATTTATCTGTAATGTGAAGGATTAACCCTCTCCAGTACAGTGCCGGATGATTTCACATGCTGGGATGTGTACTGATGTGATAGTCTTTCTCCATCAATCACTTGTCAGGAAAAGTGCTCTTTTGGGTAGGTTTTTGATTTGTTTTTCCTCATGCTCCTGTGAAGGAAGGGTTGGTGGCAGTAGTGTAGTAGTGAAAGCCCAGGCAGTTGATCGACCCTGGCTTTTGGTGTTGGCTGTGTAAAGAGAAACAAGCACAAAATACAGGAATGGTCTCCTCTGGTTCAGCCAGTGCTGATGGTCTGGAAGGCTGTTTTTGTTGCAGCTCACCAGAGGCAGTGCAAGGCCTGGGGATCCCTAGGCACCTTTGCTATGGCCACTGACAAGGGATTCTCCACAGCTCACTGTGTGTGTGACAAGCAGCCCGTGTCTTAGCTTGCAACGCTGCACGTGCATCTCCTGCTCAGGAGGGCGGTCCTGCTGCTCAGTGTGTGGTTCTGCAGCTCACAGGGTACTCTGCAGGTGCTTCACCTCTGATTGCTTTCCTTGCAGCACGAGTCGGCCCCTCAGTGCCTCGGCAAGACAGACCGGTGCGGGAGGGAACAAGGGTCGCCTCCATCGAAACTGGACTTGCCGCTGCAGCTGCGAAGTTGTCACAGCAGGTGAGGTTGCTTGAGAAGCAGTAGCTGTCAGGAAATGAAAGCAGCAGACATGCCCGAACAGCAGAGCAGTGCCAGCCCTTCTTGGGGTTTATTTGTGCCAGCTTGGCAAGGGTTATCAGTCTCAGGAAAAGAAATAGGAGGAAAATCCAGCAGTGTTGCACCATACCTGACAGTGTCATGGTGCAGAGCAGGAGGTGTTCTGGGCGTGCAGAGAAGCACTGGGATAGCATGCATATCTACCTACGTTCTTGCAGGCTAGCGATGGAAGCAGGATCCCCAAAAGGAGTGTGCATGAATGGCACATTGATATGCTGAAAGTCTGGATGGTGTGATTGCCTTGCCTGTTTGAATTGGCTGCTGGGAAGCATTAGGGCTTACTCTCAAAGCTTTGGTTAACCAAGGGCAACTAGCATCAGTTTAACAAAGGCACTTCTGGCTGTTAAAAGGTATCCTTTGATCTCTGGAGGGGTCAGGTAGGTGCTGAGTGCCTCATGCACACTGACCCCACAAAAATGACACCACAAAGTATGAGGTCTGCCGGAGGAAGGCTAGGAAGTTGCTGGAGATGTGGCTTTTGGAGGCACTGTGCGTTTGTGGTGGGTGCTGTTGGGTAGTGGAATTTTGTCAGGAGGTGGATTCGTAGATAGGTGAGGGAAACAGGATGGTGACAGACTGCTTTTCTGCCAGTGTGTGTAAGTACAGCTATAGGCGTTACCTTAGCAAGAAGCAGCTTCTGAGAATAAGTAAGTGGGGTGTTTAATGTCCTCCTATGGTGAAAGCATACGAAGATACCTGAAGATAGGAGATGCCAGTGTATGCGGAACATGGAACGGTTTGTTCATTCAGAGTCACGCTGGTCTCCCAAGGCAGGGTCATTTTGGCCTGGCTCCCTCTCTCTGCAGTGCACAGAGAGCTAACAAGCAAGGAGGCTCTGCTCAAAGCACATACGTAGATGCAAGAAAGGCAGCGTGCGTGCGTGGCAGAGAGCTGTGAGCGAGATGCTATCGGAACAGACCCTGAACAGTTTGTACATGGCAAACTTCGTTGTTTTTTCATTGTATCAGGACCCTAAGCAACGCTGCTGGCCCTTGCCATAGCTAAAGGTCTTCTGGGGATTAATCTGAGCTTCATGTTTGTCATTTTAAAGGAGGAACAAAAAGGCAAGAAGAAAAAAAATACCAAAAAGAAGCTGTCAACCAACAACGCGAACAAACCGGCTCAGGAAGGCAGCTCGCCAGAGCCGAAGCTGGAGTCACATGCCAGCAGCCTCACAGATCATGAGTACACCGCAGGGGCCAGCACCTTTGGGGCCGCCCAGCCTAACAGGGGATCGCAGCCGATGGCACCCGGTGTTTTCCTCACACAGAGGAGACCCTCATCATCCTCGCAGAACAATGCCTCCGCCAAAGGTACCAGGAAACGCCTGGGGTTATGGTGTAGGAATGGGGAAGGGTGATTTGGTCATATAATCCACGCCCTCTGCAGGGCCTTCGTGTGTGGTGTCTGTCATGGGTCTGTGGAATTGTTTTGGTAGGGCAAACCCAGTTGGAGATCCGGCCCATAGCCTTGGCTGCCCTGGCATTGTGGGCCTAAATGTGTGCTTTGCTGCCTGGCATTTGTTGTTGTAGACTGTGAGGCATCCGATGCTAGGAAATATTCTGAGCATGCTCCAGGCTTTCTGAGGAGGACACGCAGTGGTCACGTCGCAGTCCAGCCTGTCTGGTGAAGCCTTGACAAGGGAAGGAGGCATCCATCAAGGCTGTTCTGCTCAGGGCGGGGTCAGGCACTGCTGTTTTAGGCTTCTGTTTGTGCAGAGGTGTAAATGAGGACATCCTGCCCAGCGAGTGTAGAGCAGTGAGAATCTGCAAAGCTGGCTTGAGAGCTGCAGCAAGGGAGCAGAGGAATGTCAAGCCTTGGGAGTAACCCCACCACACAACCAGAACCAAGAGAGGAAGAGGTCGCTTGTTATCGGCTATAGAGAAGGCATTAAAAAGCCGGAGCTGTCCGGGGCCTGGGCTAGGAGCTCCTGTACCTCGCTTGAACTTTGCTGAGAAAGCATGATAAAGGCAGGTGTGTGGGACGGGCAGAAACTCCAGATGAGTGCACTGTATATGATGAAGATCAAGTGTGCCACCCCACAGGAGGGCCTATTGGTAAAAAGTGAGGCTCGGTGGCAGATGTTTCCAGTATTCTTCTGTATGTGAGTGGAACAAATGAGAGAGAGTGCGTGGTGTCCTGCAGCCTCATGGAGGGGTGCCAACCAGTAAAACATCAGAGCAGCTGAACAGGCCATGTAGGAGGAAGTGCTCGTTATAGACTGTAGGGCTCTTCCAGGAGCTGGCAACACCCGTGGCTGTCTTCAGAACTGGAGTGAAGTGAAAATACTTGCCTGGAATTGTGTCTTTGTGGTGAAATTGTGTCATGAAGGTCCACCAGCTCCATGGAAGAAGTGGTGGGAAGAGAAGTGCTGAATGGAGCCCAACCCCCACACCCCCCAAGTCAGGCCAGTGAGTGGGGCGACCCAGCCAGGGCATCGTGGAGGGAGCTTGTATGGGCATGTGGAATGCACCTTGCCTGTGCCTTAGCTCGATCCTCAAAGGAGGGAATAAACCATGTGCCAAGAGGGCGTGCCCAGCCGTGCAGGGAGAGGAGCACTTTCAGAGCCTCCAGTGCAGGGTCTCAAGACAGCCGGGGCCACCAAGCGGACATCAAGGTGACTCTCCTGCATGGATTACAGGGAGTTCCCGGCTGGGTATCATTGGTAATGAAGAGATGATGGGATGAAGCAGAATCAGGGAGCTCTCAGACCACCTCAGAGAGGAGAGAGAACTCAGAATGAGGCAAAAGGATGAAAAATGAAGAAATTGTAAATGGCCTCTCAGTACTGTCAGTGACTGTAGAAGCACAATCCTTGTTGAGGAAAGCTATCGTGTGGAAGTCACTGTTTGCATTTTGGGCTTGTGTAATCCCATGGAAAGTGTCACCCACACTGTTATGACCTGGGGCACTTAATGTAGATGGTCAAAGTTGAAAGCAGCTGAGATTCTTCAGGTATGGGTTCACAAATAGTGGTGTAATAGGAAGGAGTTGCATGGGTTTGTGTGGAGCCAAGTCTCAGATGTCTTGGAGACCCATGAAGTTTCTGTCTGTGAAGTGGGAGCAGGTGAGAGAAGAGGCAGAGATCAGCTGTGCTTGCTGCACTAGTCCTTGCAGAAAGGTGTACAGGGAGCACAGACCTTCCTGAATGGCAGCCTATGAACACAGGTCTGGTTAGTGATAATGTTTCTGTCTCAGGAGTATGAGGAAAGGGGAGGTTGCCCTCTTTGAGTGCTTTGCAGGGCACTGGTGCTAACCTGAATCAGTATGTGTGTGTATGCATTCAGTGGCTTTCTGACTGGGCTGATTGGAGATGGTGTCTGTAGCACTAGGGAAAGGGAAGGTGAGGAAGCAGGATGGTGGTGTCAGTGAGGTGGCATGCAAGCTGTGCCCTGTGCATCAGATTCCCCCTTGAGGATGTGTGAAATAGTGGAGAGATGCTCAGGGATCCTGGAGGTGCGTGTGTGTTGTGAAAGCAAGGTGTTTACAGCCTGCTGAGTGACTGTGCGTGGGGCAATACCTATGCAGAGGTATTGCTCTGATGAGCACTGAGGCATGGGACGGTGCTGGAGTGCTGGGACATGACTTGGGCGGTCATGCTGGGGCACCCCTAGAGCAGACGTGTGTGCAGGCTCAGGGTTGGGCATGGCCACAGCACAGCAGGGCTGGCACTGTGGAAGCAGCTGGTGCCCCAGGTATGCACTGGGATCTGTCCTGGCTGTGGTGGGGCTGACCTGCAAGAGGCCGTGCTCCCTTCTGAGGCACGTCTGGGTTTGGGGTGGTGTGGGAGAGCCGTCAGGCTTTTGAGGGACAGCTGTGGTCTCCTGGAGGTACTGGGGTGGGGATGGGGGCAGGGAGATGGTGGTGCGGGGCTGTGGGTTGGCGTGGGGGCAGGAGTCTGGGCCTCACCACTGCCACTCTTCCTCCAGGAAAGCGCACGAAGAAGGGGATGGCCACGGCCAAGCAGCGGCTCGGCAAGATCCTGAAGATCCACCGGAACGGGAAGCTGCTCCTTTAGCGGCGGGGCCGCCGCCGCCTAGCTTTGAGCACCACGATAACAACCCTCTTAACTTTCGGCGGTCGGAGTGTACAGAATCCTGCTATAAATATTTTTTAATATAGATGTCCTTTCTCAGAGTGCTGAGAGTGACTAGTCCGCAAAAAGTTAACACTCACTCGCCTGGCCCCACGTGCTGGGAGGTGAGCGTGCACCCAGCGGTGAGGGCAGCGAGGGGCCGGGTCGGGGACGGTGTGTGGTGGGGGACTGGGGGCACTGGGCACGTTCCCCCCCGGCCGTGCCATGTCGATGCATTTCCCGAGGCATCCTTTTCCTAGAATGTAGCTTGTACATAGCTTTTGGAATAATGACCACCTGTTTTTTATAAGGGGAAAGTCTCTCCAGGCGCCGCCCGCCGCAGCGGCCCTTACCAGCTCTTTGCGTAACTTCTTGTACGAGGAGGGAGACAGTTATTTTACTAGCACCTTGTGGAGTGTTTCCGTGTTTTGTGACGATGTAATTTATTAATGTTTGTAGCTTTTTATATTTGTACATTTCTTATGGGCTTTGTTTATATACACACATTACTGGGGCACGGTGCCCGCGGGGAACCAGAGCCACCCGCAGCCCACGGCCATCAGGGCCGTGCTGGCCTGGGCATCAAGCCAGCTTTTTTTATTATGATTATTATTATTAGTATTATTATTTTTTCGCGACATGTACATTTCTAACAAAGTTTATCGTGGCTATCTATCGATGACGGTGTTTTATTTACCAATTCATATCAAATGCTCTTGTATCGAGTTCACGAAATCTAAGTAAACCTAGAGCAACAAGTTTTAAAAAAAGGAAAAAAAAAAAAGAAAGAAAAAAGGAAAGAAAAAAAAAAAAAAAAAAAAAGAAGAGAAAGCAAAGTAAACTATTTCAGGTTTTGTATACAACTGCCTGGGCCTGGCCTTTTTGTGGGGTCGGCGAGGGGGCAGTGTGCGGGCTCAGTGGTGTGGTGCAGGGCAGGGCAAGAGGCTCAGCACAGTGTTCACACTGTTCTGCTGCTCCCCCAGCACATGCAGGCCCTGGGCAGCTGTGCTCAGCCTGTACAACCATACCCCAGCTCTAAGGCAGTGCCCTGTGTGGTTGCTGCAGCAGTCTCCACCAACACCTCCAGACGTGGTCTTGGCACCTCTCCCACCCTGCCCAGCTCCACAGGGCACTTACTTGGTTTATGGTCATGACACCCTCTGTGGTCCACCCAGATATGTCTGCCCTCCATCCACACCATCTACCATCCTTGGGCAAAAATACGCACTCAGTACTCCCTGCTTCTTCCCCGCATCTTGGGGGCCACCAGGTGACACAGCCTTGCCACTTTTCACCCGCTGAAAGGTCGGATGACTTGCAGACTTTGAGCCATTTGTCTGGATTGACCCTCCTGCCCGTGGTGCTGTTACCCAAATATTCCTTCCTTGCCACAGAAGAGTGAATATGATGCCATTAACATGTGCAAAGCCTGCTGCTTCTGCACTTCTCTTTCTCAACACAAGGTTGTTCACATCTACCATGCCCAGGCTGCTCCCTCCTTCCTGCCACATACTAGGGGAACATTGAGAGGAACTGACTGAGATCTACAGAAAATTATCCATTACTCACTTTGGCAGCCTCAAAAGACTCAACGTTTGTGCTGCAAAGTTCACTGCTCAGATGATGTGGCCTCAAACCCACTATGTAGATGCCAATGAGAAGGGGGGGGGGGGGGGGAGTTGATAACACTGATCATTTCACCGGCTACATCTCTTCCAACAAAGGGTATCTCTTGATAAACTTTTGTTGCAGTTCCTTAAGAAAAACAGCAGGCCAAGCATGCTGTTTGCTGATGGCTTCTTCTTGGGGAGCTTTTCTCTGTGTCTATCCCAAATCCTTCTACATGGAGACGTGGTCATTGGATACTACAAACAAAAGTGATTGCAGGTAGATGCTGTCAGCTTTACAGACCAGTGGTGCCACATGATGGGTGGACTACGGTGGTGTTTTCCAGGGGATGGCACCGTGAATGCAGCTACATTGAGCAATCTGAAGTTACTTTCAGCATGACTTTTGGCTGCAGACAGCATGGCACACATACAGGGGGACCCAGGGAACGTTCCTGCAGGTAATAGGGCACCAGCCCCTCAATGAAAGCACCAAGAGAGGCAGCGGTTTGATCCTCTTCCAGCAGAGAGCAGTTGGTCGACTGTTGGTCATTAGCTCCTCACGAATTCAAAGCCCAAAACAGTAATGCTTCGGACAGACTGCTGAGGTTTTGGGATGGTCCTGCAATGTCCTCACCGCGACATTTTGCACTGGAGGTTAAGGTGGCTCATGGTAATAGCAGTCGTTCGCCAGTTGGGGGAGTTCACAGTTCAGGAACAACCACGGCCTCTAAGGACCCGGAGCAATAAAGCGCCCAGCCCCTCACGGCTCGGGGCCGCGCTGCCTGGTCACCAGGTTTCTTGCAGCGCTGCTGAGGATGCCCTGTGTCTCATTCCGAGTGTAGCAGACCCAGCAGCCCGAGGAGACCACCAGCAGGCTCTGAGTCAGCCCGTGCAGAAAGCACCTTCAGAAATGAGTGATAACTGCTGCAGACGAAAGGAGCCTGGCATGCTGGTGCTGAGCTGCCTTCCCCTTTGGATAAATCCATGCTGACAGGACCGTTCCCAGGCAACTCCGCCACCTCCTTGGGACAAACTCCAGAGGGCTCTGCGTTTGACAAATTTTCCTACACAGTTAAAATAATACATAACAGTAGAGCACACGCTGGATAATGGGGATGGGCCTACTTCACTATCTGGCTGGCTTGATGCTTCCCATCCACGCAGCAGCCCCATGCTCAGGCAGAGGCACAGGTCCAGCATCTGTTCAGCTCCTCAGAGCTGTGCAGGTATCAGCGAGGCAGAAAAATCACTTGTTTCATTTTGTTTTTTATCTCCCACCAGCCACGCAGCCTGTTCAATTGCAAGCTGCATGCAATACCTCTACAGGCCCCAGACTGTCCCATCTCCTTTCACTTTGAGGCAGCATTTGCTCAGCACAGAACAAATCAACACTGCAAGGTGGCTGTGCAGTGATCCTATTCCTCCCACCTTCCTGCTCTATACACAGCAAGAGCACACCTGGAGCTCCCCACAGCCATTTGAGGCCACAGGGTGCTCCTGTGCATCCACGTTTGTTCTGACAAGGTTGCCTGGGGACATCCAGCAGCCTCTGATAGCAGCACTGTGCTTAGTGAATGCTGTGCTGGACACTGCTGCAGAATCCTGTGAAATATTTTCAGTTCTTTTTGCCAATGTAGAGCAATCCACAGGAGACTTTACTTCTACCATGACATTTGTTGATTCACTGCTCAGTGTAAAAAAGAAGGAGGTAAATTCTGTACAAAATGACACAGAGAGGTTGCTGGATGCTCCAGCTGAACAATTCCTAATAGCATTCAGGTTTCTGCAGTTTCTGGCTGGATACTGACAGGAATCATTTACAAACTGGCAGCAGGCACAGCCCCACGTCAGGCTGGTTGAACGACGTTCGTCTTTCATCTGTGACCCCAGCAGCTCTGACCGCACCGCAGCGAGCATGTTTGTTACTTAAACAGTGGCACGCTGCCATCCTGCAAGACAAAAGCTGTTCTTTCCATTAACATCTGACATGGATTTGTAGTAACCAACCAGCAGAATTCACAGCATTTGTGTAAACAGTTTTGAAGTTTTTCTCCGTATATCATGAGAGAAAGTCTGCTTCTCCTCTTCTCTTAAAAGCCTAATAATTATAATTAATTAGGTCTCCCTCTGCTTTCGGTGTGCCGTGGAGATGCACTTCCAGGCCCATTTTTAGGTCACCGTTCTGTCAAACTTCGCATACTTCTTTCCCCCAGCTAACTGTATTTACCAAACATTTGGCTCCATGGCCACTGCTCCAAGAAAGGCACGTGCCAAACCTGGAGCTGCCAGCCCATGCTCGCCTTCCCTTGGCTCACAGACCACATGCAAAGAGGCTCTGCTCCTACAAAGCAGTCTTGCTTTCACCTTCAACTTCATCAGATTTATAATTAGCACTCACTTAAGTGACAAGGAGATACGTCTTAAAAGGCCTTGTGTTTACACTACTCCTTCATTTACTCTTTCAAAAGCTTTCTTTGGCAGCTGGAGGAAGGCATGATGCACCCTTTCTTCCCAAGGTCACCGGGCTTGGTTCAGTTCTGTACACTGGGCCACAGCCAGTGCTCCAGTGCTTGTCATCACACCTTGCCACTAGCTGAGAGAAGGCCAGACCCCTGCTGGGGCCACAGCTCTGCTCGTGGCCTCACAAAGATCCATCCCTTCATTAAGATCACATTTGTGCCACAGTGTGTGTAACAACACCACTTGGGTCCTCACACAGGGGAGGGTCTACAGGTGCTTCATGGTGGATTGACACTGATATTTAATCTGTTTTCCTCGGGACACCACAGCATTCCTTCTAACCTAGGTGTGCTACCAGCCATAACATTCTGGGATAACATCATCCAGCGATGCACGAGCAGAATGCTCAAGATGTCCTTAGCACAACAGTGAAAGAGATGGTATATAAATGACACGGGAGTCATTAGATAGATTAAGTGCCTCTCTCTCTCTCTCCATGCACAGCCAGGGAGGGCCTTCTTCAAATAGTGTCTGATAAGCACATAGGTAAACCACTCAACACATAGCGGCATCATTTTTCTTACTGTACCTCTCAGCAAGGCTGAGATCTGTAATTGCTTTGCTCAGGATACAAGCTGTATCCTGAGGAATTACAGCTGGATTAAGAGACTGCTGTCTAACAATAGCCCTCGATGAAGGGAATGAAAAACCAGTGGATGGAGCAGCTCAGCTTTTACACACAGCTGGAGCCTTGCAGTAAGTGGCTTTTCTCTTCCCTGGTCCCTGGCACAGAGTGCCTGAGAGGCCCATGACAAATGGCTCAGTTTCACCTCCTAGCTACCTGTGTGGTTACAACCTCACTGGTAATGACTGATGTCATTCTCTTACTGCAGTGCCCAATATGCCACATCTATAAGGGTGCCTGTGGCTCATACAGCTCTTCCCCATGGAGCCTGGATGACCTGTCAACCTGTGCTAGCTGGACTCCTTGCACTTGCTGGTGGCCGCAGCTCTCCTCCAGTGGCCATTCTTTCACCTTCCTTGCTAAACACAGCAATGCTAACCACACAGCCACTTTATTTTATTGCAGTCATAAAATATTTTGGTGGGTTGGTTTGGAAAACAAATGCCTCAACAAAATGTGAAGTATCAGATGCCTCAGTCCAGGGGAGGTAGAAAGGGAAAAAGAGGTGAATGCTTCCTAGCAGCATTTATGCATGACTTTATTGGAGCAGACAGTAAAATAGGACACAGAGCAAGTAATACAATGAAAAGTGCACTAACGCTGTATGGTTTACATGTCCCTTGCCCAAAGTTAAAGGCTGTAGCAGCTTCTTTCAACATACTTTCTTAATTCAAGCTCAGCAGCCTTGTTTCTTTTCCTCAAAATGTGCAAACCTTTAACATATCTCTAGGGATAACTTGAAACTCTCTCAGAGAATGAAATATTAATTAGAGAAAAGAATCTCACCGTAGCTCGGCACTGTGTGGCCTCTAGGAAGCAGAGGAACCCAGACCTAAAGAGCCTCCTTTGTGTGGGGCTTTTGTTCCCCACATTCCACCCACTCTACGCTGTCACAGCTGATAATACCTCAAAGTCCACTGAAAGAAAACTGTCACGGCTAAATGTACCTTGGCTGCTTACAGAGAATATAAGCTATTAACGAGCTTGTTATTTTGAGCAGGTTTTACACAAATTGTTCCCCATCCAGCATTTGGCATAAGCAGTGATGACAACTTTTCAACAGATGCTAGTGTGAAGAGAATAAAGATGCTGTGGCTTCAGACCATCTGCAGGGATTAAGCCTTCATCGAGTGAGGTGACTTTTCTGCTCTCGAGACAAAGGAAACTTTTCTTTTTCTCTACCTAAAACCTCAGTTTCTTCAAGACACCATTTAATTGCCAGACACATTCATCACGGCTTGTCTATCAGAGTCATCTGACAATCACTATATGTTGATTTTTTTCCCTTCGAACATCCAGGCAAATCTGGATGCTCGTTAATTTTTTTACCTGATCTATGTCTGTAACTTTCTACTTGATCCTGTGCTGTTTCCAGGAAGCTCTGGTTGCTCCTTTGGCCACCAGCTTCCAGCACTGGAAGAAGCTCGAGTTAACCACAAATTTCCCACTCACTGATTTGTTATGTGTGACCTCAGGCACCACTACTTTTCTCAAGCTTCCAAGCTATATCTAGCATGAAATGAAAAGATAAATATTCAAGAACATTGTGATTCTCCATTACCTGCACAATATCACAAATGAGCCCAAATGTAGCAGCCACAGAAATGAAGGAAAGGAGCAGCTTACCTTCAGAAGGCCTCAGGTAGGTAGAGATCTCTAACAAGAGATATCCTCACCTCCCCCCTGCCAACCCTTAAATGAGGTCTGGGAAGGGGTGGATCCTGGCCCCAGCCCTTACAGTCACTCAGGTGCATTGCATTGCATTGCATTTCCACTACACTCACCAAATTAGAAGGTAAAATGGCCATTCCTAGTCTGTTCCTGACCTTCCTCTATCATTTTCATTCAGGAACAACACCAACTCAATCATTACCCAACAAGAGCCTCATGAAATATTTTTTCCTGCGTTTTAACAATCTTAGTTTACTAAATGAGGAGCAGGGGGAAAAATAAATCTGAAAAACCTGTGCTGCTAGTGTTTTTTTATTATTATTTTTTTTTAATTCATGCTTGCCTTTCAGTAGACAAAAAATCTTATGAACTACTAATGGGGCAATGTTAGCATGCCTCTCTCTTTCTCTACAAATGGATATTCTCAGGCTTTGGAGGACTGACTATAAGCCCAGGAGCACCTGCTCCCAGTTTTATCTCTAAAATGCAGTCATGGTGGATGTACCTCACTATCATGTGCTCCTTTGCAGCAGCACTGACTGGGAGGAGAGGGGAGACGGGTTTGAGGAGGAAGAAGCCCTCAGCTCATCATAATCATTTCTCAGATGTTTAGCTCTGTTTGGCCTGTGATAAATAAAGACCATGCATACCTCCTTTGCCATGAGCTGACACACACCCACCAGCACATGGAGACACACGGTGAGCCTGACATCACACAGAGCTCTCCCAGATGTGTCCTGAGTACCCTGTGCCTGCAAGAAGGAACACAACAGACACTGCATGAGAAGCAGAGCTATCCTGAGCACATCTTTTGGATTATCTTCTAGCTCACATCTTGTTCACAGTGATATACATGTCACAGACTGCAAATAAAAACTGTCCAGCCATGATCTCCCAAACCTCTGAAAATGATTATGTCTTCTTGTATCACTGGTCAACACATTGATCCTGAATTTCTTTTTTTTTTTCAATAATATTTGATTTACCATCAGTGAGCATTATGCTTCATAATACATTGTCCTACATAACCCAATCTCCTTTTAAAATGGAATAACAGAGTTTGAAAGAAAACATGACTTAGAAGATTAAGAGGTAGGATCAGAAATAAGCCACCTGTCAGACAGGATAAGAACACAGGATTTTTTCCTTTGGATTTAAGCAGTCATTTAAATGTAATAGTCATATGTTTTAGTGTTCTCTATAAGGTCTGATTTTAAAGAATTTGTACAAAATAAATGAGCGTCTCCCATTTAAAGCCATATTTTCAGCTATTATCTTCTTCACATCTCTAGCCAGTAACAAGGAACCAGCCTCAATTACACTTATTCCTTGTCAGCAGCAATTTATTTATATGCAGACATGCAAGGAAATGTCTTTCTCAGACCTATCTCCACGCTGGCCCTGAATGGTCAAGTGCTGAGCCAGGTGAAGCCCTCCAGATGCATACGTCTGTCTCAGGAATCCCCATTAATTGCAGTGCGTGTGTGGGTACAGACTTGTGCGGGCATGACTGAACAGACTGTTACTCCAAGGAGCAAGAGATGAGCAGATGGATGTATCACTTATATATAGATGCATGTGTATGTATATATACATATATGTATGCATTTATAGATACGAAAAACAAACTAACCTTAGACATAATAATAACTAAAAGCCATACTTCACATTATTATTCGTTGTTATTGCTATTAAATGGCTCTTACTCATAACACAGCCCTACAGTACTTTGGAACTTAAATCGCCTTTTGTGGTACAAAATGGTCCAAACAGCTGCTACACAGAACAAAAGTGTAATCCATCAGTATCAATTTGAATAAACATAAACATCCCATTTCCTTGCAGACAAACATGGCACAGCCTGAGCAGCGTGCTCTGGCCATCAGAATGACGATCCCTGAGTTCTAACAGCAAAGACAAGTGGGGTGCCTGCCTGCACTGAGCACGAGGCACAGCCAAAGGGAGCTTTGGGGAGCAGGGAGGCAGCAGGCTGGGGGCCTTTGCTTCACAAGTGTATTTCCTGGGACTGGAGGCTGGCAAAGGGCAGTCTGTGAGCTGCACTGAGCCAAGCTTGAAGAGCTGGCAGTCCCTCATTCTGCTGGGCACATCCTGGCACCCCCAGCAGCTGTGGCACATGTGCAGGTGGTTGGG
This sequence comes from Odontophorus gujanensis, assembly GCA_013399175.1. NCBI lineage: Eukaryota > Metazoa > Chordata > Aves > Galliformes > Odontophoridae > Odontophorus > Odontophorus gujanensis. Next base: position 512,627 of record VXAB01008900.1, on the reverse strand, counting down.
AAATGCCTATGGCTGGAGAGAGAGGCTGACTGGGGAAGTCTGGCTTTGTGAACCAGAAATGCTTTCTCTGATTGAGTTTGAAACTTATAAACCTGAAACCAATCATAAAAAATGTTTCTTCCTTTGAAATGCACAGCTATTTTGAACATGCACACATCGCTGTTCAGCTCAAGTTCCAAGGAAAGCAGGCTCACAGCATTCCATGCCTCCCAGCCGGCAGGTTGGGCTGGGATGGATGGAATCCTGCTCACCAGCCCCATGTATGCTGCAGCTCCTTGCTAAATGACCTACAGAAGGCTGGGAAAAAAAAGAGAATCAAGCACTTAGTGGGTAATTTGTGCTCACTAAAGGTATGTAGCAGGGCGTGGCCTGATGCTGTTTGTGCATCCATGGCATGGACAGAGCCCTGGGTTCAGCACTAGAGAGAAAAGGTCCAACCACTTGTCATAGTCTAGATGGCAAGATGGGAGAAAAGAAAGAGGGAAGGGAAGAAAGAAAAAAGTGATGGATCTAAAAAGAACATCATGTCCTCACCCATAGGTAACTGTTTCTGCTATCAGCCACCACTTTGCCATCTTCCTCAAGTGCATAGCTATGGGTGGACTGAATGGGATGTGCTTTCTCCAGAGCCTGTGGTTGCTGAAGTGATCATGGAAACAAGAGTGCAGCTTCATCCTGGTGTACACCTGGCACACTGGGACTCCCTGGGTGACGTACATTTTGCCGTGAATTCCAGCTGGGGCAGGAAATGGTTCTGCCTCTGATCTGTATCTTCTGGAAAGTGCACACTGGGTCTCAGAGTGCAGCCAGCTGTGCTTCAGGCAAGTGCTGGAGGCACTGGTGTTGGCAGACAGCTATGCCATCCTGGAGAAATCACCAAGGGAAATATTATGCTTTTGAGTCTAGGACTCCATAGGAGTTCCTCTTTATCCAAGCTTTCAGGCCAGTATATCTTCCTCTGCAAAAGAGAATTATCAACAACAAGGCTTTGTTAAAAACTAAAAGATTTTTAGCGTATCACAAGTGGCATGCAAAAAGGCCACATGCTTTTAGCTGCCATCACGCCAGACTCAGAGTCCCATTTGAATGTGATCTGCTGTGTGAAAGTAATTGGAAAAATCTGGCCAAAGATGTGTGCGTACACAGGCGCACAAGAAAGGCAGTTTTCATTAAGCAGCACTAAACATGGAAACATATGCCAGAAGATTTAAATCACAGAAGTTTCCTCTGATTTACTGCAGGGATGACCTGGCCCTGGTGTATGGGGCCCTGTGGGGATGCTCACCTGCAGCACCTGCACCTCTGAGCACGGAGTCGGAGAGGAGAGGTGGGCTGCAGGCTGGGAGAGACAATGGGGCCCTGTGGATCTGCACTGCTCAGGTATTAGGAGGTCACGGTGTCGAAAATGGCAATAGAGACAGAGGCTGAGTGGTTCACCTCCCGTGGTCAGTGATCGGGGTGAGAAGGGTAAGTAATGCCTCAGGCCGAGGTAAAGGGAGCACAACACCCAAAATGTATCTCTGTTTCCTCTCCGCACTTGTTCCTTTTCTACGAGGCCTTTATCAGGTGTTCATGTTCACAGGGCAGAGCCCTTTGCTGGTGCATCAGAACACGAGCTGCACATTCCCCACCTTCCATTTAAAAAGCATGGGAACAGCAGCTCTGGCAACAGAACTCACCATGGGAGAGCAAAAGCCAGCCATCACTGTTGGGAAAGCAGAGGGACAGATTGACAGCTTTCCTGAGGTCAGCGGGGATGTGCAAACACTGCGAGGAGCGCGGGCAGGCCAGGTGCTGTACACACAGCCACATCCAGACCCTGTCTCATGCACGTCCCGCTGCGATCCCAGCAATCAGCTCAGCCCCACTAAGTGATTGAACTGTTTCTAATCCCATCTGTTTGCTTTCAGTGTGCTGCACGCCTTCCCCCTGCCCCGAATACGGGCCTGCCAAGCTCGAAGTATTTCTGAAGCAGAGGTGCCATGCTGCTGCTCAGTGCAACGCATCCTGTTTATAGAACAAGAGAATTAGCCAATCTGCGTGTTTATGCATGAGGTTAGCTGGCCTGCTGCTGTAATGGGACTGCAAAGAGCATGGTTTTAGTTTGCAACGTCTCTAATGTGTTTGTTTTGAGGCTAAATTACCAGACCTCTCTGTAAGGAAGAGAGAATTGTTTTTAAAAGTCCTGCGTAAGACGAACCCAAAAATGAGATGTGTCCTTTAAACGCGTGACTGGCCAAGGTGCATGTGTGGCACTTGAAAGACAATTTGCAGCAGCCACTAAAGGCAGTTTGTATGAAAGAGGAGCTTTGAATTCAAAGCTGTTTGCACATGAGCTCTGTGTGCACTCACCCTTTGCTGCAGGCTTGGGATCTTTTCTGCAGGCTTTCTTGCAGGCCAGGGACACAAGATGGGCAGGGTACAGTGGTGTGGCAGGATCACAGTGTGTTGGAGCTCGTGTTTCCCCTTGGAAAGAAGCAAATAAAGAAATGAAAACAAAAAATCCCCTGAATGGCATTAGGATCAGCCTCTGTTTTGCAATCACCCATTCCAAAAACAGACTTCTCCTGGGTATCTAAATGTGTACAGCCTTCGTTCTTTTTATTTTCTTTTATTCTCTTCCACCTTTTGTACACTGGACAGTGGTTCCCATGAGTGATCCTGCTACACTCAGCCAAAACTCTTGTAGCAGGCAGTATGAGGGGAGAGCAGAGGTTTCCAGCCATTGCTTCTCAAGCTCACAGGAGTAGCAGCAGCTCAGCTGTGTGTCCTGGGAGGAAAACGGCTCCAGAGCTGCTCAGCAGCTCCAGGCCAAGCTCAGGGACCACAGTGAAACTGTGAGTGCCTTATGAAGCCCAGTGGCACAATGGGAGCCACCTGAACAGCCCAGTAACTGCCACGGAGAAAGAAGAAAACATACAGCCCATGCAGGGACTAATATGTGTTTCATATAGTGGCCCTACAATGTATAATGTTCAGAAACTTGAAACCCGGAGAGCCAGCAGAGTTGTGCTTTTTTTTTTTAACTGGGAGTGTAGAGTTTTATTATTTAAAAGGTTTTATAAAGCAGTTTTAAATAGACCATGGAATTGTTATGGCAATTTTTTTTCTGTTGGAAGTTGTTCAGCCATTTGGTTTCTATTTTTGCAAAAGGCACAAGCTTTTTGAACAATCATTTGATATGCTTGTTGATGCATCACAAAAAGGAGATATGCTTTGAATTCTCCTTAAAAACCCCATGTAAACACAAGGCTTATGTATAATTGCAACAAAATACCATCTCTTTATTGAGTGCTTTCACATGCAATTTCCTCCCTGACTACTGCTTGTAAACACAGTTATTGTATTTGGGAAACTCCCAAATCTCAGGCACAATCAGGATCAATAACTCAACAAAGGCAAATTATAGTTTAGGATGTCCGTGTTTTGCAACAAGATGCTGAGATGGTAACGGAGGAAGAACACAAGAAACATTTTAAAGTAGATGGGTGGTTGGATGGCCCCATTCCCCCTCATCTGTGTGAGGTTCACACCACACACATCAGCACCTCCTTGCCATCCAGTGGCCTGCAGGCAGGCGGACAGACATCCAGGCACAGGAGCAGAACATCAGACAGATCAAGGCCTTTGTCTCTCTGTCCCCTCAATTTCTATTTCCGTTCATCAGCAAAAGATTAGATCATGCCACCCCTCAGGGACATGCTCCTGGTCCTCATTTCCCTTTTCCTCAGGCAGTGGGAGGCTGGGACAGGCTCAGACCTCACAGCCTCTACTGCCCCATAGGTTCAGCAGTGAGAGTCTGGATTTCCCACAGGGTATTGCTACGCACATCATTTCTCACCACCCATTTCCTTTGTGCTTCCCCACAGAAGTCATCCCCATTGCTGTGTGTGTTCCCCATCCCTCTACCAGTGTTCCCATGGCTGGCTGAGCTTGGTCCCTATGCCATCACTACCTGCATCCCCATGGCTGCAGGCGCACTAAATCCCATTTCTTTCTTGTCAAACAGTCACAAAATTCTCTTAGAAAAGTAAGGTACTGCATGCACATACCACATTGGTTTGCATTGGATGGAAGCTCTGTGCCATTTTGCCTGTGATTTTTTATTACAGAAAAGCTGACAGGTCACATACAGTGGCTCCCCAGTGCCATCTCCTCCTCACTGATGAGAGGGCAAACACAGGCAAAACCTGCCCATCCAGGGCTGGTGTCGGTGGGAGCTCTGGTTTAGCTCCAATAAAGAAAGCTTACCAAGGCAAATAATAACCAGTCATTTTTCTCTGCATTAAAATTTTAAACAGGTACAGCTTCATTTGGGCAACACAGCACTGAGGTCTACTCCTTCATAGCCCCAATGCTGTGTTAAAAGCTCCAGGCTGAGCACAGAACAGCATACAGACCCTTGGGCTCTGCTTGCTCAGCAGTGTGGCACAGCAGCACAGCCCTGGCTCCATCCACGCACAGCGATCCCATCGCTGGGGTACACAGTGCTGTCGCCAAGGAAAAGTGCTGCATAACATGAGTGTTCCTTAGAAATGGCATGATTGCAGTGCTGAAATGGTTTTCCCCTAGACTCTATGTATATTTTTTGTTTTCAAATTTGTTTCCGCTATGCCCTGATTTATCAAAGCACTAAAACACATGCTCGACTTTAAATGCCTCACTGCAGCTAAAACTAATTGCATACTTAGTCTTTGATGGCTCAAGGTCATAAAGAAATCACTAGCTTTTCAAAACAAATACTTCAATATGTTAATTGCTAGCAAACCAAATACCACTGCCTCTTCAGCCATGGGTGTAGGTTTGCATGCCTGACTAGAGGGTGAGCATGTTCCTGCCTGAGATTTTCCAGCACAAATGTGAGCAGCCAGCAGATACTCAGGGCTCTGAAATTCCAGCAGCAGGCTCAGGCTGCATGCCCACTTATGCCCCCAGTCAAACCATGGGTGCACCTTGCTGTTACCTGAGAATGGCTGACCAAAGGCACACAGCAGGACAGCTGTGCAGGACACAAACACAGCAAAAGCACTGCTTCCTATGGGTTGCATCTGATGTGCAACAGAGGACTGGGCAAAGTGTGCCTATGCATCTGGTGTAGTGATGCTCAACTTGTTGGGGTTACCTGAATGCATCTTTGAAGACTTCAGCATCCCATAATAACCATGTCCTTCTGCCTGGTTGTGGCGGTCGCCCTCTCCCACCACATGGTACACATTGTGTACATGTATATATAGACGCATACACGTATATAAAATTGAAAGCAGTGCTGCACAAATAGTGTTCCCATGGACAGCAGTGCACGTGATATTCACCCTGACAGCCTAGGGATATTCCTTTCCCCTTATAGTGGCTGCTCTCCCCTCCAGAATTCTTAGTAGAACAATAATATTTTAACAGTTGCAGTTTTAAAAATCTTGATTATGACCAACCATTTCTCCCAGGCAATGGTATATTTAGCAGAAGGGACAAATAAAACTTCCCAGGAATGAGGTTATTTAGGGCATAAAATTCAAGGAAATAGGTATTTAGGTCATTGTGGGCATGGTTTTTATTTTCCCTAATTTTCAGATTACTTTCGATTAGGTCTGTTCAGAGTGGAAACTTCTTGATGTGAAATAGATACTATCTAAATCATTAGAGCTCACTCATTGCCATGTGCCACCTTTTAGAGAAATTAAACCTGACCCCGGGGTTACCTAGCTGAGCATTCACCGACCCAGGGCACTTCCGCTGAATATGAATAAGCTTGTAGTACAAATACAGTCGGGAGCGGCATCGCTCCTGGCACAGATAATGCCTTTGTTGGCTGGAGCTGGGGCTCGCAGGCTGTTAGACTATGGAGGCCATTGATTCAGAGTACTCTCTGCTGGGATCAGTTCAGATTTTTTTTCCCTTCTTTTTTTCCCCCTGACATCTGGAGTCTATCCCTTCGTCAGCCTCGCAACCCCCACTCAAAAACAAGAGAAGGGAGACAGACTCACAGTCGGAGAAAGTGAGTCCTGAAGCGATCTTTGACAAAGCTTACAATGAAAATTCCTAAATTTTTAAGCCAAGAGTCTTCTGGGTGATAACAGTTTCACCAAGAATTTGCCAACTGAGCTGCCCCAAAACAACAACTCTACTTCTGCGGACTGGCTTCTTCTCACTTTCAGCCTTTAGGTATTTCCTCCTGCTGCTGCAGCGCACGGCACCTGTGCACCACATTTGCAGCCATTTGATCACAACAGATTCATGGGCAGCTAACTTTGGTATGCACAGGAGTGGCTGACCTACCTGGAAATAGCTGGGAGGCCAAAACTGCCCATAGGATTTGTCCCCATGCTGCCTTGCTTCGGTAGAACAAACGTGGAAGCTGCCTCTACCTATATTAAACAGAAAGGCAGATGCTCGTAAACAATTAAGTGGGGTCTTGTTTAGAGAACAAATCTTTTTAATATGCTGCCAAACTATGCTAAACAATAACTGTCAGAAATTGTTAAATAGCAGAAAGCCAATATCGCTTGGTACAAAACTGATTTTGCTAACATTTGCTCACAAACCGCATCACACATTCTGTCCTGTTTCCCCCCTGTACTCTTAACAATCCAAGACAGCTCCAAGTGATGTTTCTTTTAGTTTTCATAATGTGTTAAGTAGGGAAGAAAAGCCATATGGCATTCCTTTGCCTGGCAGGGCAGGCAGCTCCTCATTAGGCTGCTGACCTGAAACGTAATCTCCACCATGACCTGCAGAGAAATGCCTGGGACCCACCTGCAAATAAAAGCCCTTTTAGAGAAATAATGCCAGACTCCTCATTGACAGTGGAGTTTGATTCACCTCTAGGAAACCTGATCGACTTTGTATTTCTTTGTTGTGGTGTTCGAAGGTGGAGATGACTAAAGAGTTGATCCTCGTTTGTTTCTCCATTTGCCTATCATTTGCTGCATGTAATATGCCAAATTATATACAAGTGGTGAGTTTTCCCTTCTATCTGTAGGCCTGGTTTATGGTCCAACTGTTATATGGTCTGCATGTCCTATCTGCATGTCCTGTCTGTGTGCCTGTCTGCAGTCAGCCACACCGACAGTACCATGGGCATGCAAGTCTTACTGAGCCCCTCCTCATAAACAAGCACGTGCTTCCAACCACGCCCCTGCTCATCTGCAGCCACTCAAGGAACTAAATCACACCACCTTGCTTCTCACTGCTGTAATCCAGGAGGACAACGTAACGCTCCACATCGTACCACTCCTGAACTCCTTTACACCTCCTACCTTTCATAAGAGGCATGCTATTTGCCTACAGCACCCTTCCTGCAGAGAGCAGCCGTCGTTTGGAGAGCCCTTGTAGATAAATTGAAGTTCTGCAAGCCACTGCCAAGCAGTGTTTCCCAAGTGCCTGTAACCACCAGTACTGCAGTATCCGCAGCAGGAAGAACTGCCTGTTACGAAACTGTGCTCCAAACCATTCCTGGCCTGTCTGATTAGGGACATTTTGTTTTCTAAACTGCAAAATTAAACATGCTAATGAACAGTTGAATGTTTTACCACAAATTAGTTACAGTGGGAGGCTTTCTTCTCCAGCTGTTAGGAAATGCATATGTCTACCGCATACAACCAAAGAAATGAAAGATGTATTATTGCAGAGCTGAAGTAAAAGATTTTGTATTAAACATGACTTCATGATCTTAAGTTGTCCACAAACAAATAAACATTATACAATTTTATATGAAAATAATCGTGCCATTAATCCTATCAAGTTGCTCCTCTCTGATTCTCCCTTTGCTCTGGCTCTTACCCAGCATTGCACGCATTCAGCAACTGGGTTGTTGCCTCCACTGAAACCATCTGCTTGGTCAGAGCAGTGGCATTTCCAGTAAGAAGGCAAGATGACAGATACTTTTGAGAGCCAGAGCTATGGAAATTGCTGGTCTTTTTCTCTTCTAAAGTAAGGGAAAAATGATCACTGGGCCTATTATAATGAAGACAAAATAATCACAACCCCAGATGGAAAGTTCATCATATAATCCCACTGAAATGTCTTTTTTTCCAGATGGGGTGCCTGCTAACTCCTGGGCAATAGCATAGCAATTTGGAGATTCTGCATGTCCTGATATATGAATGCACAAAATTTGAAAATAGGAACTAATTCAGGTTTATCTGGAAATTGAAATAGTTCCATTACACAGTGGGAATGGACTGCTGTCCCAGTTTTCTTCTCTTTTGGATTAACTAACCTTAATTATATGTAACCTTAGGTACATGGTGGAGCACGAGGGGGGTTCTGATAGCAGCAAAAGCAGTTTAGGAGTGTACAACTGATCTGTAGCTGATTGCCAACCAGTGCCTGGTCCAGGAGCTGCCCACAGCTCCCAGCTGCTGAGTGTGAAAGCACAAGGTGCCCCTGCATGACGCTTCTGTAAACTGAGAGAGAAATAAAAGCACTTGTGTGCTGGTTCTGATGAGACTGGTTCCCTAAAAGGGTGGGGAGAACCAGCACAAAAAGCAGACCTTCCCCAAACTACAGCATCAGCACTTCGGTATCAGCTTTCCCTGACACCAGAGCATTGCAGAGCATCAGGAGCACATGGAAAGCTGTTGAGAGGAGGGTAAAATATTACTGATGTGCCAACAGAAAGCATGTGTTCAAGACTCATTAAAATTAACTGTCAGTGTGAGCTGAAGTCCACTGTGTGACCTCGATTATTCAAAACACCACAAATTAGATCTGCCATTCTGCGTATTGGGAATTTCTCCCGTGTATCTCCGATCACAGCAACATGGATTCTTTATACCTGCTATGGAATTGCACACTTCCACCTCCTCAGATTTAAGAGTTGTTATTATAATGTCAAAATAACCAATTAAAAAAAAAATGAATGTCATCCATTTATGTCAGAAAGGAATCAAGAAAGGGCTGTGTCTATTCTTCATACATCTCAGGTTTGATAACATAAATTAAAGTGGGAGAAGTCTGTGAATAAACAGCCTTCAGACCAGAGGCCAGCAGGATTCACCCGCACACCACAGGTGCATCTATGAGCACACACCTGTGTTTTACCTCTGGGGAACAGTTAGCAGGGAGCCGAGCACCTGCTGCAATCACCTCTTCATGCAGAAGAAAGGAAAAAAGGCCACTGAGATTCGGTAAAAAATGGGAGCAGTTCTTGCCCTGCCTGCAGATCCCAATCCGACCACATGTTGTGTCTGTAAAAAGGAGCACATCTCCTTGTTATGAGGCAGGGCAGTCTTGCTGCAAGGCTCGTTTTCTTCTAAGCCAAGTGCTGTTGGGCACAGAGGCACCTGCAGACACGGGATGCCCATCTGGGGCATGCCCCCCGCATCCTGGGGCTACAGCAGGCTGGTGGCACCCAGACGCCTTCTTTTAGCCTCACCTCTTTTATTTTAAGTGTCATTACACATTGCTGAAAAATACTTATAGTTAATTAGCACTGCTTAATCCTGTCCACTTCCATCTGTGCCTCACTGTAGCCTGACACCTCTCCTGTCCTGGGGCCATGGACATTCAGTGCAGCCCTTGCTGCTGGAGGCCTCTAGGGAGCAGCTGTCCCCAATCGTCCTGTCCACGGCCCTTTCATTCGCAGATCACATCTTGTACCAACAGATCTCGTGTGGGAAAAATCAAAGCTGTCAGGGACTCCTCCCAGAACGCGCATTTTCTGCAAGGTGCCCCCCCATAGGGCTCAGTGCTTGACCTCCGTGCTCACTGGGTGATGAACTGGGGCCGGATTCAGGCAGCCAGCACCACACCACGGCCCCGAGAGCAGCAGTGTCACTGCCCTGTGGCTGCTGCCCGGCCCTGGGACTTCCTGGCTCATGGTGCTGCAGCCTATGGGTTGAGAGAAGGAAAAAGCCCCAGTGGGATAAAAGGTGCTTCATCATGGCCTTCCTGCCCCACTCAGGGGTAAAAATACAAGGATGAAATTTCAGAAGCCACAGACAACAATGGCAGTTTAATTCCTGAATTCTAAGATTTGATAAACTATCGTGGGTGAAGAGCTCATTGCAATGTGCCCACTGACTTTCAAGGCACAACAGCCTGCAGAAGTGGCTAAAGGTTCAGGGCAGGCAGCACGAGAGCATCACTTTAAACCACTATTAATGCTTTTAATAGTTAAACATCCACCTTTGTATAAAATGCTCTTTTTCATCACAGAAACACCATTGATGAGGATCTCAACAGCACTACTAGATAAACTTGTCAAACCCGAGTACTATTTTATGAGTGATTTAAGCACCTTTTCCAGCTGTTAAACAAAGGCCTCTCTTACAGCTTGGCAAGTGCAATGCTACTTAGTGCCTAGGTGATGTAAAAACCCACCTTGTTATTTTACGAGCAGAATGAGATGACGCTATCATGCTTTCCTCCCCACTCTGGCAGTTTTCCTCTGCTGACTTGCTGGCAGGCACTTTGCCCTGATGTTATCGGCAGCGTTCAGCGTGTCGGGGCAGCTCTGATTGCCTGTCGTGCTGCATCCCCTTTCTGCACTGCAAGAAATAATTCCCATTTTGCACGCCGTGAGCTAGGAGACGTTGTCAGACCTGCAGCAACAACCCAACCAGATATTTTGACAGGGAAATGTATACTTTCCTTCCATTATTTTGTCTAATACTTCTCATGTTTTGTCTGTTGTTTGCAGGTCAGTTAATCAGGAGCGTGGGCAGTATGGCAGGACACAGCAAGTGGGTGCAGGAAAAATGGGGGTGAAATCTTGGCTCCCACAACCAAGAGGTGAAACTCACCCGGATTTCACTGGAGCTCAGCTGTCGCATTGGCTGTTCTGGGCCAGGCAGAAGGTGACATCCCCCACCAGTTCTCCATTCCTGGTGGGGCAGGGCACTTCTACCTGCAAGCCTACAGCTCATGGAGGCGTTACCAGTGTGAGCCAGGAACTTGTTAATCCTCTGCAGGTTTTAATAATCGCTGGACGTTAGTGAGTACACTACGTTATAAAAGCCTTATTAAACCTAAATTAAATGCAGATTGAGAACTGAAATGTGCCATAGAAATTTATGGGGGGATCTCAGCAGAGAATAAGGTTTTCAGACTTTGCTGTGAGAGCTACAGAATATCAGTTTCTGAATCAGTATAAATTACTGCGTGCCAGCCGCCAGTTACTAAAAAACATGTCTGCAGAGTTATGTCTTATATCCCCGTGGATCGCCAAAACTTAATTCGACAACAGGAATTTCCAGGTCTGTAAAGAGCAAATGAATGATTTCCATGTCTGCATAGAATGATGCCAGCTGAAGCAGCCAGGTGCAGCTTCCACCTTCTCCACACTCACCAAGATCAGGATTTGCAGAAATGGATGGAGAAGCTCTTGAATTCTGACCTAAGTGAGAAGCTGTGCACTTCTCAAATGCTGCGAATACGGGGGCTGATGATGCTCATTTGGATCATCAGTGTTTGTCTCCAGCATGTCAGGACAGCTCTTGTCCTACATGGGTCATGGTCCTGCCCTGCACAGCTGCCAGGGGCATCCTGGGGGGTCTCCAGAGAGGAGCTGCTCTGTGTGGACTGTGCTTTCTGCCGAACCAATTAGTGCTGATGACTTCCTATCACTTACAAGACTGATACGTCTATGATTTCTCTCTCCGGCCCTGCACTTGATTAAAGGACACTCCACATCCAGAGCAATGTTGTTATACAGAATGCCTGTGTTATCAAATAATAAACTAACTGTCACAATATTGGCTCAAGGCTTAGGAGTTTTCTTGCATAGGAAGATTAAGACCATTACAGTTCAAATAAGTACCATTTTTGACTAATTGTTTGCAGATACAGCAGAGAAGCAATCACTTGCTTTGGGAAAGTAGTGCAATTTTTGATGCAGGTATCTCACTGAAACATAGCTAAAAATAAATGTTCAGAATTCAAACCTGCTTGAATTTGTACTTTTGCATTCATGTGAATGGAAATTGTGCTTACAGAGCAGAAGAGCTGTCCCAGCATGCTGGTCTCCCCTTTCAATCTGAAAATAAAAAAGCAGTTACTGAGCTTGATTTGGTCACCTGGACTTAGGTTACCCTCAAATCACAAGAGCATCTGTGCAGACCCAGCCCAGCGGGCAGCACTAGGTCTTCCCGCTCCTGCACCATGCCCACACACATTCATACTGCAGAACCCCTATAGGTACCCAATGCTTTTTCTAACCACTGATACACAGCCTTTGCTGTACAGGAAAGACACCAAGCCTACCACACCTACACCATTTACCTCACGGGCTCCTGCACTGCCTGTCCATCAGGAGCAGCTTCTCAGCACTGCTCATCAAACAAAGGGAAATGAACATGGTCCTCGTGTCCCATCTAGGGCTGGTAAGGATGTGGGTTAGGCAGAAGACCTCTGAACACAAAGGTCATTGCTGCTTCCCACCCTACCAGATGCCTTGGGCCAGAACTCTTCAGAGCAGCATGTTGTGGTGCTGCCCTGTTCCCAGCATGTCAAGCAGAAGGCACGCAGTCAGCCAGAGCATGGTTCACGCCTCCTGCTGAGTCAGGGGCCCAATATGTGACCTTCTGTCTCTTGGTCTTCTTCTGTCAAAACCAAAGCTGGGTTAGAAACTAGGAACACGCTGGGAACCAGATGCTCTACTGGAGTCAAACCTTTCTGGGTAAATACACTGCAAAGAGCACAAATCATATAATTTCAAACTTTGGGAATCTGTGTATATTTAAATATACACAAAATTTGGCTCTTTCTCGACAATAGATTCATACTCCAGAAGAAAAGAAATCCAGCAGACTGAAATTAATAATGCATTAGAACAAACACGAGTGCATTGTTTCCCATTTAAGGAACTGAATGGATATAAATAAACTCTTATTCATATTCTGTGATTTAAATAACAGAGTCACTCTTACCCAGAGTAACAATTGCACCTTTCAGAAATATAACAGATAAAAATTACTTTTCAGAAGAGGAATGAGTCTTAAACTCATTGATTTCCTGCAAGAAGAGAGCTGGAATGTGACAGTCCGGAGCTCTGCCCTGAACGTCCTCAGGACTGTAGGGAGTGCTGAACTGGATGAGAGGAATGCACGCTAAGGCCGTTTCAACTTCTGATGCTCTGCCTACAGGTCCTGTTTCCCCCATGCAGTCAAACCCCCCTGCCTACACTTATGCTGATGTTACAGCTCACTAATGCACAACTCTCCTCCTGCCAAGCAGCACGCAGGGCAAGGATATGTGGACGCAACCATTTGTCCAAGACAACCTCATCTCAGCACTGTAACACAGAGGGCAAAAGCAGGAGTGCTTTCTGTGCCTGTTGGGTTCCAGCCTGAAAGCAGAGCAGCTCGTGACACGCAAGTCCATTGGACAACAGTTGAAGTAATGAACAGTTACACACCTTAAACGATGCCTCAGCAGAACACCAGAGAGAACTCTGGTAATGCAAGAAAAGAATTCTGTTTTATAGCCAGCTGTACAGTTCCAAAAGCATACACAGTGCTTCACATTCAAATGCAATAAGACCTGTTTTTTCTGACAATTTCACGGTGGGAAAGTGTGGTTGCAAGGTAGCTTACCAGCCACTCATTTTTATTCTATTTACGAAGCCAAGATTACTTTACTACAAAACTCACTGCAGCACATACAGCATTTGGGGTGAAGAAAAAAGGACATCATAAAATAGTTGTCTTTGCTTATACAATCAGTTTGTGAAAACAGCCGTCTCATTTTAAACAAACAGAATTTTACTAGCGCGCAGTCCAGCAAATTGCGGTTATTTCTCACATAACTTTGTTCCATGTCAAGCACTGATTTCCTTTTTATGTAAATGAAAGCCTATAAAACGATGCAATTACCCTCCCCACACACATTAGTTTAAATGCCGAGGCGCTACACAAGTCATTTATCTTTGGTGCTTTCTGTTAGGCTGCAAGTCAGCTCTGAGGTTTAAATTTTGTTTAAAAGTTCTTGGCTAATTGATCGCTTTAGAGATGCTTTAAACACAGGTAAAACACCGACAAAGACTTTTAAAGTAAGCTTTCTTAATGGATGAATTGCAACTATCCATCATTCTGCTTGCTACTTCCCTACCGCCATCCCATTAAACCTAATAAGTTCTATTAAAGCTGTTAACATGTGGCATCTGTTAATGGAAAGTGTATAATGCATAAGGTACGAAGGGGACCCGAGGGCTCCAAGAAGTAAAGTTTGGAACAGAAAGACAAATCCCAACCATTCACGAAGTGAACGGAGCCACGGGTCAGTGTTCCAGCCCTTTCTTGGAGCCCGTTCCCATTTAAAGGCCTGTGCAGGGTGACTGGGCTGGGCTCACCAGCACAGGGCACATGTTGTATTTCAACTGATGCAATGGATGAAATGTAGAAGTTGGAGGAAAAAAAAAACAAAACAAAAAACAAAGATTTATTTTTGGCTTGAGAAAATAGTGTGACACGTGACAAGCCTGGATCTCTTTTGGAGAGGCTGTGCTCTATATGACTGAGATTAAATCTGATCGTTCCTGAAGGAACACAGAAATCCCCAAACCTGGATGGCAAGGGCTGTAATGTCTGCTGTTAGCTGATTACTGACATCTTGAAAGCATTGCTGCAGCAGGCCTTCCTGCAAACAGCTGTCATGTGGATGCTCTCGGATGGAGAGCATGCACTGCAGCGAGCGGGTGCCGGGAAGCCTCGAGGACCTGTGTGCGATCAAAAGCTTTGAACTGCTCGGAGCTTTGGGGCTGCTCTGCTTGTTACTAGGGGGACTATCACAACGTATTACAATGACCAAAGCCAGCCCATGTAGTAACAGCTGTGAGCGTAATCCAAAAATTAGCTCATTAATTCACAGGAAAGTATTTTCTACCCGGCTTTCATTACAAAAAATGTGTCTGCTTGTTAGTGAAACCTAGAGCTTTTACTGGAACCTTTAAAACATTAGCAATGCACATGTGCCTTTCTGTGCCTTAGTGGGAGATTTATTAAGTTTATGCTCTAATCTCTGTTTACAAGCAGAAATATGATGAACATAAATAATCTCAAATAAGAAGTCAAGCTACAAATCCATTTCGCTCTTTTTCAACGTCATTACGTTATTTCAAACCTGCAATTAA
The DNA here is from genome assembly GCA_013399175.1 of Odontophorus gujanensis. Classification (NCBI taxonomy): domain Eukaryota; kingdom Metazoa; phylum Chordata; class Aves; order Galliformes; family Odontophoridae; genus Odontophorus; species Odontophorus gujanensis. Next base: position 497,560 of record VXAB01008900.1, on the reverse strand, counting down.
TTCTTTTCTTTGTTGCCCTGTTTGTTTTTAAAATCTATTTCACTCCACTTGACCTTTGCATTTCTTAGAAAAAAATGTTCAAAGTTGGAAAAATCTCTAGATGTTATCTGACAGTGCTTACTTCCCATACAGACCGTGCGAGGTGTGGGCTGTAGCTTCGGGGTCCCGGGGGGATGGTGTGTGGTAGAAGGCACCATGGGGCACAGCCCCACGCGGTGCTGGTTTTGTACCCTCCCACTCTGCACTGCAGAGGTTGGGTCCCAGCTGCCAACAGGAGCTGACTTTTAAATAAATACTCCTTATTTATTTCCAATTACTTAGTGCTCTTCAAACTCTGAACACTTATTTGCATAAACATAGAAAAAGATAAAATTTGCAGTGACAAGCTATTAAACAAAACAAAAAAAAAACCTCAAAAGTTAGGAATCTCTTGTTTAATTATACACGAGTATTTTCTGTACTTAATAACTGTTAATACAAGTTAAAAGTAAACAGTGTCTGGTTGGCAAAGGCTGGGGAGAAATGCTTTCAGATGATGCATTACCAGCTCCTGCAGAAAACTTGTTGCTGAAATGCAATGTTTCATATCACAGAAACAGTGCCAGTGAGCAGTAGGCACAAAAACAGCAGATGCAAGAGCCCCAACCCAATGCACATACTGCATCCAGCCTGCCCTGGGCATCCAGCAGCCCTGCACACAGCTCTGAGGGACTGCTTCTGGGCTGCAACTGGGCACGGCCACTGCTGCAGCAGCCTTGGGTATCTCTCAGCACAGAAAACCTTCAATCCTACAACTAGCTGTAAGGGATTTTCATTGATCAATAAGCTTGGACACACATCAAGCACAGCCTGCACGGGCCCACCTGCTCATTAGGCAGGACAAGCTTGAATTAACACCACAGCCTGATGAGAAACCCAAATGCTCAGGGTCTCCTGCAGAAAGAGCAGAACTGCCCTGTGACACTAAACTCAACTATGAAAACGTATAGTGAGCAATGGCAGAGCCCAAACTGGTAAGGCCAAGGAAGGCAGTGAGGTACTGGAATGCCATCAAGGAGATCTCACTCTACACCAGTTCAAGCCCTGACAGCAGTTAAACTGAACTGAGCAAAACATCCCAGCTGCCAAAGCATTTCAGAGAGCTTTACATTCTTCTTTACAAAAGGGACGGCTATGTCAAACAGGTGAGCTGGTTGCTGCAGTAGGATGAGTGGGGACACTCACCCCTCTCTACAAGTATGCTGTGAAACATGCCAGACAGGTGCAGAGGATCCCACCTGGCACTGCTGATTTTTGTTTTTTAGTGACCCACAGAGAAGTGGCTGCTACAAAGCACTGAGGTCTAACTGCATTCTGCTCCTGCAGAGGACCAATGTGAGCGTGTACACAGTGCTCTGGAAGTGCTTGGAAGCATTCCCCTCTTGGCTGCTCTTATACACTCCACCCACCCTACTGTACCCTAATGGTGGCCATGGCCCAGGAAAGCACCACAGTGCAGGCCTATCCAGGTACCCCACTCATCCCACCTCCCAACCACATGGACACTGCTGGAGTAGGCACGGCAGAGACACAAGTATGGAACCGGGTCCAGAGCCCCGAGCAGGAAACAAATGTCACTACAGCGCATTGAGCAAGAAAAGAAGTGCTGCTCACTGACTGCATTACAGCAATCTGATGTAAGTAAACTGATGTAAGCTCAGTAAGACCTGTGCTCTACAGATCTGGTGCTATGACAAACAGGCAACTTCAGAACATTCTGCAAGATTCACTTTTATCTTAGAAATTGTCTGTTTTTGGTAAGAGAATACATGGTTTAAAATTGTTGCCTCTCAAAGAGACCCCTTCTGTCAGCTAAAGATTTGCTGAAAAGTTCTTGCAGAAGTAGTGGCCATCTATATTGGAGCCAGAGCAGGGCACCAGCAGTTCTTTAGTACCACTGTATGCTGTCTAGATACACTATCTCAGTGTGCTGACTATTTCTGTGCTAGAGGGAGTAAAAAGTTCAGCCTTGGCAACAAAAACAACAACAAAGAATTCAAGTTAAAAATGTAAAAAAAGCAAGCTGGCAACATTTACATTTAGCAGACTGTAGCATTTTGGTTTTCAAATGCCCGAGTCTGAGGTAATTAAAACTTTGGTGGCCTTTTAGTTTTTAAACTTGCAAATAAAGGATAACAAAACGGAGAGAGTGAGGTCTTTCTGCAGCACATGTGGCATGAGAAGCCCGTGCTGTCACAGCTTGACAGGTGTGTGCTTGTGTGCTGCTAGGGCTGCTGTTGCGCCGAGTTACTCATGAAACCTGAGAGTGTTTGTAAACAGTCTGTACTTTCTCAAAAGTGCCCTGGAGATTTGTTACAGGAAGTCAAATTGCTCAAATCTACCTAATTTGGCACGATACGTTGAAAGCATGCTTGAGTGATCATAATTGCACTGGGACTGACTTCATTTAGCAATCTCTAAGCATACCTTTCCAATAACAACTGCAGGCGATATAAATTCAATCTCTTGTTTGTCTCTGAAAGTGATTAGCCCCAAAAATTTGGAATTTAAACACTCATAATTGCAAAGTGTTATTTATATTCAAGTTTGATTTATTAAATAAACCCTCCCCCACCCCTTTTTTTTTTTTTTTTTTTTTCTCTCCCAAGGAATGACTGGAGTTGTTTTGGAAAGGGAAAAGGACAGCAAACTGAAAGGAAAGGAGAAGCATAGCTCTCATTGGAGGCAGTGCTGCTTTAACAAGGACGCTTTTCCACACCTCAGCATATAACATTACAACAAGAGTAAGAGTTTGTTTCAGACGTGGCCTCTTCACTATGAAATACCTACAGCTCACTGGGGTGAATACAGCTTTACGTAAAATCTAAGTAGAAATGCTTGCAAATCACACCAAATCAACGGTGCTGTAAAACTGAAAAGACAGAAAATGCCATTTTCATTGACAGCATGTCAACCTCTGTAATTGAATACAATGAATAAGGCTGGATGAAAGATATTTTTTGGTGTATCCATTCAACTTTTAAAGAGCCATGAATCAAATACACACTTGCATCCTTCTTATACTGACATTCTCCAGAAACGGTTGGGGTAAAGCCCATGGTGGGCAAGAACCCTCCTTCCTAAATAAAGGAAAATACCCACAAGGCAGGATGCTAACTTAAACAAGCCACATAAAATTAGTGCATGTCTTCCATATAAACCCCAAATATCTGAATTCCAATTAAAGAAAAATAGAGTGAATACTTTCTAAATCATGCTGACAAATTAGGCGAAAGAAATTAAATGGAGAGGGATTTCAAACAGCAACTATGTTGGAAAGAACAATTCCAAAAATGCAGTGAAACACACAAAATCCATTAGAAAATAATGTCTGCTGAGCATGTCCTGCTTAGCCCTAATCACAAGCAGACCCATGTAGAGTTTCCTTGCTGTACTTAAAAAGAAGAAATGAGAGACCAAGTGAGGCAGTAAAATCCTCCCCAAGGGTTAACCCTGTGCCCCAGCCTTACACTGTCAGGAAGGACTGCATTCTCCTCACAAAATCCAGCCTTGAAGAAGTCTCTATTCCACACCAACTCTTTTGTATCTTCTCCAATGAGCAAGTTATATCTTCCAGCTGTAGGGTCCTGTGAGGTGCCAGCAGGTGCGTGGGGGGAGTGGGTCACTCCCTGGTGCTGGAAGGGAGGGGAAATTCCTCAGACAGTCCCAGTTTTACCTAGGATTTAGTTTCTAAAGTAGCATATCAACCAAAGTGTCCCTAAAATAAAGCCAATCCTCAGGATGAGTCTGATTCATAAAAGGTCTTTCTCAAACTAGGTGGGACCTTCACTTACCTAAGCAAATAATTTAGTGCTATAATTTAGCCCATTTCCCCTTCAGTGATACTAACCCTTAGCCATTTATTTTTAAACCAAACACATTATTTATTTAATGGGACGGAAGAGAACAGAAAGAACGACACAACCTGAACATCCATCATTGTTGTTTGTGCTCCTTGAAGGACATTGTTGAATTATTGCTATAAACATCCCACATTTGGCTAAATGTTGTTGATATAAACAAGAATTTTTCCTCATTAAGGTAATTTGGTTCAGTCTGAGAAGATGATTTATCAAGAGAATTAATTAAAGGCAGATATGATTTGTAGCTCTTTGTACTTGTAGATGTTTCAGAATAAACATTCCCATTAAAATTAAATTACAGCTAATCTGATCCTACTAACAATAGCTCTAAGTGCACTCCACATATGCAGACACAATTGTGCATTGCCATTTGGAGCAGTGCAGCACAGAGACCCAAGCTCAAAGTAGTCAGGGCATACAGGTGCAAGACGGGCAGGTCACACACTCACATCAGATGCCAGTCAAACTAGGTGCGCTTGAATCAAGCAAGATTCATCTGTAGCACCTTGGTTCGAGAACCAATTGATCTATACCACATTTCTTAGCTTTCCTGCTTTCAAAAGGCTATGGAAATAACCTTCTGGGGCAGCACCTGGAGACTCAACAAGCTTGCCACAGGAAATGGGTGCTGGCATACCCACACTCAACTTTAAAAGGCTTCACAATCTTTTTTTCATACAATCTCACTAGGATAAAGGTAACAAGGACAATAGTGCTACTAATGTGCCTCACCTCCTCCCCTTACAGCTGACTCTCAATACACAACCACAAAACAAAGCCAAGCCACAGGCTAGTTCCAGGTTTTCCAGGCTACCCTGACATGAGCAGCTTTGGATGGCACACAGCATGGGCAGCAGCAGTATTTATACCACCAGCTCGGTGCTCTGAGAGGTGTGCTGGGTAGCACCCTGTTACCATCCTCTCCGTATTTGCCACGCTCACTCATGAACACTAGCAAATAAGCACAGTCCATACCCCTGCTCCAAACACACCCATATTTGCTCCCCAGTTGTTGCAAACAAAGTGGGCACAGACCTTGCTTGGATTTAGCACACACTGGTTCCCAGGCTCAAATCCCAGCGTAGTCAAAAGGGAGCACATCACAGCGATTTCCTTACCTGTCAGCAATATGGAATATTGTTTGACAGGGAAAGAAAAGATTTTTAACATTGACAGAAAAAGAAATCGGGCATGAAAAGGCATAGGGAAGAGCAGCAATCCAGCTTAGGTCAAGGAGCAAACATGCCTCATGTCATACCTCATGACTCTCAGAGATTAAAGTACTTGCTGCGGACAATGCAGAAGGAATTGCCTGATTTTGTCCACTGTTAAAGGAAACAGACATTTCGTGATTTAGGAGAAGCCACCTTTTTGCTCCCAATCTCAGTGATCAATCCTACAAGAAGCTGAGCACCTTCAAGTCACCATTAATTGAGTCTCCTAATTACAGTGTTCAAGAACTCACAACCCAAGTGCATCACAGAGCCAGATGTAGCACATATTTACAAAGAGGGCCTTCGGGAAGTCTAGATTAGTGTCAGGATGACTTGAAAGGAAAGATAAGGAAGCTTAAGGGGACTCTTCCTCTCCTGAAGTAGACAAATGAATCAGCAGTGAAGGCTCCATCTCTGGTCAATTGAAGGGATAATGTGATGATGAAGTAGGTCTTAAATCATTTTGATATATTTAAGTGTCACTGTAAAGAAGATCTAGAGATGTAGAGAGAAAACAAAGAATCAGTCAAAATAATCAGGCAAATTTGAGGATATAATTGTTTGGTTGGACATACAGCTTTTCAGCACAAAAGTTTAACGGCTTGTAAAGGGCATTTTTTATATTGTTTGTTTAAGTGACATATCTTTTTTAGTTATGTTATTTATCTAATTTTATTTTTTCATTTATCTTATGGGAGAGTGTCATGAAAAGCAGTTCATTTTCCGCAGTTAGAACAGGGCAGGCAGATGGGGGACCTGAACTGATTACCCAGGGAAGTACAGAAAGTCATGGGCAAAGGAATGTCTTTTCATGGTCCCTGTCACAGGGCAGCCCTTTATATGGCATTTCAGCACCAGAACATGCTTCAGTTAGAGCAGGAACTGAGGTGGCACCCAAAGTCCCAGCTGAGCTACAGTGGGCCAGTCTCCATCTCTTCTGATTGAATTATTGAAATCGTTTTTCATATCCTCTGACATAAACCACAGAGATACACGACTCAGGAAAACATATGGGAAGAAAAATTCCTGTTAGCATGTACTTTTTCAGAAGTGAGCGCTCCTCAGATTACACACTCATGGTTGAGGTATTACCATATAGAAAAGCATTTCACTTGGAACTCATCAGCTAGGAACTCATTAACTTATTTTGCCGTCAAGCAAATATTTATTTCAGAGAAGGAAATTTGCATAAACATCAAGTCTGAGAGAGGAGAGGGAGAATGGGGGATTTATCTCATAGAACATGAGAAGATACAGAAGTCATGTTGCTCGTACACTTCTCATAATAGCTGGTTGTTGACAGCTGTGTTAAGTGGGCTGCACCCATTATGGGGATGGAATCTGTCATCAAAATGAATTAGAGGCTTATTTGGACATAGCTGTATTTTATACTCTATTGGCAGCTCACTGTCTGCTTGGCACCCTTATGAAATGTAGAATGGGAAAAGAAGGCACAAGTGCATAAGAAAGCAAAGGAAGCAGATTATTTTTCCATTTCATGATGGCATTCTGTAGGTTTTCACAGTCATTTAAGGAGACTTTATTCTTTCTTTCTTTTTACTAACTTCCACCACTAAAGAGCAGTCGTTATTTTACATCTTAGCTAAGGATTATTTGGAAAGCACAATTTACTATGAGATAATTCCACATCCTCAAACTTAGCTAATTAATGAGTAATAAATGATGTAACTGCGAGTGGAAACAAATGTGTTGTCTCCACATTAAGCCCTAATTAAAAGCAAAGGCACAACTCACAATTTACCGAGATCACCAATGCACGGCAATAACAAAATGCAAATGTGAACTGACCAATTCTGGAGGAAGAAGAGCTGACAAATAAGTCAGGTGTCCATCTGCTCCCAATCTCTCTGCTGCCGTAGCTGTGAGGAGGCTTACAATGAGGTCTGGAGAAATGCCCATACCCCACCTGGTTCCTTGGTGAAATGTCAAGGGATTTTCTACAGTGCCTGCAAGCATGCTGTTATTCCATGCCACCAGCAGAGGAGACACACGACAGTGCCTGCACATGCTGCTCACCCAGGGACCACCAAGAAGTCCTCGTACACAGTTTTCTGAAATCGAAAAACAGTTGTGAATGTCTTTTTAGTGGGAAGAAAGAGGGGAAGTATCCGTGATACGAATACGTATCTTTGTTCGCTTTGGTTGCAAAATGCAGAGCCTCATAGACTCCATCCATGTGGAAGTCCTCAGTGCCCAGCAATGGCAATGAGCAGCCTGCATGCTGCCCGCAGGCTTGGAGGAGAGGGGGGCAAACATTCACCTTCACAGCCCATTGGCAATTCGCTGCAGGACGGCAATTCCCCAAAAGCAATGCTTTTCCTTCCTGTGAAGGTGCAAAGCCGTCCATCATTTTCACAAGACCCACATACTTGTCCCACTACAACAAGCTTTGTTCTGAAAACACAAATTCCCTCTATGGGAAGTGGGGTAGTTCAGCTCGATCATTCTGACGTTGTGTGACAAGATTTAGAGGCAGAGCTGATGGAGTATCTCATGGGCTATTACAGCAATGGAACAACACTGCTCTCATATTTTTTCTTACTATATCAGTTCGTCATATAGTACAGTGTAGTTGTTTGTCAGTAAAACGTTCCTGGGCTCACTGACAACATCATACGGAAACAATACACAAGAGGACAGACTTTTTTTCTCTGTTAATCATAGTCCTACAGCCTTTGCCATAATTTTGTGTGAACAATGAAATGATTGCTCTTTCACAGAGCTCAGGACATATCAGGACAAATTCAGCACTCTGAATGCTGGAGCGTTGCAGACATCCACTGAAGCACTGCAGCAGCACTTTGCCATCTTCGGACCTGTCTGCAGTCCCTGAATGCAGCTACTTTTATGCAACACATTTTACACTTCCGGCTACAAAGCTCAAGCAGCCTAGGCCCAACAAATCACCTTGATCAAGAAAAACAACACAACATGAAAGAGTAATGCAACAACAATCTATTGATAAGTATAATAATTATCCTTTTGTCATGTTAATTGGCCCAGAATACAATCAAGAGCAATTTCTATACACAAGGCTTTGTGTATGTGGGCTCTTTCCCATGCAGTCCATCCATCCTTCAGAAGCAAGAGCTGCAAGAGATGAGGTGGGTAGCTCCAAGTGAGTCAACAAATTACAAAATCATCCTACAGTGCATTTGTGGAATAACAAACCTGACTCCTCGTCCTTCTAATTTAGGCCTACTAATCCTACAAGAAAACAAACCATTTTGCCTTTTACTGGTTCAGAAGTAGCATCATTTTTGATTTCATGATTTATATTTAGGTTAAACCAGTTCAACTGCAAATATGAGCATGATCTATGTAGATCAGGCTCAAACTACTTTTTCCCAAATCCAAGAGCCTGTAGAGGAAAAAGAGGGGGAGTGTTGGATTTCTAGGTCACCTCAGTGAAGACGAGCTTATTGAAATCACAGTGAAAAGCTCCTGTTGTGCAGTAGGTGATTTTCAAGTGTTAATATAGCAGCAGCCATCTTTGCCAAGCAGCACCCCAGCTCCCAAGGCTGCAGTAAATATTTAAGCATCCTGCCAAATTTCAGTGTAAACAATGAAGCATTTTCTGTTATCAGAGCACAAAAAGCACTTTAACAAGTGTAACTTGCCTGTTAACTTTAATTCAAGGCACTCCCAAAATCATTATCCGCTGGAAGGGAGGGCTCGTTTCAGCAGGCAGCAGGCAGCCCTGGCTGGGAGAGCTGGAGGCCTGACATTAATAAGGTGCTCCATACCCGGAAGACCATAAAGGGAAAACATTAATTAGGTGTTATAACAAGGGGATATGAAGTGACACAAAGTGTGTAAATGTCACAAGCTCTCTATGAGATCACTGTGTTAAAAGTCTTCCTCATTTTAGCCTCTCTGGGTAGAATATTTCCTTACAAGTAACAACAGTGGAAGGAATTTTGGTAACACGAGTGAAAATGATAATGTCAGCAGCATATATGGCAGGTTTTGTGGAGATAGCAGCACTGACCACAGTGCTGGGAAGAAACAGGGAGTGTATAGCCCAACAACAAAAAGCAAACACGCCTTACTATTAAAAGTTGTTTACACAGTGCCACAAATGCTATGGATACAACACAAACCAACTCCTGCCACAAACATTACCAGCCTCATGGTTACACATGTGCTGAATGCCATGCACTTGGCCAGTATATGGGATGGACCCCATGGGTTGATGCCTGCAGCACTAGGAGCTGCAAGTCCCATCCAGCACACCTTGAAACGATACATTATACATTACATATTATATATTATACCACTGCCCGGGTGGCAGCAGGAGGATAGCTGCCAGTTCACACACATTTCAGTCCCATGCAAGCTCTGCTGGAATATTCCTCTGTTTTACATGCAGCCTTATCTCCGCTGCAGACAGCAATATGAATTGCTTCACATAATGTTTTTTTGTTAATGAAAGGAGAGTTAAAGTGCTGTGCGGAGTGCCTCCCCCCCAGCTCTGACATTGTCATTGCTGCCTGTGATGAATTAGGGCTGTGCTTGAACCTAAAGACCAGCAAATTAACAGTTAATTAGGAGTTGATAAATAGCAGAGTCACACAGACCCTCTGATTTAGCTTGTTTTTAGCTGCTGCCCTTCTCCCATATCTTGAAACAGCAAGTGTTTATGTGCTTGTAACAAGTGCCTGAGAGGCCTGCTATGTCTGCAGTTCGTCATGGCCTGGGCCACTCTCCCGCACCCCCTCCTTCTCCAGTTCACTTACACAACTCTGCCTGACAGAGCGGCCTTATCAATATTTATACCCACGATAAAGAGATGTGACACTGCTTTAAGGGAGAAATTACAATGTGTGGTCGAAGGGAGAGGCGTATTTCCTACGTAGTCCCTCAGAAAAGCTTTGCCACGGAGGCACTCTTGGTGGTGGAGTTTCCTTTTACAGTGACTGTTATCTCATCTTAATCTATCCTACAAATTCTTGGCGCTGAAGAAAGACTTTACTAACCCAACAGGACTGGAATTCATCCATCCTCTCCACAAGGGCTGTTTGGCCAATTATTGTGGAAGTCACTGAAAGTGCCCAGACTTAGTGGGAGCAGTCCCTCTCCATGAACTTCACGTGGAACACAAGCACATTAATTAGGTCCTCATGTTTACCCCAAACAGGGTCACTAGATCTGTTCAAACATGTGCTATGGTTTTTCACGTTCACAAATTCTTTGGCACATAGGATTTTCTGAGCTGAGCTATATCTGCCAATCAAAACATCACTATTTTGCTGAGGAATAAAACTTATTTCTAATTTATCTCTGTTTCTTTGTACGTTTCAGTTAGAGAATGATAATCTCACGTACCATCTTTTGATAATACTGATGGATATAAGGGACTAGGTAACACTAGCAGTAAGAATAAAAATAATTATTTTTTTTTTAATCTACATAGGACTGGGGATGCTGGACAGTTGTGGAAAGACGTCATGTCCATGAAGTCCGTTAAGATGCCTGCATGCATGGTTTAGGTGTGTTAGTACATGTATACACCCAGAAACTATGCAGCTATGCAGTTAAAAAAAATTTAAGAGCTAATGCTGGAATTAATATTTGAACCACCTTGAAATATATCTGGTAGGAACAGACATGTTGCAGGACAGCACCAATACGTATTTTCAAAATTTGGAAGGGTAATAGTTTTTGTGGATTTTTTTCCCCTTTTTCTATCTAAATTGGAAGTTAAAATGTACATACTTATGTCTGGGAGAAATAAATGTCATTTCCTATATTTGACTGAAAATATTATCTATGTCCTTCAAAAAAAAAAAAAAAATTCATGGTGAAAAATCTCCCAGTCAAATGTGGCATTACCTGTAGTTACCACAAGACAGAAATGAGTGCTTCTGGGGAAAAGCAGTGTGTCTGCATGGAAGGAAAGCAGGGTGCACAGCCAGGTGAGAATGTATCATCTCTTCTTTTTCAGTATATCTGGTTTTCTCTACCTGGTCCTTTTCTAGCTTTTCAGGGTATGGAGTCCTCAGTAGTTTACATACCCCTCTCATTAGCAGTTCCAGAAATGACTAGATTTAAAGAATAGGCACAAAGTTTTACTCTTAATTTGAAGAGGTCATACATTCATGAGGCAAGATCTAAAAGAGCCTCTGTTAATAAATACACGAATCAACAAAATCCCTTAAGTGCCTTAAAGGTGATTAAACATACCCTCAGATTAAATTAAATTCACTGTGGCTTTTGCACATTTCTTTAAGTGACTTGAATAGGTTTGTTTTCTCTTGGAAAAAAAACAAAACCCATCACATTCATGTGAGAGCATTGCGTCTCTCAATAAAGACACATTCAATCAAATCCAGAAACTGAGATTTAAATAACATAACAGCTAGGCTTAAACCAACAAGCAGAAAAGGTTGCAGTGGTACCACCTTCCTCTCTAGTCCTGCTTTACACAGAGAAGGGCACCACTGTTAAACAGAAACAATTTACCAGCTTTCCCCTGGCAGTCTCTGTGGCTTTGCACCACTAACATTTGGTTCTTACTGCCATGTAATTGCCTACTGTATTAAATTTCCATTCTTGAAGATGCGAGAAAGGGTGAACAATTATTTTAGAAGTTGTTAAACAGTTATCGGTCCCTGAAGTAAATTGTCATTTGTAATTATGAATATTCATTCTAATTAATAGTAGCCAGTGGTAAACGCAATATTGACTAACCTGTTCTCATCACTAATCCAAACACATGAGACGTCTCAGATGGATTGGGTCATGCCAAATGAATGCCTTTATAGTTATAAGCTTTGTTTACCATCAATGCTAAGAAAAATAAGAATTAAGAACTGGAAATAAACTTCAGGTTACTGAAGGAGCCAATAGGAAATCCTTCTACAAGCTGGGAATGGACTTCGTACCAGGTCCTGTATGAACTGACCAAGGAATTCCCACATGGTTTTTGTCACATTCCTGTTCATCAGCTCCCTGCAATGCTTTTCCTGATATTTTCTTGTTCTGTGCTGATTCATGAATCGTGAATCCTCAATTTTTTCAGGTAAGTCTGAGCTTCTCAGCTCCTCGTACATCAGCTATAAGAAAGGTTTTGATCTGACTGTATAGATCTGTTTGTTCTATTTCTATCTCCTCATTCAAATATATAAATTTAAGCAGCAGTTTTTAATTTATTTGTTCTTAGGATACCAGGAGATTCCTTTGTCTGATATCTGTGATTTTTTCTCAAATTCCAACCCTTTAAGAAATTATGTTCTTTTAAGATCACAGTAGAAAACTTTATCTTCAGATACATTATAACTACGTATTCCCATAGGATTAACACCATTCTGCAGCACAGACCCTAAGTGTCGGGAAGGAACAAATGGTGGTTATATTCAACCACGTAATTTGGACTCCTTGTTAAGTAAAGGAAACAATAATGGTGATCTTAATTGCAGAAATTACCAACTACTTTGAGCTTGACATGTGCTTAATGACTAGGCGGATGGAAACACTAAACCTAATGCCACTTGGCAGACAATTGAAACTGATAATCACCTCTATAAAAGCTATTGATGGTAATCTGTTATGAACAGATTTGGCTAATTCCAAGCAGAAGTGGTTTATTAGTTAGCTTTAAGACACAGCTTCCAGTAGATAGACAGTAATAGAATAAGTATTCACATACCATTTAAAACAGAAACATAGACCCCCTACAGAATACCCCTAAGAGGCAATGCTGTTTCCATCACTATTGTTTCAAAAAGCTGCTTACCTTCAGGTAATAATGTACTACATGTTATTACCTGTCTTAATATTATTACCATGTATAATGTATTCCAGGTAGTGTCTGTGCTCCACACTGCATTACACAATGGTCTAACACTATACCTGAAGTTGTAATGAAGTGTGCCAATAACAGATGTGTTGTGCAATACAAAAACTGGATCTGTCCCCTCCAGCATGAAAGAACCCACAGCAAAGCTTCTAACATTTGGTGAAGTTGCTGCTTGTGGAAGAAAAGCAACAGAAGGGATAATTGTAGGACTGAGACTGAACAGATCAGTATCAGTATGTATCCCAGGTGGATTTTCTAATGTGAAAATATGTAGAAGATCTTGCCCAAGTTTGTCTCATTTCTTTGATTTTTGTCTCCCCAACAGATTAACCATTATTGCTATTTTTCATTACTTGCTCTGTCATGCAGATACCATGCATGGAAATCCTCCAGGCATCCAAGTTGCCTATGAGAAAGTCCACTGTGCAAGGTGGTCCCAGAGTAACTTTCTAACAACTGGACCTTTATTTCTAAGGGTGTAACACTGCAAGGCTGATTTCCAAAGCTGTTGAAATCCATGAGATACTACAAATACAACTGAAAACCCAGCATGAGCAGCTGTGACTAACTCACAGGCCTGAAATGGAAATACATTTGGTATTTTATTCCAGTCTGTAGAAGGGAGGACGGTCACCCATGCTGAAAAGCAAGGGCCAGAGCAGAAGTGGTATTACGCTACAAATCAGCACTTCAGATAGGAACATTGCTGGTGACATCCACATGGGATACATGAGGGATGAAAGAAGAAATCACTTTAAGTAATAGCAGATTTAGTTCAGGAAGACAGTGTCACCAAAATGCTTTCTACTGAAGTACAGTGCTGTTTTTTGATTGTGCTAGTAACATGATTTCTAGCATTGGCCAAATTTTCTGCACGGATGTAGCTATTGAAATAATAAGACTGACTAATGAGAAAGTTTTAAGACCATCTCTCTTTGTAGCCTAATGTCTTTTCCCTCAATGCAGCTAACTTTCTCTTAACACGTAAGGAAAAATGAAAGCAAAAAGAGTGACCAGAAGGGGGCCAGAAGAAAATGCCTTATTTTCAGTCACAAACTCAGGATGGAAATGAATGGTAGAATACAAATATCAATATGAATGAAATAAAATCAATTAAAAAATTAAGAAAGCCAGTAATGGACTGCAGACAGCAGGTTCTCTATTTCGAAATACAATGTTCATAGTTAAAAATACTTTTGATGCAGGGAAAGAGAGCCCTAACTTACTTGAGAAATTAGTAACGTACCTCAGATTTATTTATTTATTGCCAACAGATGCACAGCTAGCATCTCTTCTGGATAAGCAATGATCTTTTCTTGACCAACCCAAAAAAATGCTTTACTAATTAGAACAGCTGTTAGAGATGCCACCAGCAAGACTTGCATCTAATGATTTAATGCATATTTTAAAATGTTGCTTTAGTTTTATTGCTTTTCTGGTACAAGACGTCACTAACAACTCAATTTCTGTTTGTTTGTTTGTTTTTTTCTTGGACAGTACTTGAAATCGTCACTTCTCTACTCTGAGAACAAAGTTTTAAAAACAAAGAATGCAGAATAAGGTTCGACATTCATTCCAAATAGGTAAGGCCAGTATTCCATCCCATCTGCACAGAAACCTGGTTGCTCAGAAAAACTGATGCCCAGAGCCTTCTGAAGGTACTCCGGAACCCTTTGTGAGACTGGAAAGCTTCCACATTTCCCTGGCAGCTCTGCCATGCCCTGTTGCGGAGTTGATCCCACCTGGTTCCCCCACATGAGATCTGTCCCTGCCAACAATGACCAGACTGCCTTTCCAGACACCAACCTCTAATGGCAAGGTCACGATTCTCTCCCTTCATCTTGTCCTGCCTGAAAATCAGTTTCCCCTTATTGCATTATTCCTGTCCATCCCACAAATCTGCAATACTTCCAAGAGCAGGAGAATCCATTGATACAGGGCAGCTGGCATTTGCAGTGAGGAATCTTGTGCCTATCAGGTACATCTCATTGCCGCAACACTACAAAGTATTTTTCACGGTTACTACTCTGCAAATCAGCTTGCGTAGAAGAGCTTGAGTCTGGGCTATTTTTGGCCTTCAGTTCCTAGCAGATCTCTCTGCAGATTGCAAGAATGCCAAGATGGACAACTCTCCCCCATTTCAGTGTACAGTAAGGCAGGTTAGGTTAGACAAGAATTGTTTTACAATAGAGTGGCACAGTAGAAAGGAGACGAGCACTCAACAGAGTGGGCTGTTGAGCAGTTGGCTGCCTCTCAGGTTCTGTATGCGTGGCTGCAAAACAAAATATTACTTTCTGGTAGGGTGCTTACCATGAGCCTATTTAATTTGCATTGGATGCTAGGAGGGAAGTTAAGCCTTAGTCTAGGCAGCCACATGAATTCATATAGAAAAAAAGTCACTTACAAATACATTTCAAGTGTGATTATCCACTATTTTTTTTTTCTTGATGCTTTTAGGAATGAGAACTACTTTATAACTGCATTCCCAACAGTTCCATAAGAAACACAGGCAGAAAGTTTACTATGAAGTAGGAGGAGTTGAAAATTTGTTGTGAAAGGGAAAAGACAACCAAGGCATGAGAGATAACTCCCCTACCTGCTTCCAGGCAGGAGTCAACTCTTCATTTTGCCTAAGCTGCAGGTAGTAAGGTCCAGGGACAGGAGCCACCACCCTGTGACACAGCAGTCCCATTGAGTGGGGAACTGCTCAAATACACAAGCAAATCCTTTTTTTCCCTTCTAAGCACCCAATTCCAAAATATTCTACCAAGGAAAAATCTAAAAAGTAAGCCAGCAGCAACAGTTATTATCAACAGATGGCATCAGGAAATTCAACACTGCTCAGCTCTAGCTTTGATCTCACCTATTTTTTGGAAAAGATCTTTGCACATACAACCTTTCTCAACAAAGAATAAAGAAAATTTCAAGCTCTTAGGTTTTGTTAGCATGCAGATTTTTTCAAAATGGAAATGACTACTACTCTGAAATAGAAGTTAATATTACATCTATCCCATTTGTTAAACAGTAACAACTCGGGATACAATTTTTTTACTGTGTAATATTGAAGCTAGGCTTCAGTTATAACCCACTTCAACAAGCAGGATAGTGCTGCCTTTGTACTTGCTTCTTACATTAGTACAGACTGTAATACCAATGCCCAGGTGGCAATCCAAGCCCATCTCAGACAGCCTGTATTAGAACTACAATACGTAAATATAAGTTAATAATAAATACTGAATACGGTTTTATGATTCAAGGAAAGAAATTTTCATTTGTAGTGATGATACAAAACATTAATGTCAAAATCAGGAAACGTATAATGTAGCCATTAATCACTCGTAATTAGTCACCTCTCATTGAAGATGTAATTTTGTTGGAATGTTTACACTGCAGCCACAAAATCACCAAATGGCACCTCTGGAGATCATCCATCCCAAACCCTCTGTTTGAACCAGGGTCAAGTACAGCAGGTTTCTCAAGGATGCGTTCTGTCAGGTACTGATTGTCTCCAAGGATTGGATCCAAAGATCTCTTTCAGCAATGAGGTCCATGTCTGGAACAATAAACACATTTTTCTTATATTTAAGTAGAATCTCTCACATTTTGATTTATGCCCATTGCCTTTAATACTGCCATTGGGCACCACTGAGAAGAGCCTGGTTCCATTTTTTTAATCATCTCCCATCAGATTTTTATGCACACTAGTAAGATCCCCCTAAGCCTTCCCTTCTCAAAATGTAGAATTTGCAGACTGCACTGATGTGCTTATTTAGTAACAGTGAGTTTATAAATACATACATGAGGACCTGAGATCTTCCCCTTGGCCATCTCACTAGATACCTAAAAGCTTTCATCAGCTTTGGAGTGTGAGATAATCTTAAAGCATGATGCTGTCACTCAAGTCTGTCATTCTCTGCAGAAACATGATAACTTGTGAGAAGTACTCCCAGCAAGAAGCAAAATTCTAGATCACAGGTAGTACTGTTTAGAAGAGAACAGACAATGTAAATGCCACAACTCTTTTGAAGGCATCTGGACCTTCAAAATATACTCATTTTTCTCTCATTGAAAAGCAAGTTACAAAATACCATGACGCACTGGCAAGTGGTATAAAAGCCACGTACTTCCAAATTGACTTCAAAGGCAAGCATGTGCATGGTGCATGCATGCTGTTTTTCTTTGATTCTCTGAAAGTTTACAATGTCACCAATTACTTTAGCCCAACAGCAGAACTTAAAACGCATGACTGAAATCCTAAAATAATGAAATAAAACATCTGCGATGGGATTATTTTCCTTGCCTCCTGATTCATAATGCTTAGGGTTTGTAATATTTAGGCAAGTCTTGCATGCACTGTGCCTAGAGTTCATTTTGAAGTGATGATTTGCACAACTATTTGCCTATGGATTCTGGGTTATTAGGAAAACGTAAAATATTAGGAGAAGCATCATAAATCACAACTGTTAATCACACTGCCACCCTAAATATCAGGACAAGATTTTGTTTGATTCCTCTTCACAAGATTTAAGACCAAACAGTACTACAGGTCAAAGATTCTAGAGCC
This sequence comes from Odontophorus gujanensis, assembly GCA_013399175.1. Classification (NCBI taxonomy): domain Eukaryota; kingdom Metazoa; phylum Chordata; class Aves; order Galliformes; family Odontophoridae; genus Odontophorus; species Odontophorus gujanensis. Next base: position 480,058 of record VXAB01008900.1, on the reverse strand, counting down.
AGAACTAAAGGACCATGAATAGAACCAAAAATATTTCATACTGAAAAAAGCACCATGTTTAAATGGTAACTGCATTCTTCTCAGCTGCTCAAATGGCCATCATAACAAAAGCTCAAATAAATTCTGTTTAATACCTTTCCATTTGACCAAGCATACCCAGAACTGTGCAACTTTTACAGATGTGTATGCATAATATAATTTAAATGCAAACAATCATATCTATAGGAACATTATCCCTGAAAACAACCCAGGATAATGCTGGTGGGAGATGAGAGCATAAAAAAAAAATTCGTGGATTACATTCTTCACCTTTTTATTATACACAGAGTTCTAGTATCTATAATGTTTTAAAGTACTTATATACACTATGGTCTAATATGATTTATTTGGTTATTGCAATAACATTTTAGTGCCATTTTATCTGAGAGTTCATGGAATGTTTTAAAATCCAAGCCTAATGGAAGCCAATCAATCATCACATTTTCAAAGAACAAATTATTTAAGTTTTTGTACTACATGGAGCTAATCACTGCACAGAGATATCCTATTGTTTTGACTGATGTCATTCATTTTTCTTTAGGCTGACCTGATTGATAGTCTAAGTGCTGAAGTTAACCAGACAAATGGATATGTACTTCTGTGGTATTTCCAGTCCAGCTGCCTTTTTAGCACTAAAAACTTCATACGTTTGATAGCAACATGCAGCTGCTCCTGCTCATACAACTGAAATTAAAGTCTGGAACTGAAAGTGACAGCCTACACTTTTTCCTCTTACATTAAGGATTTTGTCCATGATGCCTCTGAGCAATCAGCAGTTATAAATGAGCTGTATTAAATCCATGTCTATATTTGAGTATGTGGTGGTCCGGTTTCCAAGTTCCCACTTTCACATCTTAAAACACTTATTAATAGCATTGCTGAGACACCCAAGTATTATCGCGTCCATTTCTTCCAGTCCTTTGCAAACTGGAATTCAGTGCTGTGTCATATTAAGGGTGCTGCTTTCAGTAAGAAAAAAAATCCTCAACGTGCCGAAAATGAGCTAGACTTCATCAGGGGAAATGACTAACTGAAATCAGCAGGATGATTACATGATCAAGATGAGTAAAATTAGGCTTATTGCATGCAAAATCTTCTGTCACAAGGATCCAAACTTCTCCAAAGCTTGTGAAATCTAACACGAGACAGTTCCAGCCCAAAGAACTGATGAGATTGTTTTACTCTAATGTATTACGTTACTTCCTTATTGGCTGACACGTACTATAAAAAGTTTTAAGAAAGGTTCACATGAAGAATTAAAGGAAAAGCTTGCATATCCATGATTTTTCATTTATGCAGTCACCAGACCAAATATATCTCTGGATCCAAGCGTTTATATTCAAAGATATTAAAGCACAGATACATTTTGCCTTTATACTCTGACAGACAACATAAGCAAGTTATACATGTTTTTGATTGTTTAATCTAAATTTACATTTTGAAGCCTGTCCCAGTATTCACTATGAAAAAAGTATCAGCATTGTTCTCTTTTGCTGCTAATGGGAAAAGTTTTCAGCCGCTGGAACCATGCAAGCAAAGCTGCCAGTTTTTTTGACATGAGTTTAATATTGCAAACACAAGCTGCACACAACTGCACTTAGGACAAAATGGCAGAACTGGAAAGAAGAGAGTGGTTTACTACCTGACAGAACACGAGCATCTCTTCATATGGCTGCATTTTTGCACAAACGCATGAAACTCCAGAAATGAAACTGTTTCAGGCAGACTGTTTCCTTGAGCAAGCATATAAAAACATTAACACGTGCATATATGTGCGTGTGTGTAAGGCAGTGAATAAAATATGAAATAACTCTTTCATATCTCTTAAAATCATTCCCACTCATCACTGGTGACGAAGGAACAGACTCTCAAAGAGCAATTGCTAAGTAGAACCGTACTATCTACCGCTTACATGCAATGAAATGGACAGGCTGGATTTAGAAGGAGCTCTGCTTCGTGTACACATAGCACTCTCATGTGATGCTTCGAAATACAAGTGTCTGCTTCAAGAGTTTATGTTTTTGCAGCAAAACCAGGAAGCAGAAATCTAAAATATTCTTTTTATGTACTGGTATAGTTTTCTAAGTATCACTGGCAAAGTTTCTGCTTTGTGTTAATTTGGAATTACATCAAGTACAAGCAGGCAATGTACTCTGTCTCCCACTGCCTGTAAGAAGTGTTTGTGGTATAGGAGACTCCAATGCCATATACTATGGACTTTGCAAATGGAGTTTTAACTGTGTGCCACCTGACAAGAGTGCTCATATATGGTTCGAACACTGTGTTATCCTCATAGAAATATTCACCCTGACAGCTGTGAGTTAAAGCTGCAAGGAAAATAACAACAAAACAAAAGTCAAGCATGGAGCATAACAAAAAACAACTGCAGGTATCAGTCCCAGCTGTAACCAAAATAACCCACTATTTAATTCTACCAATTCTAACAATTTTTTAGAAACACTATTTCTGCCTGATTCTCCTTGTCCTTAATTTAATGACATGTTTAATGACATCTTTATCTCCACTGGAAGAAAATGATTCCAATTTCTGCAATGTTATTTGAAAGATCAATTACTCACTGACCACAGAAACACCACAAATACTATAAATGAAAGCAAAGTGCAGAGAGTATTTTCAATCTGTCCTTGTTCAAAGAGCAAGTATATTTGTGAGGGTAACATCCTTCCCCATTTAAAATTAGATGTATCAATACTCAGCCCAGGGTTCTGATGCCACAAACTATTTTCCCAGCCATTCTCAATCAAAAAATGTCATGCAGTGGTTCTATTGACTCCTGTTCAGCTGAAGCCAAATACTCACGAGACAAATATTTTCAAGTGATAAATATCTATCAGTGAGAATAATGAATTAAGCCCCAGTCTGAGGTTGATTCCATGAATGCTTGGTTGATACCTGACATGTGAATCTGCAGGCACTGTCACAGCATTCGTTGCAAACTGGAAAATACTGGACTAAGCTTCGCATTCATTCAAAAATTTCATATAGAAACACCTGCTCTCATTTAAGAGTAAAAAAAAAAAAAAAGGCCACCTCAAACTGAAATCTCTTGCAGTGTTGCACACAGTTAATAATGCAAGTTTAAGAAATAAGTTATGAGAAGCAAAACTTTTTGCAAGTACATAGCACCTGGGCCCACAAAGGTTTCTATGATGAGCTGAGTGAACATTTATTGCATCTCCTGCTTTGTAAGCACACAATTCCCTTCTGTTTTAGCCTTCATGTTTACATATACATAAGGTCTGGTTCTGAGATATCTCTAGACTTTGCAAAGTTGACAAAATCCCTATAAAAGTGAATTCTTTATGGTATTTCTGGACAAACATGAGAGCAAATTGGATATATTTCTTCCCCATATGAATACTTCATAGGGAAGCATTCTGTCTATCATCTCTGTAGAAGTGACACTTTGTCTTATACCACTCCTCACCTGTGCACAAATTTTGTTATTCCACCCTGCCCTGAGAACCTCAATGAAGCCAGTGGAGTTGAAACCCTGACAGAAAGCAGACAAAACAGATTATTTCTTGATTTTTCTTGAACATCCTAAACCAAAACAGCATTACATATAACAGAGCCATAGACATTAACATATTAGCATTGCTGGCTGTGGCATTTGCCAAGGAGTTGGACAGATTAGAAGAAATCTTGATTAAGGTAGACCAAAATGATTAGGTATGGAGTGTCCACTGAGCATTTACTTGATAAAGTGCAGTAAGTAGTTAAACTGTGGAATTTCAGAGAGAAAATATCACATCAAAAGTCAATCGTCGACTGGAATTTTAAACAGTCACTGTTTAAAATATGAGTTTCACTTAGACTTTTGCTCAGTATGGAGAACAAGAATTATAAAAGCCCTAAAACCAAGAACTTCCAAAGCACAGAATATAGAAATTCTCAGTTCACTGAATAATTAATGGATTCAGTTCACAGCTGGAATAGGTTTAAGGTCAGGATTATTACTCCATATGGAGCTGAACTTTGGACAAGACACTCCTGGACTTTGACTGGCAGCTACTCTGCACCCATGATGTCTCCCTCCTTCATCACAGCTTCATTCTGAGTTATGGTTCTCTCTCCTCATACTGCTGACAACACCTGGTAGTGACAAAAGACATTCTGCTGCAGGAGGAAATGGCTTTTGATGGGTTTTCCCTTATTTCTATTTTACAAACAGCTTCAGGTGCACAGATAGATATGTGGGAATGTCTGATTGCACAAGCATTCCTTTTTTTGTCTCTTTATCACAAGAAAAGCTGATTGTAACAATAACAAACGAAGTCAGAACACTTCGGTTCATACACTACAGGGGAGGTTCTGTTACCCCCAGAACTTGTGTTTTCCCATGGTGAGTAAGAATTGAGTTTTCACTGCCATTTTATATTTCACATTCAAAGAAAAGATATTCCAAATCTTGAAAAAAATCAGAACATTCTCTGAGGAAGAAAAAAAAGACAACCTTTCAGTAAATGACTTACTCAGAACCTTTAACGCTCTAACTTTTAAATTCAGTCCTTTGCTATGTCTCTGTTCACACGACCTGCATGCACAGGCTTTATACCTCCAGGTAATCATCTGTTCCTTCCTTTTCATCTCTGTAAAACATGCAACAAACAGAAACTTACAGCGACGCTTTCATAAATTTATCTTTCAGTTCTTTGAATTTATGTTGTAAGAAAATGTAGTTTAGAGTCCTTGATGAAAATTGTAGGAAGAAAAGTAAAGTAAACTTTTACAGAGCCAGAGGCATGGACAAATGAAGGACCACTATGATGATCTCTCTTGACCTCCTGTGAACTTACTTCACATAGAACTTTAGCTATCACCTTCATAGCCTGAACACAACACTTATTTACCTATTACACATCTTTAATAGAAATGCACAGTAGAAAAATTCCAAATGAAGAGATCTCTACATAAACACAGGCAATAGATGTGTCCAGTAGTCACTTAGGACAAAATTCAATCTTTGAAAAGGGGAAAGAATTGAGCCCTGCACTAAACACAACGCACAATTCTCCATTCTCTATGAGAAGAGCTTTTTCCCAGCCTTCTCTGTTTTCTCATTCCTAATTGTGTTTTATTTTTCACAATGTTTAGGTTAATCTGGATCCCATTACAACTTGTCCAAATAAAAAAATATTGGGTCACAGTTTATAAATAGATGTGGCAAAAAGGATAGCTTTCCTGGGAAGTATAGAACATGAGTACAGCATGACAGCAATTTCTGTAAACAGAAACATGTTTATATCAATTAAAACATTTGCTGGGTCTTCCCCCCCTCACCTACAAAACTAACCAGAAAACCTCCCATGCACCAACAACTATGATTTTCATGTAACATCACTAGAAATTACTTGAAGTCTGTGTGTTCAGCTGGGTGATGTGAATTTGTCTGGTATGCGTTTGAGAAGGAGCTGCTGTTTAATGTTGATCCAAAGCTGCTTCACACATAAAGCAGAGCATCCACGCAGAGATCAAAATACATCCATCCTCATTCCTGGTGTCACATTCCCACGTGGGAACCTCCCTGCACATTCCTGTGCCGGCAGCACCTCAGCTCTCGTGTCAGCTTGCAGAGCCCAGGCTCCTGGTCCCAGGGCAGCAAGGGGATGCTGACACCCACAGCAGGGGAATTTCTACTCCATCTCGATCTCTGAAAAATCCTCTCTAACACATAGCTTTCCTCCACAATGGAGGAAGTACGTGGCCTGAATTATTACTCAGATTAGCTGAGGATCACGTATCTCAGGGACAGGCAAGGAGATAAGCCTTATCAGATCAGCTAAGTGATGTTTACACAGTAGCACTGGAAAAGTCGTTGGAAAACCGTGCAGCATTGTGCTCTTGGGTCCAACCAAGGGCATCAAAGCTCTGTGCAAACACAGGGGTGATTTAACACCTCCAATATTCCAACTGAATAATTTCAGAGTTTTGTTAAACGCACACAGCCAGATCCTGATTTTGTAGCACACGCATGCTTTAAGCTCACACTGGGGTAGCAGAAAAGGGGAAGCTCGTACCTATGAAATGGAGGAAACACAGCACTGTAACTGATACACTGTCTAATAGGGAACTAATGTAAATCTTTCAACAAAGGGGAAATATGCTTTGAATGTTTACTTTGAGTGATAAGGGCCCCTGATACATTTTGAACCTGCTCAGATCTGTAAAGAATTTCGCCAGGAAAGCTTGTGAGCATTAGTGCAGTGAGTGGTCAGAAAAGGCTGGACTGCCAGAACTATTTGCAAATATAAAATACATAGCTGGGCAATGTGCTAAATGGAGCCTTTAACTTTGAGACTAATATTTCCTAATGTTTATTTAAGAGCCCACAGTGATGGGAATTGCTGAGTACAGGTATCATGTTATTCCTATTAATGGGAATGAAGAATAACACACAAGAAGTTAAGCAATTGTTGAGTTTACTCCAACAGAATCTAATCCAATTTCCATTTTAGCAAGAAACTGAGTTTTGTAACACTCAGATATATTTTGTCTTTAAAAAAATCTTTAGGGCTAGTTGCTGCGTATTCTAAATTTCACAAAAAATGTAAAACAGATTTAATTTTCAGATGTTTTTCCTTAAAATATTGAATTAAATATCAACATTTGAAACATTTTTGTTCAGATTTTCTATCCATGAGAAGGCTGTAGTTTTACTCAGCTGTGGTTGAGAGCAGCACTGTTTAAATAAAATGCCCAAAACAAAAATCTCTCGAGTCAATGGAAAGACTTGCACTGGCTCCAACTTTCATTCAGAAAACATTTTTCTCCACCAACATACTTAAGCTGTTAAAATTAAAACACAATTTAAGCAATTACATAAATAAGAGCAAGAAATGTTTCTTTTCCTAAGTGCAAGCAGGTGTAGAGCACCATCAATGCTACGCTGCAAGAGCCACAGTCCTCCCTTACGTGAGCAGTGCCGAAGGAGACCAAGACAAAAGTAACAAAACATGACAAACCTTAAACAAGATTAGTCCCGTTTACATCCTGTTGTGCAAACAGATCCACAACATCATCTGTTTGAACTATGCCCACTGTTATTACAACCCAATGTTAACACAAATATTCACATTACTTCACAAGCACAACAAAGAAATACATAACGTATATACATTTAAACAACACAGCTGTGATGCTTTGCTTGGTTGACTGATCAATTAAACAAGTAATTATATGTAAAAGAAATCCAAGCTCATCTACCCATTGATTTAGTTTAAAGTGCAAAGTTTACTACGCACTGCTGCTATAAAGCATTACCTTCACTGGAATTACACTGAGGTTTTCCACAAAAATCTGACTGAAATATACAAGGAAGTTGCAGAATTTCCTTCAAAGCATTTTAAACGAGAGATGCTTTTCACTCTTAAGCTTCCAGAACCCAGCTCAGCCCTTCAACGCTCAGATTTCTGCCTTTGCTGATAGTACAGATTCCAAATTTAAGCGTGTAGAAAATGATCTCAATTGTTTGCAACATTTCTGAAAATAAGAATTACAAATGAGGTTCAAAGCTACAGCAGTTCAGAAGCTACACTTGTCACACAATGTATAGAAGTTAGAAAACATTACTTATTACTAAGAGCACCTCAATTACTAGAACAGTTACATTTTTCTTCTATTAGTTCCAAATGCTCAATATTTGCCATGCTGTCGTATACCTAGAGAAACTTCCTAATGAATATCTGACACATATTCATTAGGAAGGTTCTCTGTAGTTAACCAGAAAGCGAAACACAGAGCTAGTGAGAACAGATCTTGAGTTACAGCTAAGGATCATACAACAGAGTTCTGTATAATATCAGGACAATGCTTTTGTGGTTTCTAACAGTTTCTCTTTGAAACAACTTCTCCATTTTCACCACTATTAGGTGGTGTTTTCTTATTCTGTATGGACAAATAAATGTTATTAATGAATGCTTCAAATCCCTTTTTGTACACACTTTTCTCCTTGATTCCTGCTTAGCTATGAAATAACACAGAATATAAAATCAGAAGGCACCAAACATTTGTATAGATGGATATATCCATCAACCAAAATTGCACTTGCTTCTTTTTGTACATATTTAAAAGTTGCAGTGACACTAATGGCAGATAATTTTCCTATTCTTATCATGATCTTCCATGATATTTTTCTCTAGAGCCGTATCTTGCTACCAGAAATCAGTGTGATGAGCAGCTGCAAAATTTGCTACTCTACACTGCTAAGGCTGCATTTTTTGCTGCCTCCTTCTCACACCAATTACACACTCCAAAGTTTTACTGGAGACAAACAAAACATTACTGAGGAACAGTATTCGTGCTTCTTCCTCAAGAACCAGCTGACCAGCCGGGAAGCGTTCAACACACGGACAGAAAGGCACGGTGGAAAACACAAAGAGGATTCAACACTTCTTTCGGCGCAAGACGACAAATACTTGAACGCTTCTTCGGTTGCTTTAGGAGAGTCTGGAAGCAGTAGGAGACAATGGCGTGCAGCCCGTTTTCTAACGAAACCTGCTTCAGAACGAGGCAGCGCGGGGCAGCCCCGGCGCCTTCGCGCCACCGCCTGCAGCGCACGGACAGCCCGCCAGGGGGCAGCACAGCGCAGCGCCGCTCGGGGATAGCAGCGGTCCGCGCGCTGTGGTTTTATCAGCGCGGTGCGCACCGTGAGCAACCCGTTAATTTACACACTATTTTTACAACAAGAGCTATAAAAGAAAGGCTGATGGACTGCTTGCACTGTTATACATCAGCCTTTAACACAGAGTACAACGCAGAACACGTTAATCTTCGGGAAACACAGCACTTCTGTCCGCTGAGGAGCCCTGCAGCTCCAACGCAAACAACACTTCTGTAAGGACCTTCCGAAAGCATCTTGGGGACTGGAGCTGTGAGACTGCAGCAGCACTTTTTGATGAATGCGTGCAGGCGTAAAGGAGTTTGAGAAGCAGACATAAAGCACAGGAAGCTCGACAGAAAGACACACTCATTCCAACAGGCTTCAATTTAAACCAGTGTGAATTACTATAACCTGCCTACCAGAACCTGTGATTAGCTACTTTGATTTGTACTTGTGTTCAGCCACGTGAAATGATGCACACAAAATTATATACACACACACACATATATATATGCATAGGAGCATTTTTTGAGAATGCTTTTCTACACAGCTAGTAAAAACCAGTACCTGCTAGTACAGCTCCAGTTACAAAGAATTCTGTACTTCAAAAATAAAGGGAAGATATTCCAAGTGCTGGCTAGGAATTTGCACAGCACTCATCCTAAGATTAATGGAAAGCACGCTGTGAAAACTGCACAAATCACCTGGAAAACATATCCTGAGAAGCAAGTCAATACTTGCTATGGGACTTCTTTCCTTGCTCTTTCACAGGGAAATCCATTGGTATTAGGGGTACTGCTAATCCTAAGGAAGGATAATAAAATCGACTTCTTCCCTCAAATGTGAGAACTTTCGAGAACCTTCAAAGCAATTCTTCATTCTTTGAATTTGCTCCTAACATTAGGAACTGCAGAAACATTCAGTGCTGGATAAGTCTTCTCAGTGTATTCAAAGCAGTATTGGATGCAGTGTAAGAAGCGGTTTGGCCTTTTAAGAAAACCATCAGTTCAAAGTATTTTCAGCATAATCCAGGACACTAAATCACTAGTTAAAGAGAAACATTTACTGACAGCTTGAGTACAAATGTTTTATTGTGAAGAGCAATGAATATAATGACCAGAGCTGTAGCCTCTTGGTCTGGTTAAACAAGGTAGTGGCATTGGTGGGTACAGAGGATTAAAATGTCATTGCTAGGGCTAAGCTGGCAAGCTACAAGGAAAACAGGAAGAGTGCCCAGCAGGCCTATTAAAGCTTTAGAAGGATTTTTGTAATTTCTGTCAGTGCAACTCTAACTGAGATAGCATTATTTACTCCAAAGAAAGCAAACAGTTCATTAAAGCCAATAAAGCTGTTGCTAAAGTTTAATAAACTGGAAGACAAGCTGCCCCCAAACTGATAGGCTATCTTGGTGCTGGCTGAACAAACCTACATGCAAAGGTTTCCATGGGGTATGTCCACACTGCAACTGCGACTATGACAAGCTTGCTTTCATGGAGAACCAAATCAGCTATAATTTTATATGTTCCAGTATCCGTAGCAGTGTCAGTGCAGCAGCACACATGAGCTGGACATCCATAGACCCTATGTTTGTGAAGTCCGAAACCAAACCCTGCTGCAGTAACACAGCCACCCAGATTGGGGCAGATGAACTACTGAGCTCCATGGAACAGAACTGCACCATTAGAGCAGCTTCAGGTCAGGGCTAGTATCCTGTCAAACATTCTCAGGGAGAAAAGAAACCAAACCTGCTTTATGTGTTCAGAGCCTGCGTTCCTAGACTGCAACATTCTGCTTAAGAAATTCACTGGTCTTCTGAAGAAGCAGTCAAATGCTCTGTGGCACCATAGTGCTCTGCATCTGATGCTAGCAGGCTCCTTCTCTTAGAAAAAAATAGCCCAGAACAAGTAGCTTGCCCAGTTTTTACTAGACAAATATACCAAACAATAATACTAGCAGCATAATTACAGCCAAAGACTCATGGCAGAAACAAGATACTCTTCCAATCCAGCTAAATTATGCAAAATTATGCTCTGAATGCAACAGTATAAAACAAAGTGCAAGATTTAGTTCCCTGCTAGCAATCTTATTTTATCATTTACAGCATTTTTATTGTCTTAGATATTCATTTTCTCTTTAGCTCACAAAACGAGCAGAGTAATACCGTTCACACACTTAAGAGGAAGAATGAGTTGCTACCCATTGACTTCATTCACAGGATTATCCACATGTGCTCTGTGATGAAGGAGCTACCATGATCAGTTCACCATTTTGTTGGAAAAAAAAAAAAAAGTAAATTAGCAAGCAAGAAAGTATGCACTGGCTTGTCAGTTTTTACATTAAGGTTGCCTCAGGGGAGCTCGCACTTGCATGCTTTCCTCTATGTCAGAATTTCTTTTTAATCCACATAGTCTGACTGCTGAAGCATAACTCATTTCTTCTTTAATTGAGTCTAAAGGTTAGAAGTACATTGTTAAAAGAAACTGCAATAGTCCTTTAAGTCTAGGGTTAAATTAAATGCTACTTACGCAAATATGTTAAGCTCAGTACTTTGTGTTTCCAGGTTTTACTGAATGAGAGATTGCACCCCTACTGAAAATGGATGAGGGTGACAGGAGTGCAGGAAAACCTAGCACAAATGCTGTTTTCTCTCCCAGCTGGAGAACTGCTTGCTAACTCTTTATCAAATACAAAGTGTGACCAGATATTCATTTATCTGTCTGAATAAAAGGGCATTAGTAGTTAAAAAGGAAATGTATTGCGGAATGAAATGTTCTGGATTTTTCAGTGCTGTTGACAAATTATATAAATGCTAACATAATAAAGAGTAATATCTCAACTCCCAGATGGCATGACGTGCACCTCTTAAGTAGGAATTAAGAGACATCACTTAAAGTTACTATTGAAATAACATGACATAACTCCACAGACAAACCCTTCACACAGTCACAGCAGAGTCCCAGTTACTGCTGTGGCATCTCACTTCCCCAAAGAATTCTACCTGCCCTCCATGAACTCCTTCCCTCCTTGTCCGGAGTACCACTCCCTGCTCCCCACTCTGCTATTCACATTCTCGATTGGCTACAGGTGGCAAAGGTAACTTTTACTTAGTCCTCTTTCAGCACTTTTCTTTAGACCTTTTTTCCAAGCTGGAAACTTGCACATGTTTTAGTCTAGACATGAATACACTGTCTGTTTTTGCTCCTCAGACAGCATCTTTTCACAGTAACTTCACACATTATAGCTGAAAGTGGAACCTCGATATTTACCATTGGGAGAACAGAAAAAAAACATCACCATTTTGGCAGTCCAAACACTCTGCTTCCCTGGGTATCCTTTACTGAATTCTGACGGGGAGAGTAGGGGCTACAGAGAGCAGAATTTACCACTGAGGAATACTTCTCCAGGGAAGATGACAATTCTGTAAAGCAGAGAAATTTCCTTAGCTGCCCCTGGTGAGAAATGGTCAGGAGTCCCTCACCAACACCAGCAGTTGAGGAGGCTGGAATGCTTTCTCTGAGTTAATGCAGGGTCCTGTTGGGAGCTGTTGCAGCACAGTGAAAATCAGAAGTGAGGCAAACCTGAAGTTGGAAGGGTGCCTTAATGCCACTGTTGCATTCTGCTCACTGAGATTCTAAAAGGCGACATCAATTAATACCCACCCTTGTACTGTACTTCCCACTGAAATAAAACAGCCAAAAACCAAGGTCTTAGCATACCTGAGACAAATTAAAAACCATTACCAAAGGATGCTCGTTATTTTTTCATCAGACTGATTTCTAGGGTTTCTCAGTAAGTGCATTCCATCACAAACGTACCGTCTCTTAAAGGTTGTGAAATTCCTCCTTCAGACCTCACTCTGTTCATCTCTCAGTACCCAGCTTGTGCCCCAAGCCCAGGCCACATTACTACTCACGGTTCATGAGCGCTAATACAGATTTTGTTTGAAAAGCCACACGTTAGCAAACCACAGTTATTTGCAAGCCTGGCCCAGGGCTAGTGTCAGACATCAACACATAAGCAACACAGATATTTTATTTAATTAAGTCATGCCATCTGGGCTAACAATGAAGGTACTCATGTGCTTTGCCTTTACTTTCTGACTGTAGTGCTCTTATCCCCTCAAAATTGTTCTAAAAGCCAAATCTTTACAGAGTTCAAGGAACAGTTTCAGCTGGTACTTGCATTAGGCTGAATTTTTGCTGCAGTGTATAAGGATTTTTCCTATCCTAATAAACTGAGTGACTAGAGGGCCACAGATTTATGTTCCTTACTCTAGTCTTAATGCTGCATCCACCATGCAGGAAATTACTAATGAGCAACCAAAAGAACTGTGCTATATATAGTACTTGTACATACTACAAGGTAGCCACCAACTTTTATTCTGCCAAAGGTTCTTTGCTACGAAAAAATAAAGGTAGCACCAACCAGCCAGTTATAAGGTAGGGAGAAATGCCACTCCAGACCACTGCAAACACCCAGTGCTGTGGCATGCAGTCCTTGTGCAACTCCCAAATGTTTAAAGTTAAACTGTTTTGATGGTTAGCTGAAATGCAGAGTTCAACCAGATGTGATTAAGTCACTGTGCATTCTCTGACAATGCATTACCCTCACTCTCCATTTGATACAGAGAGGATTTCATCCTGGAAACGCAGTTAAATAGGAACTGTTTTGCTGAACTTAAGCCTATGCTCATGAAAAAGTAATATTTTATTACTGTATTAAACAACATAATACTGAACATAGCTATAATATTCAGCTTTTAAAAGTTTTATAGAGACATCTTCACCAAACATGTGGTAGGGAAGCAGGGAATGCAACGTAAGACCAGAATACCATTCTGCCACTCTAATTGCTGTATGCCATGTATGTAATCCCAATCTTTGCGATTCCCAGTAACAATTTACACCTGACTAAATTAAACAATGAATTCTAACATTACATTTTAGCACAAAAAAAAAAAAGTAAAAAAAAAAGTCCATCACCGTGTTATTAAAAACAACAACAAAAAACACATCCTGGGAAACAGCATCACAGAGCATTTTCAAGGGAAAGGGTATTTTTACATTCCTATTTTTCCAAGTTTCTGTATTTAGCAGTGCTGGGCATGAAGTCAAACATTTTCTTTTTACTGAAGCAGATGCGAATTGCTGAAACTTCTCACGCTCTTGCTACCATCTTACATTAAGAGAAACAGTAAGTACTCCTAAGCACTAAAATATCTGTGTTATAGACCTGAACAACAAATGGACACTTCAGTCAAGGGCTATTTAATATCATCAGTAATAAACAGTCAAGGATCAAGGACAGCTGCAAATGAATTTCTTCAGCATCAAGCATATTCTGGGCTACCACAGGCTTCCTATTATTCTATGATTATGGCACTTACCACGCACAGACAGTTTTAATGGATCTGAAAGAATGATAACAGAGGTCATTATGAAGTATTTCTTCCTTAATGCACTTGATGCTCTTTTTCCTTGCTTCCAAAAATAAAATCGCAGTATTTTAACATAGCTGGTTTATGTAGTAATGAACTTCGGAATATCCAGCAGTAATGACGATACAGTGCAGAACGGAAAAACATTTGGTGGAAATTAAAGAACTGGAATGTTCTTTAGTGTGTCAGCTGATAAACCAAAGAAAAAGGTCAACATTGTAATTAGTGACCTGTCTAAAAAAAAAAAAAAAAAGGAGGGAAACATGTATGGCAAACCCACTCCAAAGTGTTCAAAATCAGGGCATTTCAAGAACTGCTAACACCTTAATAAATACTTCAGAAACTATTTAAGAGGATATGAATATTGCATGCAGAGCATAAAATTCTTTTAGATTTGTTAAGAAGTCAAACTGGCTACCTAGGTATCTACTCAAATCTGACCTAAGGGATTAGATCAACAAGTTCTATATAAAGTTAAACAACAGTACTAATAAATAAATCAATTGCACTGCTAACCATACTCAGATCTGGGGAAAAAAAATGAACTTGGGAGCATTAGGAAATTGCATGTTTGGGTAAATAGGAACTCTCCGTATTTACACATGGCACGACTGGGAATGAAACCAAAGAACTCATCGTATATACAACACAAAACACTCTTATTGCTACAGGCAGTTATTGGATTTGTGAGGTGATGCACAGTTCTAGCTCCCAATTGGGAGGAACTATTTTTAAAAACTGAATACAAAGAATGAGTTCCTTGATGATGAGATGGAGGAGCTCACTTTTTCCGATCCGAAAAGAATCGTGAAGACTTTAAATGTAACAGCGTAGGAAAACATTTTGAGAAAGGACAACTGGATAGAGAACAGATAGACAAGGAAAGGACTGTTATGCTAGCAACATACAAGTCTGACAGTGCAGTGTCATTAGTGACACCGAAGCACGTTAGAGAAAACATCTTGCTAAGATATAACGGTGAGCACTGAGGCATCGCACATCTTTTGTAAAGTATATAAAGTCATGCTTCGGGAAGTACAGTTATGTTACAAGGCATACAAACCACTAATTTTTTAGGTGTAGGGTAAAATAATTGCCAGAGGTTTTCAACTTATAATATGAATATATCTAATGACATCAGAATGACAATTTCTTCAAAGCATACAAGTTCTGACAAGCTACATTAGCCATCCAGAATAGACTATGCATAAGCACGTAGGAATTGAAGACAAAGATCACAGTAGAAAGCATTACATGCTGAGCTGAAAAGCAGACTGAAAATGAGCATAAAGATGAAGTCATCTCACAATAATATAATCATTGCTCCTTTGTCCCAGGACAAAGCATATTCTGAAGTCTGTCCCATTTGAATTAATCACATTCTTAATTTTAGTGTGATTTCAAGATGTGGCTTAAGTATTTTACTGATTGGGATTAATCCATTTTACAGTGTCAAAGCAATAGTTTTAACAGTTAAGACAGACAGAAAGACCTCTGTCAATCTACTTGGATACTTGTGACTTCTTTGTTTGGGCTATGTTATGATACAAATCTATAATTTGAGTTTTCTCAGGTTTTACCCATTCCAGAAGGTGGTCACATTTACGCTAAAGCTTTACACTTCAGTTGAGTCCCCAGTTAACAAGCTGCCAATCAAAGATGAAAAAGAATAATCTTCTCATTGCATAGAAGATCTTGGTAAGGAAGTCTCAATCCTATAGCCCTTGTCTGCACAGCTCACAGAGTTCCTGAAGCTCCTAGAGCTACTGCTATATAAGTGATTTATAGGTTCTATTTTTCTGAAGCAGACAAACAGTGAAAAGGAAGGGAACTCTGAAAGTTTCCTTCAATTATGTCTTTATGAAGGAAAATGCACAAAAGACTTGTACATTATATTTGAACTAAAACTCAGCAGTAGTTCTTTGTACTCTAGGTCCAATATAAAAACTTGTTAAAACAAAACTTCAAGAATGCAATGACTGATTCATAGCAATTGAAGATCAGCTCATGTTTTCTTTTTGGCCTATACATTGTCCACCGCTTAAAATTTGCTGAGAATTTCCTCTCTTAACTCAGCTTTCAGGAGGAAAATAAAATGACTGTTTTAAACCTAAATTTGTTGTTCACATTTCTGTTGGCTGCAATGCGGTATCAGTTGTTGGTTAATATTTAATCTAATCATCCTTAGATTTCAGAAAGTTCTCTGAAGTCACTGAGCAAATGCTCCTGCATTTGCTTGCTCACAGGTATATACGTATATCTGTATGTAGGTGCTATAGTCAAACTACGTATGTATGTGTGCGTGTGCCTAAATATTTTAGATATCTACAAACACTGCACCTCTCTGCTTCCTTGAGAGCATGATAAAACCCTTACTGACATAAACTGATCAAGATTTCAACACAATTTTTTGCAGGGTCTTCCAAACAGGTGTTAGGATCTATAGAGATATCCAAACCTAAAATATTGAGTCAAAATATTAAGAATCACAGTTTAATGCTATTTATTGCCAGCAATATTATGTCAGACTGTCTTTAAAATAGCCTTTACTAAATTTTCCCTCTGTTGCTTCACCTGATTGGATTAATCTGTTTTCCACTCCATGGTATGAAATAACTGTGCAGCAAAACGAAAAAAGAAATCTCAAACAGAATATAAAATTAGATATAAATTATTTGAAAGTATGCTACAGCAAAGGATAAAAACACATAATTCCATCAATGAAAAGAGTTGACTGTCAAAAATTCAACACACAAAGTACATATGAAATATACAATCTGTTTTTTTTCATGTTTGAAAAATTACATTAATCCTTTTAGTGAATTTTTTTAACGTGTGGAGTACATTAGTCTGGATTAACGGATGGTGTTTATCATACTTTGTATTGTGGTTTCAGGAAATAGTCTGGCAACGCTAGGTTTCTACAAATGGATTTAAAATTAATCAACATCTATTTATGAGAAAGTTTAAACCATTATTAATGCACTGTAAATACAGATCTCCTTAGAGCTGACCCCAAGTGTCTACCATCTGCTGAACTGTTGTAATCACATTTTTAAAGAGCATGGTCATACATAATGATTCTTCTCAGGAAAGAGCATCCTTAAGTACATCAGCAACATTTTAAATTCCACTTGTGTAATGCAATAATTTCCTACTGCCCTTTGCTAAGGAAAAAAGCATATGGCAGTGAATAAAAGCCAATCATGCAATCCTTGATTTCTTTTCAGAGCTGCATGGGTGATGAATGGCTTTTTATTTATTTTTAGAAAAAGTAACTAAAAAACAATAGTTCTCAGATTTTTTTATTTTTTTTTTTAAGTTAAATGCAAATTTTAGTGGTAAATCAGTTTCAGTGTTAATATAAACTTACGTAACATCAAATCTAAGTATTAATGGAGTGGTAAATTCAGATATATTACACATATGAATTAAAGCACAGTTCCAGCAAAGCCAGCTGAATCAAATACAAGTGCACCAAGTAACTGAATGTGAAGAACTCCAGTAATTTTTTTCTAATCCTGACAGCATCACTCCACGTTAATGAACAAGGTAGGAGGCATCAGTTTACAACTCATCTATTGGAAGCAGGTACAACTCACCCTGCACTCACACGATTTACACACCAAAGACAAATGTCTTGAGTGGATAACATCACTTAACTTCATTTTATGGGACAAGTGGGAGAGGGGGGAGGAGAACATGCCTCCAGATCATCTTTCTGTTGACATGGCACTTGTCAGCACATGGCACAGCTACACATTTAAAAATATATATATTTAAAAAAATATATTGGTGCTTATCACACCAACCTGTCAATTCTCCATCTCCAGCAGGGAAGCTGTATGAGGGCTCCAGCAGGAAAGCAAGGTGTTGTTACACATGAAAACCTCTTCCTTCTGCACTACTCCTGCATATACCTCCTGACATCAAATCCCTCTTCAAGTTGTTGAAGCAAAGAGACCCTACTTGTACACAGACATTGCTAAGATGTCCAAAACTTAGTATGCATTTTTCCACCTATTGTGCATTCTTCCAGCTAAATCAGGCTTCATCCCTTAACAGTGTACATCACTGACAACTGCATTAATTAACTGTTTAATAAGAGCCAACAATAATGAACTTTTCCATTTTCTGTTTTGATAGTGTTTCCTTTAATAGGCTTATGTCACACAATCAAGGCTCTTAGGTGCTACATTAACACAGTTAAATAACTGTAATGAGCATTTTTCCTCAGAAATGAGCAGCACATGCAAAGAGAATGCATATAGGCTTATTAATCTAAAGGGCTCCTCTCCTATTCACCAGTGCAACTGCTTAATTATAGATACTGCATTGGTTGTTTTTTATTTGTGCAGTACATTGTCAGCATAAGTGTACTTTATTGGCTAAATGATATTGCAGGGATTCATCCCAGATGATAAGTTGTTTTTTGGGAGAACTGTAACTAACTTTAAAGGAGGATACTGTTAGGCTCCATACAACTTGGACATACTGTTCATTCTGGATTAGGGTAGCTAGAATGAACTGTGCACCTCTCCACACATCTGACCCTAGTATCTGTTTAATTCCAATATATATTCAGCAGTCACTCATTCTTCAGGGAGATTTCTGTAGCTTTTTTTTTTCTTTCTTTAAATCTGAGATACTGTTCATTTTTCAAGTCAAACAATTATCATTCCAGCAAATGTTTCTAAGTTCAAAATATAACACCTTATCCACAGGTTGTTTAAAAGAAAATTACTTC
Organism: Odontophorus gujanensis; assembly: GCA_013399175.1. Classification (NCBI taxonomy): domain Eukaryota; kingdom Metazoa; phylum Chordata; class Aves; order Galliformes; family Odontophoridae; genus Odontophorus; species Odontophorus gujanensis. The sequence goes on along the minus strand of VXAB01008900.1, from coordinate 461,212 downwards.
AAGAAAATTAAGCACGAAGTTCATTCATCACTGTGATCTGTATAGGGTCACCATGCTTCATGTTATTTTCATAGAAAATCATCGCTCTTGTAGATAGACAGAATAACTACAACTAAAGCAATTGAGCAATTACTCTTGATTTTTATTTTTAACCTTCTTCTAACGCTAGTAGAACTAAACATACTTGTAATTCTCCCAATGAGGAGGAAGAAAAAAAAAAATCAAACCAGAACAAAACAAACCAACCCACAAAATCCCTAAGAGTCAAACAACTCATAATCAGATTTTCAGCTTTCAGCCACAAGGTCAAGATTATCAGCAGCTATTAGTAACAGAAAATCATTCTCATGGGATGCTTCTGTAAGTCCAACACAAAATAATGTTACCGTTGCAGGTCTGCAAAGCTTGCTGAGCTTGCTTCATATTAACTTGACAAATCATTTTCTCAAATATGGCAAACTTGATTTCACTTGTTCAATTAGACTCTTCCACTGCCCCCAAATAGTTCAAGATTTCTCAGAGAACATGGAGAAATCTCACAGACCTTGAAATGGTCTAGTGAGCCTGCCACTACATGAGCAACTTACTGCAGTAAAGACCCCTGTGACTACAAGCTGCCAAGGAACCCTAAAAGGTAGAATAATAGAGGTAGAATGAATTGGACAACTTGAATGCATGAGGTGACATTTACCTATGCATGCTCAATCCACTCAGGTCCATTATCATTATATCTTTTGAAGAAATTGTTAGACAAGCCTGTTTATATAGGATCAGTGCTATCTGCAGTGATGGAGCTTGGTGTTTATTCTGTAACTTAGCAATATTCACTGGAATTTGGCTGTCAGAAAGAAAAGATTTGGGCGGACATAACTTGAGGAAAGCCTTCTGAAGCACTAGCAGCAGGCTGTCATTATGCAATTACTGCAGGTGATTACGCAGTAAATGCTAGAGCAGCCTTCACTTCCCAGGTTACTTCCAAAAAAGTAATTGAGGACTCATTTCCAGTCATGAAGGAAAGCCAAATGAATTACTTTCTCACAATGGCATAAATTTACCTCCATGGAATGCGATGAATTTCCATGAGAGAATTATTAGTAACAGACATTCTCCTGTCTATTATCATCAAACCAGTGGGTGAAAGAAAAGGTTTTAACATGACTCTGAAAGCTCCTCTGCAAGTTATCCCATAAAGGAAGCTGTGCTAATTATTTGCTTAGCCATTCTTTGCAAACTCAACACGCCTGGCACACAGATCCAGAACTTCCACAAGAAAAGACTTCACAGACAAGGCACTGGTCACCGAGAAATCTGCCAGAAATCTGTAAAGGCGACGGCTATCAGTTGCCTTCATATGCATTGCTGTTCTTAGCACTGTACGGAAGCTCTTTGGAAATACTCATTTATAGAAATGCAATTTTTGCACAAAGCAGCCAAAAATGCTTTCTGGAGAGTGATAGCTCTATTCAAACAAGGGCTCAAACAGCTACTGCCAACGTGCAGAAATAATTTCATTCTATGAAGAGTCATTTAAAATTTGAGGCTATTGTAATTATTAAATGTATTCATTAACTTCATTACATTGAGAGAAATATTAAATTGAGTACAGTATTTATTATTAACAATTTGGAATACAAACAGGCTTTTACAGATATCCCTATTTATGCCTTCTGCTTTTATTGCAAGATTGTTCCTTTATTATCCACAGGTGTTAACTTAGCACAGGTTATCAACTGCTTTAAACTGTTTATATCTTCTGCTTCTGAGATTAAGACAATAGAATGCTAATTTTAAATATATCTTATTTCAATTTAATGCTGTAATCAAGATTTAAAACTTCAGTGTATTGAAAGGTGCAGAGACACCTGCTCTCCTCAACTATTTCTAGGAGAAGGTCAGCAGCCCTTCAAACTACAAATCACATGTTTTGGAATAGCCAGACAGTTCTTTATTAGTGAGTAATGCAAAAGGAATGCACATAATTTGTCTTTTATAAGAATAATGACCCTTATGAAAGAAATAATCCTTAGAAATCTATTTAGGACTTTACACCTGTGTTTGCTCATGAATTTCTATTTGTTAGCAGACCAGTGACAAACACATTCATTCTGTGATAGGTGTTAGTGTTTGCCCAAAAGCAATTAACATAACCGCTGTCAGACAAACAAAGCAAATCAGAGCTGAGTTGCTTTTGCTGCATTGTCTCTGTCAAAATCACTCTGCTAGCAAGAAATTAATGCTGCAGCCATCTTTCAACATAGCATTGTCATGTCTTCCTTTGCATTAATACCTCTGCATGCTTTTACCTTCACAAGGATTCTTCTCATAAGCTCTGGGTTTCTTAGCCCTGCAGGATGGCAGGAAGCTTTCTACAGCACAACGCACACAGAAATCACCAAGTGAATATACTGGGAATTAACTTCAGTGTCTGATTTCTTTCAATTTTTCTATTAGATTAGGTGTTAAGTTTCCCATGTGCAAGTATAAAACATGTTGTTCAAATTCTCAGGTTTCCTGGTTTTAATATTAATAGTATTCTAATAATACTTATACCTAATACACAGCTTATTCCATTTCAAGATTACCAGGCAAAATGTAAAGAGAGTATTTAGTTATGCTTGTTACATTTCTCAGGAAAATGTACACTACAAAATTAAATATGTAATTAAGGCATATATTATTTGGGTCAGTTTACAAGCATAAACCTATACACAGACACCTAACTGCATAACTCATAAGCAAGTTCCATGATGCACAATACAGTACCATTAACAAACAATATATCAGCCACAAATTATAAATGCTGCTTTTGAGTTCTACACATCTGTTTCCATTATTATCATTTAAAATATATGTGCTGCATACACAAACTCACTCCTGGACTCACATTAAGCAACAGCGGAAGATGACAAGGCATGAGAAGAGCATGAGTGAAGCCCACAGATGCCAGGTCAACATGATTCAAACACCAGATAATCTAAAATAGCCTCTTTCACACCAGTATGGTATGCTGGTTTGGACAGAAAAAATGTAAGTAGGCTTTATGAATATGATCTGAAGATTACAGATTTTGCTCTTTTTGAATACAGAAGAAGAAAAAAAATAGAGATTCACTTCTGAAAAAAGTATTATTTAAAAGTACTACTGACGATAGCAAATTTATTGAATTCACAGAGCCTGAGGAACCCTCAGATTTTTTTTAATTAGCAAGTTTACAAAATTAAACAGACCAGTCTTTCTTACGTTATTATTTGCTGTTGTTGAAAACTGAGTCAGACCTAAAAATTACTATTGAGAACTTTAGCATGAACACCTTCCACCCTGCCAATTCTCGTTCTGAGTACCCACCGAGCTGCCCTCTTATGCTTCACTGCACTTCGCCAGGGATACAAAATACTGTAAGCGTTTCAGTGATACCATGGTACATATTTAAAGTATCCTGGGAGACTTGAACAGAACTGCTTATTACTCCTGAAAATTGGGAAGCTGGATGCCACATGTACCAGCAGCAAACGGCATGGCCTAGGAGACCACCACATGCAGGTCCTGCCTGGGTGATGCCACACAGAAGACCATGGGGAATCAGAACTACGTGCATGGCTGAATGGTTAATGTAAAGGGCAGAGAGCAAACATGAGCTTGACTGAAAGGTGGAAGAACATGAGAGTATAATTGATGGGGGCTGAAAAGAGGTGCGAATCTTTTCTGTCAGGAGCTGTTATTTTCTGTCAGATTTGATTTGATAGTCAAGGGGGGCTCCCAGGCAGCATGCTGACACAGGAGCATTTGTGCACAGCTGTTACAGGATTAAATGCACCCCTCTTCACTCTCACTACCAGACCTCAACCGCCTTTGGTTCTGTGCCTTATCCCAGCTGTGGACGGAATCAGTGCACAGAACCTTGGTGAGAGCCCACCCTCTGAGTGCTGCCCACCCTGCTTTGCCCACAGCCAGCCTACCAAACAGCCACTGCAGCACAGACACTGAGGATGGGGAAAGGCATTAGTCCATGTCTCTTCTCTAGAGGAACACAAGCTGCCCCCAGTCCTGCTAGAGAACCGAGGGTAGGTTTTTCCACTTTCATGCCAAAAGGAGGAACAAAGAAGGGAATATTTTCAATATCTCACTGCTCAACAAATTTGGCTTAATAAGAGTTGAGTATGATAATAATAATGGACAAACAAATGAAAAAAACCACTGATGTGTCTAGCACGCACAGTCCAACAACTTCCCTCAGGATTTGACTCCATTTATAAATCAAAACACCCAAAGCACAAATTTCAGACCAGCTTTTCCATCCCTCACCTAAACTGCACATACCTTTCACACAACTTCAAGTCTTCACACTCAGCAGATCACTCCTATTTCTGCTACGTTTGTCAGCGTCTCCTTACAACAAGCCTACAATTCACTAACAGCAGCCGAACTGCTCTCTTAATCCCTGTGGAGAAAGGCACCTGCAGTGGTGTCAGATGCACAGTTATCTAGATATAATCTAAAGGAAAAGCAAAACACTGTCAAAAACATTGAACGATCACTTCCTCCAGCTTTATTTATTTCCTAACACCTCAAAGAAGAAGCACATCTCCTTTCAGCTTTGAGCCATTAAGCTCACCATGGAGTGACAGAAGCAATTACTTCCTCTGTGACATGGTTTCAAGCTATAGGTGAGTCCCAATGAATGAAGAGGCAATTCCTGTGTGTAATGAACACTGAATCACAAACTATAAGCTAAGCTGCATGTTAAACACAAATCCATGCAATAGCAAAATTTTAGAAAGTCTCTATAGCTCCATTACTTCAAGCAGCAGGGCTGTTTAGAGAGAAAAATCATATGAGAAAAATGATTTGAATTAAAATACAATTACCAACTTTTCACTATGATTCACAAAAACGCTTCTAGAATGATAAGATTTAAAGTGTAAAATTAGGTCCTTGAGAAACTTTCCTTTGCTTCAACTTCGTTTACTCAGAATTGCATTTAACAGTTGTGGAAGACTGAAACTCAACAATGCAGAAAGCACTTGATAATTTATTTTGTAAAAATAAACAGTTTTCAGAAGTCACAGCTGCATTCCAGCAGAAATTAGATAAAAGTTGGACTTTGTCATTATGCTGATTTATAAATAATAGTCTACAATTCTTTTACAAAGTTTTCTAACCCTCTCATGTCAATTCAGATTTTCTTCTAAAATCCTCTTAAACATAATATTCAATGCTTTACTATGAAATGTACTGTTTCTTTCTTAAAAGAAGACATTTATTTACCCACAGTAAATGGATTTGTGTGCATAATTTATCATGCACTGAAAAGATGAAAGAATTCCACACTCCTTTTCTGTACCAGATGTACTTGGTTCCAATAATTACTGTTTCAGGCTAGTTATACTTCACATTCTCCTTGCTGTAGGATAAATGAAACGCAGAGTATGGTGAAAAGTGGAATTCTGCCTGCTGGACTAAATATTTATTTACCAAACACATTCAGGAAGTGTTAACACATAGCAGTATCTTCATTAGTGGATGTCAAAGGTACAAATTTAGTATTTCCATGCTTAGAATTCTCTCAAAATATTACTTGAAAATAAAAATGTAGCTGCTGACATCATGAGAAATGAAACAACTTCAGAAACAAATGTTAAACTGATATTTCATTACTTTAGCTTGTATGACACTAAGTATTCAGTATAGTTTTAGATAGGTACTCAACAAAATCGTTATCTGGAACACATTATAGCTTGTGGCAGACATGTGATATTTGTATGTTTATGGGTACACGCAGCTATGAGATTAACTACAGTGGGGACTGAGGGGGTTAATGTATTCCTTCGTTCCTTCTGGAGGCCTGGGTTCAAATCTAGTTCAAGTCATAAGTGAAAATGAGTTTGGTGGTCCCAAAGCAAAACACGTTTGTCCATATGCTACAAAACCACCACATAATCTGGCATGCATCTACTCAACTGAATGTTTTGCTCAGAATACCAGAGCTGAAATAGCTAGAACATCACAGGTTAGCACTGCAGTGCGTTGAGAGTAATACGTGAAAAAACAGTACTGCTTCTCTGCTCTACAAATAGATCCTGTAGGGCTACCTAACCTATGAGTATAATCCATCTCACCATGAAAATTCTGCTGTGAATTTTCAAGATAATAAACTGTCTTTCTATGGGCGAAATGCAGAGGAAGCTTTGCTGTTTTGTAAGATTCTGTTAGCTTTCAGAGTTTGGAAAGCGTTTTAGCAACTGGAATACTCAAAGTTTTCAGGATTTAAGAAGTTAAATTTAGGAAGCATGAAAAATACTGAAAGATGAAGCCCTGACTCCACTGTTTGCACGTCATTTATTTCAGTGAGCGTGGGATTTCACTGGAGTCATATTATTTTGCCACATTTTCCATGTGGAGTCCTTACAAATCCAAACTGACACCAGATACAATTTTTGTAAAAATACTGCTATATGCTTACTGAAAATATATTTATTTTAAAAAAATCTCATTGCTTAACTTAACTAGCAGATAACTGGACAAAATGAAGCATTTTCTTTCCTTAACAGGCACATATTACTTCTGAACAATCAGATTAAATCACCAGAAAGTAATTCCTCTTCCCCTAATTCAGGAGTATACTGAAATTATTAAAAGAAATGATGTAAAAATGAAGCAAATGAACAGCACTGAATATTTTAAAATCTCATACTTGAAAATTCTACCCTTTCAGCACAAAAGGACCAGAGAGACATCTGTCATACTTCAAGAATGAATGCACATAAACTCTTCCGCAATCTTGTTAAGAGACTTCAGGATCTTTAATGGTACATTTAGAATAACACATAAGCAAATAACCCAAAAGGTGAAATTCCTAAGGCTTTCTCCACCCCTCCCCATTCATCATTTCCTTCTCTACAATATCTGTTAAAGTGGTTCAAAAACTAGAAGAAATAAGAAATTAAAGGCTCTCATGTGGTTTCTCTCAGTGATTAACAGAAGTGACAGTAGGATTACCAAGAACTGGCTAAATACACCAGGATGCTTTCCACTTCTGTTAGATTGCTGGCTACTCCCACCTGCCTCCTTTCCCTCTAAATATTTGCTTCTGCAAATATTTGGACATTTGAATTTAATTAACCAAAAATCTCACAAGAAAGTGTAGCTTTCAGTTGGAATGTGTTTGAACAACTGCATCAGAAACTACCTGTTTGTTTACAGGGACAGAAATGCAACATGCATTTTGTTAATATAAAACTGTAACTGGCATGTTCTACATCAGCATGAATGAAATAGTAAATTGTTGTGCCTGTGGCTTCAGAATGGGAAGAGAAGCAGTCTTTCACCATTTATGGAAGGAATTTTGCTGCTTTCAGTAACTGAGTTTTATGGAGTTGTTTACTGGATCTGGCTATGAACCAGTGCCCTTGACACTAGATAATTACCTGTTTGAGAGCACACATACCACTTGCTAGCTCAATTTAGAACACAGCAAACATTTATTGAGCAGGAATTGTGTGACATAACGCTGAAATGCTGATTGTAAGGTGTTAGATTACCTATCCGTGTTAAAAAGTCACTCTGAACTAAATAATCTTTGAGCAATTTGAACCTCAAGTTAGCTATACATTTTGCAATAAGAATCAGTAAGATACTGTCTGGGAAATATGAAAATAAGTAGTTGTCCTGTTGTCTATGTCACTAAGATCTCTACATTTGCCTGCTTTATCACAGAACAAAACTCTCTGATTTGTGTGCAGCACATGTGCTGCCTATAGGAGTGTGAGAGGGCAGCACCTTATAACTGACAAGAACAGAAAAGCTTTGGGATACCTGAGAACAGAGCCAATAGTGGAACTCTCTGTGGCTACTGAGGTTGCATCTTGGGGTTTCTGTGCCATTAGCATGGACGTTACTTTTAAATATTCTGAAGTGTATAACTAATGAGTTTATGGCGAACAAAATGTAAAGAAAACACAAGAAAAATCTGAAAATCGTTAATAAAAAAATAAGTAAAATATTTTATTCTAACATTTATATTAAGTACTTCGAACTTCTCTAAAGGTGTGTTTTCATTAAGAAAGGCCTAAAGGAAATAGACAAAAATACTGAACAATCATTAGTCGCTGCAAACTGTTAGGACAAGGAAAACAAGTTTATCTCAGCAATTAACTAAAGAACACATCAGGTAACTGGCAAACTCTAATGAGACTTAAAAGTAGTCTGAAGTACATAACGCAATAAGAACATCTCTGTGATTTCCCAGTGAGAGACTTGGATGCTGTCTAGTTCTGCATGCTATAATTTGGGGGAAAATATTTTTTTGAAAGTGATGGGAAGTCAGTAGTTACAGTTACTGCTTACTGTTGACATTAGGTGACTGTTCGTATGCCCAGAATACCACCTACCTCAGCTAAATGGTATCTTTATGAAATTAACAGAATGCGGTTACAACATGGCTATAAGAAAAAATATTAATGTCAAATTTTGGATTATAATTGGAAAACTGACCTTTGGAAAATATGTTACCACTGCAGTCCTGGACTGTACTGTAAAATGACAACTTTAAGATCTAGAAGAATGACTGTATTGTGCAGTCTAGAAAACATAGCAAAATAAAAATAATTATACTCTTCATGCTTCTGTAGAATTCTAAATCAGAAATACCTTGACTCTTTCTATAGTCTTCCTCATGCAAAGTAATTCACGTTATTTTGTCTTCAAACTGTCAAATTCAGTAAGTTGTTGGGTTTTTTTTGGTCATACATGCAATCTCCATAGGCAATTGTGACAGGTATTGTAAATCAAGTTCTTCCTAGAAACATATCACAGCAGAATTATTTAACAGTATATATGATTTTTCCACGTTAACTGCCTATATTCAATTTAAAATCTTGAAATAAAAATCTAAAAATGCATCAAAACAAAAGTTTGAGAAGCTTCTACAAGAATCACTTTGAGATTTCACTTCATTACTTTCAAGACTTCTGACATACGCGTTTTCAGTTACTCTCAGACCACTGCTTTCCTTCCCAGTTCAGTATGTATTGATGTATGTGCATACAGCAATACATACAGTTTAGTCTTATATCACTAAGCTGAATGCCATTTCTCCAATAAGTTCTCAAATCAGCATGGAAAAAACTCATCCTTTCAGTATTTCTTATTTTATGAAATCAAATATGAGCATATATGAGGTGGCTGAGATCAGTTACAGTATTGTTTATCACTAGATACCTAAAATTCAAACTTCTGTGGTAAATAAATTAATCAAAAGAGTTCTAAATAGACAATTAGTTATTGTGATAAACTCAAATACAGAAAGGAAGGATGAATGACATCATTTTGTACAGAGTAAGCAGCACAGACTCAAAAGTTCCAGAGGCCAAATTACTCAAATTAGGACTCGTTTTTCCTTTAATAGAGTTTCTGGATGCAAGGCTGAATGCATCTTTTTTCTTTCCTTTGCCACCTCATTGGAACAGCTACCAGACAAGCCTATTTCCTCCATGCTCAGATAAGCTTGGAACGCACACGTTAAAGATTGAAAGGAGGATAATAAAGGCTTGTTTGTCCTGAAGTCGTGTAGCTGACACAACTGCCAGACACTTCTGCTAGCCATTCACTTGCCTCTACAACTGTGGGAACATTCTGAATGTACCAAACCGTATCATACAGAACCATACCTCTAAGACAACCGGCACTGCTCCCCAAAAGAACCTGCTTGGAAAGAGAATGTTAAAAAGTCAGAGACAATACAGAGAAGAACCACAGCTCTTACTCTTTATTGGGTATTTCACTTCGTTGCCAGGCACACAGACATAGCTAAGTGTCTTAGCAGAAGGAACCAGGCAAACATCTTTGGGGGTAACGTACAAAACGCTCAAAGCACCTGGCTGTGAGCAGGACTACAGCCGGAGCCAGTGGGAAGATGTCACTACTAACATCACATCACAAACAAGAATCCTGTGAAGTCTAAAGTCCTATTTGTGAAGACTGCTGCAAAATCCAGCAAGAAGAACACAGCTGCCACAGCACCTTGAAATTAACTATCAGAATTAACTTGCTATCTACAGAAACTAGTTACTGCAAGAGGAGTTGAGCTTGAGAGCACACACACGTTCCTCTTCCAACTAAGTAGCCTTCTGTAGGTGTATGTTGCTTACCCAAGTGGTGGTTAATTTTAAGGTAAATCTCAGAAAATAATATTCAATTTAAAACACTGTACATTATGAAGCAGCACTGCAATTGCATTTAATCTAGCTGTTTGAAATAGTGCTAAATTACAAGCTAATGGAGAATGCAGAGCTCGAGGCACTAAGCCTAATATTTATTTCTAAGAAGACATTCCGTTTATTCACAGCATACAGAAAATTGTGAATTATAAATAGCGTATCTATCCCAGATTATCAGCAACTGGTCATTAAAAATTAAATCCCAGGGGACTGAGAAGATCAAATGAAACATTTAAAAAGTACCAACACCAACATGGAACAATTCAGTGCGGGAACAGAGCCCTGCTTGTGACAATGGAGTTGGATTGACACCTCTTGCAAAACCTAAGCCAGATAAAAGAATCACACATGTGATACCTCTTTGAAAACTTGAGCCAGATGCAAAAAAAATTGTACAAGGACCAAGTTTCATCTAAAAGCAACACCCATACATTGACTAAGCACATGAGTTATATGTTTTGGGGTTGGAATTTTTTTTTTGTCTGATTTGTTTTTCAGTTTAGTGAAATAATATATATTTCCTTCTATACAGGCTAATTTTTTTTTCCCTAAAAAAACCCATTATATTAATCATTATTTCAAATTTCAGAATACATCCATATTATATCATCCATCCCCCTAGTGTTCAATATTATATCCAGAACTACACTCTGTTCACCTGCAGAAAGATCTCTCTTCTCTTCCCAGTTTGCTAGAGAAGCCATTTATTTCTATATCTTCTAATTAAAATCTTAATGTCAGTAACATATATTAAATCAAGTTCCATTACAAGCACAACTTTCAAAAGCATGTATTTTTTAAGCAGCTCATATTTTGTCAAGCCTAATTGCTGTAGTTCTATGCAATATTAGTTGCAGAACAGCCAGTAATAACCTTTAGTCCTGGCAAATTTTCTCTCTACAAGAGCTCAATCACATAACATAAACAGCTATAAAAGGAGGCTTTTTAAAGCTTTATTCATAATATGTAGCACATGCATGTGGCAGTGTATATCAGATCACAACACTGAAGGAAATACGAGATTTATCTATGACATAAGTTGTGCCAACATTTAGTATGTTGAGACCATTAATTTGACTTTAGTTATGTTAGAAAGGAGCGGGGGAAAAAACGTTTCTTCATTAGTGTAGGCTTTCCCAAGTTAACATTAAAAATTGGGTTTTGATTCCTGAGTGTACTTGATTGCATATGATGCTTGATGATGCAACTAAGCATAGAAAAAAATACCAAGCTGTTAGCAGTAGAGAACCAGGGTGGTCCAGGCAAAGAAACGCACACTGAGGATTAATGATAAGGAAGAAAGATTTTACCTCAGTTATGCTAGGAGCGTAAAAAGAAAGCTGTAATGGCTACAGATCAGCAAAATGAGAACGTAGGATGACTTCTTGACCTCAGTAGATGAACACCAAGACAGAGCTAATGTGCACATGACTCACACCACGTGGTCCAACATGCCAAGTACAGGGCTGCTCTCAGTTTGCACTCAGTGCCTGTACTTCCACAGCAGGCCCAGCAACACCAGTTCCATTGACCCCTTACTGCTCCACACACCCCTTGGTTTCCTTAAGGCAGCAGTCCCTGGCCAACACAGCACAAATGCTGACGGGGTTGACAGAGCCCCGGCCTCAAACACATACCTGAGAACATTCTTCTAACCCACACGCAAAGGAAAAGCCACATGTTGGCCATCCGTGACTTACTTTGTAGCTGGGATGTGTATCCCACAGTGCAGTCTGGATTAGCCTCAAAAGCCCATATGTAATTTATGGGGTGTATTTCCAAATGTCTTTAGCTTACACCACTAAATTTGTTAATCCCCAGAGATGAGGATACAGTCTTCAGTACAGCAAATGTACAGCAAGGATTTAATACCAACTTATCTAACACTCAATCTAGTATATTTTAGGGCAATCTATTAGAGGAATATGCTTCACGGGTAGTTTGTAGACCACAGCAGAACAGAGAGTGCCTAACTGGTGGCCACTAAGAGAATCTTCTCAAATTCTTCACTACCATACTATAATTCTCCAAGAAGATGGCATAGTAACAGAGGGTATATTTATTCCATTCTGTTACTTTGCTGCTTTTAGTTTTATTCATACAAAAAAGTTACAAAAAGGAGATGCCTCAAGTAAAATAATCACAGTATGCAAGATTTTGAAAGCAGTAAATATGATGCTAGTTGCCCAATCTTTAGAAGAGATGAAAAATGATAGTAACTTCTTTTTTGTAGCTCTATATGCATCTCACAAGAGTAGTCTAACCTGAAATGTAGGGAGAACATTTTTTATGATTAACTTACTTAAAATATGCCATTAATTTCACAAATCTTAGCAGCAGAGCAGCATAGAGAAGGAAAATCTACATCACAAGTTTAAATATGAAAAGGCTGAGATTCCTAAGAAACACAATCTTCTGTAGAACAATTACTTATTTCACCAATAAGTTTGCATAGTTCAAGCCATCTTTTTTTCTAAAGGGTAATGCAATCCCCTTTCAAAGGATCCATTGTCAAATATGATTATTTGTGAGCATTTGAGAAGTTCATAGAAACATTATGCATACAGGTTCAATTTGAGAAGTTTTGGGAAGTCCAAATTCATTAGGAAAGGCTGATCACAACTGAAAAGTAATTTGTGACTATGTCCAGCCCGTTTATGAATGTTTTGCGATCCTTGAAATGAAATGTTTTCTTTAGTAGTTACAAAAACTGATCAGTTTGGGTATATTGTGTGTTCTATAAATACTGCACAATTACTTACAGATAAGAAAAATACCATTATAAGTAAAAAAGGTTAAATAATCCAGGCACTTGTAATCACATACAGGTTTGCCTTAATGCATTTTTTTTTACCTGAAAAAATTCACAGCACCTGATTCTGTTCCCATTTTATGTAGATATAGGAATTGGAAGTATAAAGAAAATCCTGAACAATAGACTTAACTTCCAGCATATTAACAGACATAAAAGCAAGAATCCATATAATCTGAATAATATAATCCATTTTAATTGAAAAAAAAAAACCAAACCTGATAATTCCAATGCTTGGTTAAAATATTTTTGTCTTCTAAACTACAGCAAAACCACACAGCCTTCCAAGCTAACCTTGAGTTTTTTCAATAGACCTTCTATTTAGTGCCTGAACATAAATGGGAAAACAGGCAGGTTCAAGTATCTGCTTGCGGAATAGCCACGTGCATTTTGATAATTTCAGTATTTCTGGCACATTCAAATACAAAAATACAAAGTTACCAAGCAAAATCACTTCTCCAAGATAAGTATGAAACAATTATCAGCCATTTTCTGAAGCACAATGCATGTCAATAATATTTCTGTATCAAAAAACGATTTTCAGACCCAGTCATGAGCTAACCATGCCTAGATGGACAGGTTCTCCAGTGTAGTCCCTCACTGCTGTCACAAAAGGGCTGTGTAGTTTAAGTAGTTCACCCCCTACCAGCTATATTGTACCTTCAATAGTTCTCTAAGAAGATCATATAATACAGAGAAATACAGTAATTGCAATAGCTCATTCATAACAATGCTATTGAAGATGATATAAAGACACGAAAGAGATAATGAAGAGGTCTTGAAAAACACTGTTTCTTCAAACAAACTCTTTTAACATACAGATGCTATTCATACTAAACATAAAGCACAATGTTGTTGCTGTTCTATATCTAAAAATCTTCCTGGAGGAGTTTTCATAGAAAATGATAAAATATCCCAGGTTGGAATGAATTCGCAAGGGTCATTGAACCTAACTCATTAACCAACTCAAGAGGGGATTCATTAAATTTAGTATCTCTATTATGAATTTAATTTCTATTTTTCAGCTGTTACTTTTCTTTGTAATCGTTTGCTGTTTCATATCCCGTTCAAGGAAGAAATTACACACACAGTGTCATTTAAAGATCTATACACAACTGAGTATTAATGCCATGCTGCTTAAAGAACAATCTTCAGTTACATACAGTTTTACATTACCTAAATATACTAATTTCCTGAAGATAAATTTTAATAGCTATAGTATTAGTTTATATACAAGATTACAGGATCCAACAGAGTTCAGATCCCTTAAAAAAAAAAGAAAAAATAAAATAAATAAAAAAGTTGCTTTATTTGTTATTTACACTGCATACAGGCTTAACCTGTAATTACAGAGAAGTTCTCTTCAGCCAAGACCACAGCAACCAGAAACAGGGTTTTGCCAAGAAAACTGATGCCTTCTCCAGTTAATTAGTAAATGTGTTTATCTGACAGAATTTTATCTTTGAGACCAATTTTCGCATTAGCTGCTTGGCCTTTTTCCTACTACCTTGCCTGCTTTAGCATCCTAATACATGCTGTAAGTGCATTAGAGACTAGGACAAGTACAAGGGAGGTGAAAGGAGAAGTTCTATAATTTCTGACATTCTTAAACCAGCATTACGAATTACCCCAGGTCTTTCTTCACAAAACCCTATAAAGACAACATGGTATGACAGACTGGAGACTGAGCAGGTTATTTGCAGAGCTAATGCAAGTTGGATGTTTGCAGTGTGATACTTAGCAATAAGTTGGCCGTGACTGCCAGAAATTTTCAAGTATATTTTCCATTTGTCCATGAATGCTGAGAATAATATCCACAGTTGTTAGAAAATATAGCTTTATTGTATCTGTTGGCATTGTCTAAATAATTTCTATCCTGTGGGCTATTTAACTTATACACACTTCACAGAGTCAGAGAAAGCCTGAAGTGTTTGCATATATAGTTAAAAATAAATAAATAAAAATCCAGGAACACTTGACATAAGAAACAAAGAGTGAGATTTCACAGTGCATAAATGGCTCCTGATCATCCAGCTCCTAAAAGAAGCTTGGAAAAATTTCCCCATCGCATTAATTTTCATCTACACACACACGGGCAAAAATCCCCTTTAAAATGGATGGAAAAAAATGAGACTAGACCATCTAACGAAACCCAGGCACACAAACGTTTTCATAACAACATAAACTGGTCTGGTTCCTCAGAGTTGTCAAGGACTTGCTCAGACCAAATACTTTATTACTAAATCCAACATCATCTACATCCACCATTATTTACTTCCATGATTCATGCATGGTATTTTTGTTATATACTAACATAATAAAGGATTTAAAATGTCACAATCACACTTACAAGGCCACCAAATTATTTCTTCTCCATACTTTCTCCTCATTAGTCTCAACTTCTCAATTTTTTTTTACAGGTTTTCTAACGTCTTTCATTTCACTTGATATTTTCTTTATTGCCATACTCCATCTGAAAATCTGAGATATTTGTTTTCCCTGTCGGATAGCTAGAAACAAAGAAATCTCCATAAGAAAGGGACTGAGTCTTGAGTGCTTACTTTCCTAATAGTCACAAAGAAGACTTTATTGCTCTTAAAACTCCTGAATCTTAGTGGGAACTACAAGGATGCCATATTTAGAAGAATTCCTTAGAATCTTCTACATACCACACATCACTAACTCAAAAAGCAATTGGCATTACTAATTTGGACTTCTATAGAAAAGAATACAAAGACAAAACTCGCAAACAAAGTCAATTAAAATCCTGTTTCACATGTACATGTATAACATTAAAGAAGCCAACTATTTTATCTTTTCCTATAACTACAATTGTAATTGCCCCAACCTTTCTGTGCCTATTAACAAGGCCCATATGCACCAAATCCTCTGCTTACTAAAAGCACAAAAATAACTAAGCCAATCCTAACAAGAAAAACCACTGAATAAGAAGGTTTTTCTTTAGGACAATGCAAGATAGCATTAAAAACCATGTTAGCCATCATGACCTGTAAAACAGGAAAGACTGCCTGTATGACAGCTGTAGTTCTCAAATTCTTTTCACCAGCAAATGGAAAGAACATTTCTTGAAAGAATAATCCTACATGTTGTCTCTCAGTGTTAATGATGTAATAAACAAAACAGATTAAAGTAAGCTGAAGAAATGCATTAGTACTGCCCAACAACTTTCAAACTAGAAGGGTCTTGATTACATAAAGAATGAACAAAACTGTCCTCATCTCACACAGCTTGTTATTTTTGTTACTGAAAAAGAATTGGCAAATTAATAATTAACATAATTAGTCGAGAACATCACTTGATCAACAGCCAGTTAACACAGTAGCTCCTGATCTTTCAGAACTTCATATAGTTTTCCTCACACATATCATTAGACTTCCTGTTAGACCATTTACTTCAGTTACTCTTGTGTTGTTAAGTGTAAAGTAAAGGCTGTCCTGGGTTCTACAGTGAGCAGCAGCAGCATTACGTGGAACTGAGTATCGATCCCTAAGATAGCAATATCTCACATTATCATATCTAAAATCTCAACTAAATTTTTCATAAGTAGTAATAGTAGATCTACTAGTAGTAGTAGATTGAGTACCTTATCTAGTGCCTCACTTGCTGTCTGGAACCCTACTTACAGCACAGGTGTTTGTATTACAAAAGAAGGCAATAACAGTGCCTTCCAATAGGATATAAATGCTACAGAACAACAGCAGGTAAAAAAGAAAGAAACTTAGCTCTTACCTTCCAGTAACTAGTGATAGCTCAAGAGGAGTGCAGTCTCTATCCAGAGAAAAGCTACTACCTCAGCTGCTAACCCTTAAATGAAGGTGAGGAGGGGTGGATCCAGGCTTCACTCTTTCAGGTCACTTGGGTGCACTGCTTGCACCTGAGCTCCCTGGGTTAGTTGCACCTGGTGCTCAAACACTGGTTCAGGATGTCACCTGGCAATTCTACTGCAGGGTTGGAACTGGATGATTTTTGAAGTTATTCTACATGTGATTCTGAGCTTCAGTGATAGGATGTTCAAGTTACACAGATGTTCATTTATTGGGAAAATGTCAATGAGTTCAGCTAAATATGCCTACAAATTCTAGTCTCTGTTGTGCAATCTATAGGGCTTTACGTGTCCTGCACTTCTGACTATTAGACTACTCAATACATGGTCCAGCACCTAGTTTAGATACCTTCGTTTATAATTCTTTCTACAAGATGGTCCAATAGTGTAAAACTGGAATTCAGATCCCAGTTCGCATGCCAAACAGCCCTAGTATGTAGAAGTGATGGATGCTTTTTCCTTTTCATAACTTATCAGAAGGAAGTCATTTATTTTGTATAACCACATGAAGTGTTATGGGTACAGTAACAGAAGTGTGTATGTTAAAATCCTATGAACAGTATACAGAATTTAAAGCAACACCAAAATCAATTACCGCATAATGCATGAAGTTAGGCATGTTTACTAGAACCCAAACCTTTCTTATCTCATTTCTAAATGTGAGATCTAATTTTGTATTACTTTACTAAATCAATAAACTATTTGTATGAACATAAGTATCAATTTGTTTCTAAGTTTCAAATCTCAACCTGTGAACTCTTAAGGACATGAACCAGACTTTAAATGCACCTGGACAGTACTCTGGAAATACAGATATAAATAGCAGAAGCAGTGGGAAAACCTGTCCTGATGGAAGAACAATTTTACATCCAAAGGGACTGCAGCTAGCAGATACAATTCGATAACTACAAGTGAAATGATTTTGTAAGTAGGTATCACATGGAAAACAAATTAGGAAGACTTGAAAACATCTGGAATAGATATCAACATAAAGCTCAACAATGTATTTGAAAAGCAAACATAGATTTAAGAAGAAATATCATGGAAATAAAAAACTGGAAACTATACTTAATATTGGGTCACGACAGCCTCAATTCAGATAATATAAAAGTGATATTTTTGTTTCATGGTTCTTATCAGTATGTTACAAATAATCTAATAAAATAAAGTTATGAATGTTGGCCTATTTGTTGTACTGAAAACATGAAAGACTAAGAAAAACAAATAACTAAAGTAGTTTACTTTTACTATGTTTCCCAATATTTTACCTATTTAAGTCTACACATGTAATTTTAGCATTAGTATAAATAAGAGGAAAAAAAAAAAAGAAAAAATTAAAAAAAAAAAGCACAACAGAAGTCCCCATTCCAGAATGAACTAGGAAGATATTCCATTGAAAAGTGAAAAAGTCTACAATGTAAAACACACAAAATTCAGAGTATGGCAGTGTTCTATGGCAGATGTTTCAAATATGCAAGAAAATATCCCGTGTAGGCTTAATTTAAGTGTCTTTTGTGCACTGAATCATATTTTACATTTTTCGTACAGCATTGCATAATGCAATATATTTTCTTATTATATAAACGCCTATATATTTCTGCAGTTGGAACATTAAGATTTTAGTACCAACTGCATTACCAGGGCTTTGTTCACAGCATTATTTTAAATCTATAAACTACTTTGAACAGCCAGAAAATCCCCTCATATCACTGCAATTTCACAGACACATTTCTCAGTCACTTCTTTACCTTTTCCTTCATTGATTGCTTCAGTTTCTGAATCGTCCAGTCCTTGCTCAGTTGCCCTCCTCGTGACACTCTTGTCTTTGGAGTCTGAATACTGTCTAAATGTCTTTCTTCAGCCAAGGTCCTACAAAGCCTATCACACACATGCACGCAAACTCTGCTCCTTATTTCCCTCTCTCTTTACTATGCTTTGTTCTGAAAGCACTGAAATATTCTGAAATAAATATCAGAGAAATGTTTAAAACCACAGAGAAGTTTTTTTTCTTATTGCCTCTACCATTAAACTATTTGAAATTACAGTTTTTCTCCCTGATCATTGAGAAGTAACATTATATAGTTATAAAGAACATGTTTATCTTTAGCAAGCAATTCCACTAACCTCAAAGAACACCATGTTAGCTATGAATTGCAGGTTTTGCAGAACTGGAAATTTGCAGTGATACTATAAAAACTCATCATTGCCTCTTGTTGTGCAGAGCAGTGAAAGACCATGAAGACAACACTGCCCACAACAATAACTTACTCTTCTCTTTGTAAATTTTCCACCTACATGCATCCAAAAGTAATGCTCCCTATACTGATGTCTAAGAGATTCAAATTTTCAGGAGAAGTAGCTTTAAAATACAAAAACAGTAGCTTCAAATTTTAATTATTACTAGCATTAGAAATGATCATTTTCATTTGAAAAACTTTCTTAGAAAATTAAAAATGTATTTTTTTTCAGAGGACACTACCATCTTTATTCCCTATGTTTTGTCGTGTTACACATAATTGAATGAAGCATATCTTCCATATCATTCCTTTTTCCAGAGTATCTGAGTTTAAAGTAGACTTCAATACTGGGAAAAGCTAACATAAATGAGGTGCCTTCATGAAACAATTTTGCCGCCATTTAAAAATTCTGTATTATTGTCAGCAATTGGCACATACAGTACACTCATTTTCAGCCAACGTTAAGTATTAACAAAACCTGGTGCTAAAAGATTAATTACTAGTGATAAAAGGATTCAGATTGACTTCCAAGTTCTTGAGTTTGGAGACATGGCAAAAAGAAGAAAAATAACCGAAGTAACATCATATGTGTTTTAACTATGAATTTATAAGAATTAGTAAATAAAAATTAAAATTTAAGCTTATCTACATTTAGTGTGCTGTTAGTTACAAGTACATTGATGGATGGCATTACAGAAAGGTAACAGATTGATTTGTAGATCCCTTAGCAAGAGATCACTTAACATTTATAAACAAGCAATAAATGCTAACTTAATGTATAGCTTGATCAACTTCTATTTATTTAGTGGTTAAACAAAGATTTTTCTCTAGAATTAAATGACACTGTTACAGTGTAACTCCATTCAAGCTATGAAGTAGTTACTGTTCATGAAATACAGATGATGAAAAGCAACTGTGGAGAGAAAAAAAAAAGCAACGGAAGTCCAAAACCACTTCAAATTTTCTATTTTGTTGCTTCATAGATGCTAAGATAATGATCTAAACACCATTCAGATACCTGGATGGCATTTTGAGGTTTTTGGTAATTCCTGCTCCACTGATGTGTGTGCTACAAAAAGTGCCTTCCTATTCTCCAGCACTGAAGTTCTGTGATGATATTGATTTGGATCCACACTCCAGAACTTCCACAATAATTTGCCACAGCTACAGAGTTGTTTTAGTGTTTTTGTGTCTCGTGTCTAAACAATTTCATCATTTTCTCCATCACGAGTGAATTAATCCCACACTTTGAAATTACTTGTTATTCAGAGTATATAACAATTCCAAGCAATATAAAATTAATCAGAGGTCTAACATGCTTTTCAACTATGCAAGACAGCAAAGTGTTTGTAATAGAGCACACTACAAATGATTATTTTCATGGATGCAGTGAACAAGCTTCTATACCACAGAGTTGCTTTCAAGTGGAACACATCACTGGTCAGGCAAGAAGCAAGGCCTCTCACTGCCTCCCTATATTTTCCTAAGACTACAGCATCACGCTTTGTAACAAGAGATTGTTCATTAGTTCCAGGCTAATGATTTGTTTGCAACTGATATTATGAAATTG
This sequence comes from Odontophorus gujanensis, assembly GCA_013399175.1. Taxonomy (NCBI): domain Eukaryota; kingdom Metazoa; phylum Chordata; class Aves; order Galliformes; family Odontophoridae; genus Odontophorus; species Odontophorus gujanensis. The sequence goes on along the minus strand of VXAB01008900.1, from coordinate 440,535 downwards.
GCTCCGAACAGCCGTAATTTCTTGCTTAAACAATTTTTTACTTACCAGACATTTTTGTAAGGTAAGATTTTGTCTGGCACAAAAAGCTAATGTTCTTCAACTGCAGAAAGCATATGCGCTGTAGTGTGCTCTAACTGCAAAAGTCTTTGTTTTCATTAAAGCTGTGTTTACTCTAGCTGAGTCACTTTCAGAGAGCGCAAAGATGCTCAAGAGAGGATGTAACAGATAAGGAGCTAACAGATACGATGTCTGCATGTGATCTTTGAATTGCTCCTTGCAAAAAAAATATCAGTGTGTCAAGCTCTCTGGGCATCACAGAAATGTTTAAGGGAAAATAATTATGGATGAATTAGGATTGGTAAAAATCAACCCACTAATTGCACTTGGCCTCCCTGAGATGTAGGTGCAAGAGAACAGTGCCCAGTTTCTCCACAGAAAATCTTTTACTTCTGTTCCTGCTTTATTTTGGTTTCGAATGACAGACACTACTAATTTAGTGAAGGAGTGACCCCTAGACCCTGTTTCTTCTCCTCAGGGGAGCTCCAATCAGTCAGATTTCTCTCTGCCTTTTTTGCTACCAATGTATTTCAACTGGTTTCCCTAAATTTTTCTGCTAATTCCCATTTCCTTCATAATCACAGGCTTTTATGTGACTTGCTGGCCAAGCGATTTTCAGGGGAGCTATAATTGCCACAGGTCTTAAACATTAACCCTGCCAGGTGTCAGGGTTGGCCTGCTTGTGCATTTGATTAATGATACCACAGCAAAAAAATTGTTTTTTAATTGGCTGTCGTGTTTTTCTTCTTGTTCAAGAGCTCCTGAAACAGTCAGATGATCTGGAACAAAAGTTTCTTGGGAAAAAAACACATGAAACGGCATGCTGAAATACAAGAAATACATGCTAGCTTAATGGAAAATAGGTCTCGCAAGCCCTCGTTGAATTGGACTGTTCTAAATGTGCATACATTTCAGCAAGTCTGAAGCATTTGCAACTTTGTCCCCTTGGAAGAATGTTACATCACTGTGAGCAGGGACACAACAATATTAACTATTACCTCTCATAAATAAATTCACAAAAATAAAGGGAACCTCGGTACTACTAATTAAGTAGAACTATACCTCCTCTACTCTTCTAGGAAACTTCCAAGTGTTTTCTCTGTGATATTAAGAACTACATTTTGCTTCAACAATTAGTCAGTCAAGCAGACAGAAGTAGTCTATGCATTATAAAAAGTTTGCTAAACTATCTAAGTGGGTAAGAAGGAGATAGGCCGCAGCTAGATCATGGGTAGATGACAGTATGGCCTAGAGAAGTTGCATGAGAGCACTGCACCACGTCAGCATTGTACAAACAGCACTGGAGATGATCTCTACCCTCATTAGCTTGTAATCTAATTAGAACAGCGTATTTTTTAATCCCAAATTGCTGTCCAGTTTAGAATCTCATTAGGGAAGATGAATACGGAGGAATAATATGCATCAAGGTCAGAGTAAGGCAGAAAAATAATTGCACCAGATGACAGGACAAGAAGCTTAGGGAAATGCACACAGCACGCTTACAGTTGTAGAAGGAACTCTTATTTCCCAGTTCGAAATTAGGTCAATTTACATGCTTACAGTTCAGTGCACACATAGTTATGTCCTCGAGTTTCAGACAACTTTTAGGATCCAATAGAGAGACAGATCCATATACCTGTTGTTCTTTTAGCACTTTAAGAACTAGAAAAGTCATTCTTTTGATGAGCTGTTCAGTACAAATTTTTCTCTCAGAGCACAGAAGCAGTTGAGGATCCACCAACTACAAGTCCATACCTTTAAGAGTCTTCCTGAAGGCATCTGTTGTAAACAAAATAAAATGTTTAATCATACATACCTCTCTGCATGCTACTCCATGAATTATATTGGCTTAATCAAACCACCAATTTTTATTAAGTAATCTTTTTTCTTTTTGATAAAATATTTGGAATATTTCCATGAAATTTCACTGTTCTATGGGACACAGGAGTGGAAGAAAATAAGCACTGATAATTGTCCTATGGCCTGGAAGTACACACTTTTTCATAGCTCACTTCTGCTGCAAGCTGAAGCATGTCCCAAATTGAGGTGCTTTCACTAGACGCAATACATCTAAGTCAACAAATATAAGGCTCAGGTAGATTAAGTGCTTAAGAGCAGAAAGTGATTAAAAATCAATTGAGGTGATACTTTCTTAAAGCCTTCTGTTCCAGTAAAGCAGCCTTCAGATTTTAAGTGCTTTAATGATAGTTTATAATCCCAATTACTTCAGGAAACACTGGTCCAACTCCTATCTTCAGTACTGAAATAGACATGATTTTTTTCACCTACATTGTTATTGGCATGTGTATATATATATGTATATGCAATTTTATACATACAGTGAGTGTATATATATATACACACATACACACAGAGCTCCAACTGGCTCATTTTTGCCACTAGACTATAAACACAGAATAATTCTATACATATTTAAAACTCACATTTAGTTGTGCTCTCACATAATCCATCGTTGACTTCCAGCTTTTCAAGATGTAATTTCAGCAAAGTGATTCTTATTGCAAAATCACCTTCCAGGTAAGTGAAATTATGGGGAAGGGGTGAGGGAAGCAAGAAGCAATTTGAAAAAGAGGGGCTAAAATGGAAGCCAGAACCATATTTCATAACAACAGTAAACACTGCAAATGATCACTATAATAAGCGTTTGTTTGAGATACAGTTATTATATCTTGCCTAAACATTTATGTTAGCCAAACCTCTGATCAACTGAAGCAAAACCTGTGCAGGCCAAGGAACTAAACTGTTAGGGTGAATATGAAGCTGGCATTAGCACTGACGAAGGAACAGAGGTAGTGTGAGGCACACAAAACCACAAAAAGTGATCTCATGTCTTTAAACTGTCCAAAGAATCATAAAATAAAGTTCTAGATGAGTGCTGGGGGGACACATGTCATTTCAATGAAAAAAGTAATAATTTTAAATGACATTTTGAAACATTCCATGGAAATGTATTTGAAATGTAATATAGGGACTCCAATAAAGAATATGCTTTTAATATATTACAGATTATATGTGATCATCAGTTTAAGACTTCCCCTCAACAAGCAAGATAATTCAAACAGACATCTGGTCTGTCTATATAGTTTGAATTGCCACCCTTTCAAATGCAAACTTCGATGTTTCTTCATTGCTAGAGAAATACAGAGGAGGTATGGTTTTAATTTTTCAAACTCCTTTGCAAATAAGCTTAAACATTTTACAGTTAAAAGGACAGAATTTACATTTGCTGTGTCTGGTCAGTTTTAAAATTGTATCTGTTATGAATCATGTTCACTTTTAAAGTTCATTTAACTTGGCTTATGGTTTACTTTTGAAAAAATGTTATGCATCATTTGGAGCTGCACTCCTAACCACTATTAGTAATAATAATGGCGTGCAGGTTCTATCTGATGGCCCTTGTATAAACTTGGATTTCCATAGGAAAAAACAAACAGGATCCACACAGACAGTATTAAGTCCTGTAGGCTTGTGCCATTATCAATGCCAGGAGTTTTGCTCAAGGTACAGCTATTACAGAACTTTCTGCTGCTTTAATGAGATGTTTGTGTGGATATAACTAGGAAAAAAAACACAAAACACAACAACAACAACAAAACATTTAACCAGTAACATAGTGACATTTTTCACTTCTGGTGCTAATGACTAAACATGCCTGTATGATGAGATGAAGTCATGGAATATCTTCAGTGGGACATGAGGACTCTTCACCTTCTGGTATTGAGCTCTTTAGACCATTCTTGATTTCACAACTACTGTGCTATTAGCTCAGGTTACCTAAAATGGTCAGTTAAGAGAAGTACATCCAGCAAGAGATGCAATGCAATATTGCAGGCAATTCAATAACAGGTATATTGAGAGACAAAACAGAAGTGGTTACGTATTCATCTCTTAACAATATGCATATCATAAACACATGATAGTCTCCCATGTCTTGTGAAAGCCTATGAAAACTGCTTTGACTTTGTAACCATGGAAAAGACGCAAAGTTTTACTATACTATACTACCTTGTCTGCAAATTGTGATCATGTTCAAGCGTTAAAATATAAACTTTTTTTCCTCAAGAGTTTTGCAATGGAAAAAATAGTTAATTGTTAAGCAAATACTTGCACAATAGTCTTATATCAAACATAAATGCTATTATGTTTTCCCTAAAGTACATAAGTTATTTTCAAGGTGGATTAAACTACTGCAATTTACAGAGATATGGTTGAGTGACCTCATCACACTTACTTTCTTTTTCCTCTAAGTCTTCACACTGTTATCCCAATCTGCAGTGTTTCTCATCAATTATGTTTTCTTGACTCTGCTTGACTCTGCTCAGAACACACAGGTTCAGGGGGCATTTTTAGTATGATTTTTATCAGTTTCGTTTTGTGTTACATATGGTGAATTTTCTGACCACATATAAGGATCTAAAGAAACCATGACATCAGAGACTCCTCTAATAAAGACAAAGTGTGCCTCCCCAGAAGCAAAGTATAAATGAGGAACATAGGAATCCAGAACTCAGACTGAACACACATCATTTTATAACTATTTTTTCCCCTTACTAATTATCTACAATTACCTACTGTAAAGAAAAAAGAAAAGAAAAACAAACAGAAAACAAAAATGCTTGTACATAAACCCTTTCAATAAGAGCAGAAACACCTTCAATTCAGGGATATTCACTGATGTTTTCAACACAAGAAAAACAGTTTTCTTAATGACATGCATCCAACAAACACAATGAAATTTCCTTTCAAAGACTCATCACATGAAATTCAAATGCATTAAATTAATAAAAATAAATTCCTATAACTGTAACTTGTAGCCTCAACAAACAAGCTATAGTTTCCTGGTACTTTCCGGATGCCCAATTTCATATAATTTACCTAACAGTTCTTCTTGACTGTTATGATCTTAACCTCTATTTTTCTGTCTCCTGTCCATCACTGACAGATGAAGGACCTCCTAGATGAAATACTAGAGACTGCCCTACACTCCTCAGCCTCTTCACAGATTATCATTTTTTTTTCACTCTTTAGTGCTCTAGGCATGCATATATCCATGTTATTGAGGACCTGTTCATGCCCCATCCCCCAAATCCGAGAGTCTATTAAAAAGTTCAGTTAGAAAAGCAGAAGATGAAAACGTCAATGAGAGTTATATTACTGACACACTGAGCAGCCGTAAAAGCCTAATGTTTAGTTCCTGAAGTCAATTGACTTTGAAGTCTCTTATGGCAGCAGGCTCTTCCAAATCAATGCAGCTGAGCCTGAAATAATCAACCAGGTCTTGGAGCAAAATGAGAAGATGTATCTCTACATTCCTAACTTTATCTTCTTCCTCATTTCATCCTACCAGCTGCCAAGGCAGTGGCACTCTTCACATTCACTACAACTTCTGCACAATGGTGTTGGCTTCTGTGAAGTATTCTAGCTTGAGTCTAACAACCAAATACTACCATTCACCCAATACTCTGGCTATCAGCTGTTGAACTAAGAAAAAAGCCCAAGATATAGCCCAGCTTCACTATGGATACTTGCCCAGATACTGAGTATTTATTCGGAAAAAAAAAAAACAACATCATCAAAACAAAAAGAGTATCCAGTAGGGTTGTGCATCTGAGTAGACAAAATCCAACCTTGCAGCTGTTCATACTTCAAGAGTTAGCACTGAGTAAGCCTGCACTCTATAGCAAAATGAACTAAAAATAATAACAAAAATAGATGAAACCTCAGATCCACAGATGGCTGGCACTTAAGCATGAAGTATTTCTCTGGTGCCACAATTGTATTTAACAGCAGCACAAATGTTTACCTCAATAATGTCTACAAATCCAAAGGCATTTATGTACTCTGGAAAACAAACCTGAAAACAGGCAATGCAATTAGCGCCATTTTACCATATTTGGCAAAGAAGCTTGGCAGGTCTTCCTAATAAATCCAGAGCTTGAATGTGAAAGACCAACAGTTACCTAATAGAAACAGGGTAGGTGAGTAATGGCTAATGAATAATCTATTCCATGCATTTAGGAATCCTTTCCATTTCAAAACTGTCTATGAACACATCAAATAATTTCTTGAGCACTTTCTTGAAAGCTTTCACATTCAAAATATGTTAGTCAGATGCGCTTATTTCTTGGCATAAGGATACATGTTCCGTGCTAAAAACAATAAACTCAAAATTTTCAGAGAAACAAAGATCTGAAATATGTGATTAAAGTTTCCTGTTTTGCTGAATGCTCTTACAACATACCACATTGTCTTAAATATTCTCAGAAAGAAAACTGAGTGAGAAGGAGCTCCCAAAACAAAATCTAATGAGTTTTATTTGCACATTTCTCTCAGTCATTCTGCAACAATTTGCAGGTTGTCCTATCAAAAAAAAAAAAAAACAACTAAAAAAA